>CM021102.1:304468808-304920454 GCA_007115665.2 Sequoiadendron giganteum
ATCTATACTGATAAATATGTATCTAAAGTTAGATGCACCTTTTTAGTTATTATTTATTTGATCAATGGTGAGACCAATGTTTCATCTTACACGTAATATAAAACCTATGATTCTATGAAATCATTTTTAAGGCTCAGAAAAATAACAACTATCCTTCAAAAAGAATAAATATAGGAAGGAGTTGATACCCATTCATTATTGATTTTTGTTCAATAGCTTCAAAAATATTATTTCATTTATGATTTCCATGTATTGGCAATCATTGTAAAGCAATAAAACAATCCACATATACACTTACAAAGCAAAATCTATGCATATATATATACATATAAAGTTATATGTAGACACCACACATATATATCCATAGATAGACTTGTGAATAGAGAAATCATGATGAGAGAAAAGTAAATGAACATCACTTGGAATAGGATGTCATGGAAATGTTATTTCATGTATAGTTTCCATATAGTTTCGACGACCACAATAATATTTAGCATTCTAAAGTGACCAAATCAATTGAGCAGTTTATGTTATTTTCAATAAGGCATTGCTAACTGTTGTTCTGTAGCTTCAACTGCTATCAAGACTGTGAGCCACCACTGTGACAAGTTTTTTTTCAAACAACATACATAGATATCCACACCTAAACTTGTCAATACATGTGAGAAAAAATATATATATTTTTAAATGTAGATATATATGTATGTTTCCTAAGCTCAGAGGAAATAAACAACACTTGGCATAGCTTGTCACAACAGCATTGTTTCATGTATGGTTTCCATATATTGGCAATGGTTGCAATAATAGCTTGCATTTAAAACTTACCGAAGTAATTGAGCAATTTATGTTATTTTCAATAAGGCATTGTTCAATGTTGGGTTGTAGCTTCAGCTACAGAACATACATAGATTTCCAAACGTATACTTGTTAATGCATGTGAGAACATATATATGTACATAAGTTTAAATGTAATTATGTGTATCAAAAAGTATAAATGTAGATATATATGTGTGTTATGTGCATCTTAGTTTAGATACATATATATGTGCACATTTTATTTTTGTTGCAAATAGACCATTTTTATCTTTTGTCAAGTGTTTGTTTTATTTGTTTGAGTAACATCAATTTTTCTAAGCAAGTTCAAGTCTGGGAATTTGAAATTGTAACCATTTTCACTATTTTCATTGTTTTGAGAATTCCTATGGAACTAAAATATTATTTCATGTATTGTTTCCATGTAGTGGTAGTGGCTGTAATAACTCCTACCTTCTAAAACTTAGTGAACCAGTAAAACAGTTTATGCTATTTTCAACTAGTCATTGTTGACTACTATTTTGTAGCATCAGCTACTATCAGGACTGTGAGCAACCATTGTGGGAAGGTTTTTTGCACATAACACACATAGATATCCACACCCAAACATGTGAATACATGTACGAACATATGTATGTATATAATTTAAAATGTAGATACATATCTATGTTGGGTGCATCTAATTCCATATACATACATATGTGTAGAAACTTTTTTGTGTATATATATATTCAAGCAAGAGATTTCTAAGTATGCATGGAAGGAATGGATCACATATATACACTTACAAAAGTAAATCTCTATAGATATGTATGTATATGAAGTTAGATATCGAGAAAATACACATTTATCCATATGTAAACTTGTTAATAAATGCATGTACACATATATACTTGCATGTATATATATATGCATTAAACTTACTTTAGATAAATATATATTTGATGATTTTTTCCCTATATGTGTATATCCAAGCAATATATGACATGCAGCAACAAGTTTAAATGTAGACATATATGTATGTTGTGTGCAACTTCCTTTAGATAAACATATATTTTCAGAATTTTTCCCTGAATGTGTATATCCAAGCAATAGATATATAGATATGTGCACATATATTTATTTTTTAGAGATGTATATGCATGGTGTGGATGTCTTAAATAATCAGCAGTACTTGACAAGATTACTATACAATATACAAATTATAAATGCTCATAATGATACAAGAAACAATACATTTTTCCAAGATGGATTTTAATAACCCAAGCTCAAGAAAAATGAAAGAAAATATTGTAGAGTCAATAGAGGATAGTCATCATTGAACATTTCATAGGAAATATGATAAGAAAAATGAAGTTATGCAACTCTGATAAAATCAAAGATAACCATATATGCAATGGCTTAATGAATGGAGAGTCAAGACCAATATATTCAACATTCAACTAGCATTTAAAGATTAAAAGAACAGTCATGAGATTGAAATAAGTATGGGTTAAAGGGAAAAAACATTATAGCCAAGAACCATATGATATCCATATGCAACATGACTTTCTGAATGGGCATGCCAAAGCAGTAGAGAGACCATTTAAGCAACACCAGAAGATTATAAAGCACATATATGAGAATATTCTACACTAAGCCAACAAACGAAGATTAAAACCACATAAATCAAATGAAAAAAATTGTGATTACATTATGCATTTTAATCATGTGCAACGATGGATTTTAATAACCTAGACTCAAGAAAAATAACAAAAATATTGTGTGGTGGATAGAGGAAAGTCATCATTGAATGTTACGTAAGAAATATTATATCAAAAATGAATTTTTATGCAACTCTAATAAAATAAAGGATAACCATATGTGACATGGCTTTATGAATGCAGAGGTAGGACCAATATATTCAATATTCAACCAGCATTATAAGATTGAAAAAATAGTCATGAGATTTAAATAAGTATGGGTTCAAGGGAACAAACATTATACCCAAGAACCATATGATATCCATATGCAACATGACTTTATGAATGAACATGCAAAAGTAGTACCTTAGAGAAAAAATTTAAGTAGCATGAGAAGATTATATATGAGAATATTTTATACTCAACCAACACAAGAAGATTAAAACTAGAGAAATGAGATGACAATTTTTTTATTACATTCTGCATTTTATTCATGTGCAATGATTGAATACAGAATAAATATGGATTCAATGAGGTGAACATCATAGCCAACAACAATTGTGGAGAGATAAAAGTATGTGGCAATCGAAATAGACAAGAAGCAAATAACTATATTGATATTAAAAACTAGACATATCTATATATAGATAAACACATGACCTCATAAATACATGTGGAAAATGCATATACACACATACACACTCATGCATACATATAAACATTCAAATATGCATGCATATACACATACAAATACATTATAGACACATATATCTACACACATTTATATCAAGATGTTGTATGCACTCAGAAATTTTAACTGCATGCATATATGTTTATGTATATGCATATGTATATGTATACATGCATACAACCATATCCACAAGTATATATAAGAATGACTGCAAATATGGATACATGTGTTGAATAGGGCAACATTAGTTTATAACAAAACTATTGGAAACAAGCTACATTGAGAAGGGGGTGAATTAGTGTTGTGCAAAAATTAATTGTATTAACCTTTATCTACTAAACATTAACAACATTCAATCATAATGCATAAATAGGAAAATAAACACAACACCATAACACCAAGATTTTTACATGAAAGCCCTGTTAGGGAAAAAACCACAGTGGATGACTAATCCACAATTATGATCTGAGTATACTCAAATGAAGATTACAAAAAGGGGAATGCACTTGCATTTAGGAACACTACCTAGAGCTCACTGCTCAAATGGAAGGCTCACTTCCTTAAAAAAGACAAGCAGATTAAAACCATTTGAGAGTTTGAACTAAAAAAGCTAGCATCTGCAAATGCCTAATTATAGTTTCGGATTAAGCACAATAATAATTTTAATTCCTTACAGACTAATTATGTACTTCTACTTTGTTATGCTCATACACACAATATAGATATTCTATGTGCAACTGAAATAGTGCATTATCGCTCTTTTGCTCTGCTCTTATTCACAATTCACACCAAATTACACTTCATACATCATACAAATAGATACAAACGATCTTATATATATATTTGCAACATAGAATTCAATTACACTTTGTCGGCTTCAATAGAACACAAAAATAATTACAACTATTGGCTAGATCCTTAATTTAATCTTTATATGCATCGTCCAAATTCAGTTAAGACATAGAGGGGACCCAAACAAACATGATCGAGCACAATTTTTTTTGGTTAAATACTCTTTATACATTCGCAACATAATGTATTCATGAGGTCGACTCTAATTCGAGAAAAACTAGGAATAGGCTAACAGGATCTTCTAACTTTCACATGAATTTATATGAGCCACTGCACTTCTGTAGTAATAGAAAAAATATGCCAAAAAATATTTCCAAAGATGTGCAACACAAGATAATAACCTGAAATATTCATACAGATCGATGAACACTATGCTACTAGATACTTTGTTATGCCTTATCAATCTTCAATCTGTCTGTCAGTATGATTGAATGATAGTGTCCATATCTGATCATCGATTATAGTTTCCATCAATGAAAACACTAAGTGATACTATAGTGTCTCTTGCTAACAATCTCCCCCTTTGGAATTGATGGCACCACTTAGTGAAAAATGACTAAGTGTCAGATTAGTACCAAGATAGACTACACTACCTTCTCCAAAATTCCAAAACTGCAATTCTCCCCATGAGTTCCAAAAATGCAATTTTTCAATCCACTCTTCTCCCCCTTTGACATCAATGACAAAGGCAAGGGTGCGTATACCAAAAAAGGATCAAACAAAATTTTTATACAAAAATGCTTCTTTAACTTACAAAAACTGAGAAATGTCTACAAAATATTTCTTCAGCTACATTAGGTTTGCATCCCAAACTCTTTTGAGACTCTCCATGATTCTGATATGGCCATACATCAGGTAAGATTGTGTCTCTGTAGATTCCAAGTTGGCGAGATCACCAGATTCCATAGAGTCCTCTCCTTTCAAATCACTTGACAATATGTCAATCTTTGGACTAATTGTCCCTCTTAGTTCACATGTTCTAGCAATAATTTTTTTATTTTCATTTTCCAAAAAAATTATCTTATCAAGAAAAGACATTACTTCATCTTTTTTTTTCCCAATACCACTAGATAGAGGATCAAATGCTTCAGAAATAGCACTTAATTGTTTTTCCATATCTTTTATCTTCTTTTCATTAGCTTTAGTGAACTTTGAAAAAGACAAACATGCTTTGTAGATCTTACCACCTTCTGATAAAGCATTATGTACATTATTTATGCATGTGGCTAAAACAGTTTTATCTTTGGCAATCAATACCTTCAATCCACTAAAGCTTTTAACATCAAATTCTCTATGTACTTTCACCAAACCAAATTTTTGGAGTAACTCAAAATGAGTACTCACCGAGTTGATAATCCTTTTCAATTCACTGGATGAAGATTCAGTCGGGTCTTTCACAAAAGAGGGCATAATATTCTCCAATACTCCTGACACAAGATTCAACAGTTCACCATCTTCAATGTGAGATTTTAGTAGCTCTTCTTGGGCTTTTCTTGAGCAAACAAAGCTACTTTCATTTTATGGATTGGTCTTAAGGTGGATAGGTCAATGGGACCTTCAATTAGTTTTGGTTCAATCTCTTCCTTGTGATCAACCAAGAATTTCTTCACTACCTCAGTAGTGTCTCTTGCCTCAATTGGAATTGACTTCACATCATCTTTATTTTCCTCAACTATTGCTTCCTCAGTAGAAGGTTTTGATTTTTCTTCATAGATCTCTACCTTTTCAACTAATACATTCTCAGGTGCCTCAAATTCGATAGGGATTTTAGTGAAGAATCTCGCAAGAGGAATTTGAGTATCCTCAATCATATCATCATTTATTTTTTCATCTTTAGGATCAACTGCAATATTTTCAACATTTTCCTTTTCAACTTCTCTTTCTAGACCAGATGGAGCAACTTCAACATGTGTTTCTTCAGCAACAACATTCAATCTCTCTTTTAGTAGGATCTTTCTAAATATTTTTTCAGTTTCTTTTATGACTTCATCTGTTTGACCAATCATGAGCTTGTTTACTCTTGATTTTATCTTGAATTCTCTATTATCTCTTTTCCGGAATGTATTCATATCTTCTACAGACATTACTAGACATAGTTCTGCTAGGATTCTTTCTCTCGCCCTTTCTTCTTCAGTTATAGCATTAACTCTCCTCATTTCCAGTATGCCATATAAAATTTTAGGCAGATTTGGCATTATTTTAATCAATACTTTATTGAAAGTATTCATATGTTTTATCGATCCTTCTTCAAGAATTTTTTTGTTAGATTCATCAAAAGATTCGTACCATTTGCAAAGTGATTTTAGATTTCCATCCTTAACCAAATATTTTTCAACTGCTTGTATTGACATACCTGGTTTGTCAGTCTTTGCTTTCTTCTTTGGCTGGTCATCTTCATCGAAAGGATTGCCTTTTGTGACTATTTTTGCCTTGGTGCATTGATGCCTAATTTATTTCACTTCTATATAAGACTCGGTTTTCTCATCACCAAAAACAACCATATACACTCTCTTTCTCTTTTTCTTCCCTTCCTTTCTAGATCCCTTAGACTAAGTTTTTATAGTGGTGGGCTTTGCTATAGGGGCTAAATGAGATACAAAGCTTCTAGTGGTTCTAGTTTGGGAAGATGGTGCTCCCAGAATGGAACTGATTGAGTTTTAGCTGCCTCCTTAGCTGCTTGCTTTTCTTTTTCAGCTTCTTCCCTTTTCTTTTCGGCTTCTCTTAATAATTCTTCAGATACGCCCATACTCTTTGCAAGAACTTCTACTTCTTTTATGACACTTTTCATAACCACAGGTTTCCTAAGTTCATTATGGACTTGTGTGTCCTTCTCTACATATGTTTTGAACCTTTCCTCTATTGGATCCACTAGTTTTCTTAGTACGTGTTGAGCGTACATATCCAAAACTTTCCCATTAATTTCATATCCCATGGGCATGATCCAAATTGTTCTGGGATCAACCGCTTCCATCATACACTGATCAACATCCACCATGAAACAAATTGAATCATTGTACTTTTCTACAATAGATGTAGGAATCCTCTCCCTTGCTTAAATCATAGACTGATAACCTTTAAAGAATCCCCACATAGTTGCATTCCTTGTTTTGATATATGTAACATTATACAATAGATAGTTGATTTGTTTGGCTTCCGGCTTGTCCTTTTACCACTGAACCTTTCCAACTCCTGGAACTTCACACATGAAATATCAGAATAAACAAAAAAGCAAGTTACCAAATTTGAAATAATTTTTCTTTTTTTTCTTTATCTTTGCAAGATTCTCCATTAACTGAATTCTTAGCAATTCACAAAGATCCTAATCTGCATTTTACTACACCATTTCGTAAGCGGCATAGATTTTTGTGTCGAAAACTAAGTTATATTGGCTAGAGTGGTAAATCTTATATCCAATGACCACGGATGAAAATTTGACATCTATATCGGCAATGTTGTCAATTGTCATTGCTCTTCTATCATATGTTGATCCTGTAGCATTAGTGATTGTTTGGTTTTTCATAGACTTCAAAATAGTTAATCCAATGGAAGAGTTTACACCGGTTACTGCACTGATAGCTTCCTTTGTAATTTTTAATGGAATGTTGGGCCACATAAACTCATCATGCACTTGACTCAAAACATAACGGACCCACTCCAACTCCCCAAATATGGGAAATTTGACAATCTATGTGAATTTCTTTGTTTCTAGGATTTTCTGTTATGGTGTTACACAATAATCTTCACCAATGATATGATTATTGTATAAATTTAGTAGTTGGGAACTTCCTATTTCTTCAATATTTTCATGAATATAAACCCTAATGTCCTTTCTATGTAAAAATCCATACGAAATGAATGAAAATGCTCCTAATGGATCGATCTCTAAAGACTTGTAAAGATTCCATTTGAATTTAGGACGAGGTTCGTCCTTGATTTCAACTACTAGAGGAGTATTCATTTTGACCAAATCACAAGTTCACGAAGTTTCTTGAAAAATACCTTTTTCATCAGATCAGAATATGAATGCTGAATCACTTCAATGCTTGAATCTTCACCTTAAATCACCAATGATTGCCTATGAGCTCTCCAAACTTATTTTCTCTGAAATGAAAAGTGGCAAATTAAGAGTAGAAATTAATTTTTATCACTTACATACCTAGCCTTTTTGTCGCAATAAATTCTTTAACCCTAATACATCTAATTACCCTATTCCTATACACTATGACAGGTAAAACTTATGTGGATCTCTAATATAGCATACCATTTCCTCTAATGAGTTCAATAGAATTTGTTGAGCATCTACTGAGCACATCCACATCTAGTGTAACTTACCGGTGAGGGGTTTGTATGATCTTCTTGACTTCTCCCCCTAGGCCAAGGGCTTGAGACTAATTCCCAGAGGAATTACTAGAAGCAAGTTTTGGTGCTGCCATATTTTCTTCAACAACAATAGAGGGATCTTTCTTGACCCAATTCTTCTGCATCTATTGTCTAATTGTATCTGTAGTGAGTTTTCCTTTTCCTTTGATTTACCGAACCTTTTCTATTCCAACAGAATGTAGCAATGTGTCCAATTTTGCTGCATTTATAACACACAACATTTCTTTTTCCAAACCAGTTGTTCCACCGATTTCCTCTTGATCTGCACTAGTTAGTAGTATGCCCAATTCTATTGCATGTATAGCATCTAATATTTTTATGAAACTAATTCATTAGATTTCTACACTTTGAGTCATCCTATTTCTACACTGAGAAGCCATGTGTCCAAAATTATTGCAATTGTAATAATATCCATTAAATCTTTGAGCATTAGGATGCTTTATCAGATACCTTCGTTATTTGTGCATTTGATTTCCTTGCTTGAATTTCCTTTGCTTGAATCTAGAGCTTTCTCCTTCTTCATATCCAAAACTTTGCTTGTCACCATGAGTCCTCTAGTTGCTAATTAGTTCATCAAGCATGGCAGAGCTAGCTTTGAACTTCTCTTTGTACTCATTTGTAGTAGCAATTTCATTTCTGAGATCATCTAACTACCTTTCAAGTTCCTCTTAATTGTTCTTAGATTGTTCCATTTCATCATCTAATCGGTTGCACACTTTAGATTTTTCTTTTAGTGATTGTGCTAGGTTCTCTTTGTTTTTCTTTCTATCTTCAATCTCCTTGGTCATCTTCATCATGATAGATTCTATCTCATGCTTTAGGATTGTATTGTATCTAGTAAGCTTTTCAAATTCCTCTATATTTTCTTTCAGGGCTTGACTGAGTTGTTCTTCTTCAATGCTCTTACTGTCACTCTATTTAATCTGATCACATAGTTCCTTTCTCTTCTATCTAGATTTATTGATTTTATCTTTCAGAGACTCAATGAATTTCTCAGCATCTGAGAGGTTTGCTTGTAATTATTGAAATTTAACCTTTGACTAATCAAGATCATCCAGGGCCACCAAAATTTGTTATTGAAGACTGCTTGAATCCATTGAAACACCTTTCAAGATATCCTCAAGTGATTAGACTTCTTTCAGAGGAACTAGCTCTAATACCAATTTTTGGAAACAAGCTACACTAAGAGGTGTTTCAGTGTTGTGGAAAAATTAACTTTATTAACCTTTATCTTCAAAGAATTAACAACATTAATGCATAAATAGGAATATAAACACAACACCATAACACCAAGATTTTTACGTCAAAACCCTGTTAAGGGAAAAACCACAGTGGATTGTGAATCCACAATTATGATCTGAGTATACTCAAATGAAGATTACAAAAAGGGGAATGCACTTTCATTCAGGTGCACTGCGTAGAGCTCACTTCTTAAAGGGAAGCCTCACTACCTTGCAGAAGACAATCAGATTAAAACCATCTAAGAGTTTGAATTAAGAAAGTTAGCATCTACAAATGCTTGATTACAGTTTCAAATTAAGAAAAATAATAGATCTGATGCCTTAGAAACTAATTCTACTCTTCTACTTTGTTCTACTCACACACACAATATAGATCTTTTATGTGCAAGTGAAACAACACATTATCTCTCTTCTGCACTTCTCTTATTTGCAATTCACGCCGAATTACATTTCATACATCATACAAAAAGATACAGATGATCTTATATATATATCCGCAACATAGAATTCCATTACACTTTTTCGGCTTCAATAGAACACAAAAATAATTACAACTGTCGACTAGATCCTTAATTTAATCTTTATGTGCATCCTCCAAAGTCGGTTAAGATGTAGAGGGGTCCCAAAAAAATATGATCGAGCATGAATTTTTTGGGTTAAATACTCCTTATACATCTGTGGCATAATATATTCATGAGGTCGGCTCCAATACAAGAAAAACTGGGAATAGGCTAACTGGATCTTCTAACTTTCACATGAATTGATATGAGCCACTGCGCTTCTGTAGTAATTAAAAAAAGTATGCCAAAAATTATTTCCTGAGATGTGCAACACAAGATAATAACCTGAAATCTCCATACAGATCGATGAACACTATGCTACGAGATACTTTGTTCTACCTTATCAATCTTCAATCTGTCTACCGGTATGATCAAATGATAGTGTGTGTATCTGATCATCAATTATAGTTTCCATCAATGACAACACTAAGTGATACTATAGTGTATCTTTCTAACAATCGGCCCCTTTGGAATTGATGGCAACACTTAGTGAAAAATGACTAAGTGTCGGATCAGTACCAAGATAGACTACACTACCTTCTCCAAATTTTCAAAAATACAATTCTCCCCATGAGTTCCAAAAATGTAATATTTCACTCCACTCTTCTCCCGCTTTGGCATCAATGAAAAAGGAAGGGGTGCACATACGAAAAATGGATCAAATAAAATTATTATGCAAACATGCTTCATTAACTTACAAAAACTAAAAAATATCTGCAAATTATTTCTTCAGCTACATCAGGTTTTCATCCCAAACTCTTTTGAGACTATCCATGATTGTGATATGTCCATAGATCAGGTAGGATTGTGTCTCTTTAGATTCCAAGTTTTCTGGATCACCAACGTCCATATAGTCCTCTCCTTTTATATCACTTGACAATATGTCAATCTTTGGACTAGTTGTCCCTCTGAGTTCACATGTTCTAGCAATAATTTGGTTATTTCCATGTTCCAAAATTTTTATCTTATCAAGAAAAGAAATTACTTCATCTTTTGTCTTTCCAATACCACCAGATAGAGGATCAAATAATTGAGAAATAACACTTAATTGGTTTTCCAGATCTTTGATCTTATTTTCATTAGCTTCAGTGAACTTTGAAAAAGACAAACATGCTTTGTAGATCTTACAACCTTCTGATAAAGAATTATGTACATTCTTTATGCATGTGGCTAAAACAGTTCTATCTTTGGCAATCAATACCTTCAATCAACCAAACCTTTTAACATTAAATTATTTCTGTACTTTTACCAAATCATATTTTTTGAGTGACTCAAAATGAGTACTCATCGAGTTGATAATCCTTTTTAATTCACCGGATGATGATTCAGTCGTTTCTTTAAAAAAAGAGGGCATAATATTCTCCAATACTTCGAACGCAAGATTCAACACTTCACCATCTTCAATGTTAGATTCTAGTATCTCTTCTTGGGATTTTTCTTGAGCAAACGAAGCTACTTTCATTTTCTGGATTGGGCTTAAGGTGGATAGTCAATGGGACCTTCAATTAGTTATGGTTCACTATCTTCCTTGTGATCAACCAAGAATTTCTTCACTGCCTCAGCAGTGTCTCTTGCCTTAATTGGAATTGATTTCACATCATCTTTCATTTTCTCAACTATTGCTTCCTCAATTGAAGGTTTTGATTTGTCTTCAAAGATCTCTACCTTTTCAACTGATACATTCTCAGGTGCCTCAAATTCCATAAGGATTTTGGTGTTTTTGCAAGAGGAATTTGAGTATCCTCAATCATATCATCATTTATTTTTTCATCTTCAGGATCAACTACAATATTTTCAACATTTTCCATTTTAACTTCTCTTTCTGGACTAGATGGAGCAACTTACACATGTGCTTTTTCAGCAATGACATTAAATCTCTCTTTTAGCAAGATCTTTCTAAATATTTGCTCAGTTTCTTTTATGAATTCATCTGTTTTACCAATCATTAGCTTGTTTACTCTTGATTTTCTCTTGAATTCTCTATTAGCTCTTCTTAGGAACGCATTCATATCTTCTACAAACATTACTGGATATAGTTCTACTAGGATTCTTTCTCTCATCCTTTCTTCTTTAGTTCTAGCATTAACTCTCCTCATTTCCAGTATGTCATATAAAATTTTAGGCAGATTTTGCATTATTTCAATTAATACTTTATTGAAAGTATTCATATGTTTTATCGTTGCTTTTTCAAGAATTCTTTTTTCAGATTCATCAAAAGACTCATACCATTTTCAAAGTGGTTTTAGATTTCCATCCTTAACCAAAGCTTTTTCAACTGTTTGTACTGACATGCCTAGTTTGTCTATCTTTGCTTTCATCTTTGTCTAGCCATCTTCACCGAAAGGATTTCCTTTTGTGACTGTTGTTTCCTTGGTGCCTTGATGCTTGATTTCTTTGACTTCTTCCTCAAACTCATTTTTCTCATCATTAGAAATAGCCATATACACTCTCTTTCTCTTTTTCTTCCATTCCTTTCTAGATCCCTTAGACTCAGTTTTTATAGGGGTGGGCTTTGTTGTAGGGGCTAAATGAGATACAGAGCTTCTAGTGCTTCTAGTGCTTATTGAGTTCTAGTTGCCTCCTTAGCTACTTGCTTTTCTTTTTCAGCTTCTTACCTTTTTTGTCTGGCTTCTCTTAATAATTCTATAGATACACCCTTACTCTCTACAATAACTTCTACTTCTTTTCTGACTCTTTTGGTAACCACAAGTTTCCTGAGCTCATTATGGACTTGTGTATCCTTCTCTACATATGTGTCAAAAATTTCCTCTACTGGATCCATTGGTTTTCTTAGTATGTGTTGAGTGTACATATCCAGAACTTTCCCATCAACTTCATATCCCAAGGGCATGATCTAGATTGTTCTAGGATAAGCTAGTTCCATCATACACTGATCAACATCCACCATGAAAAAAATTGATTCCTTGTACTTTTCTACAATAGAGGTAGGAATCCTCTCCCTTTCTTACATCATAGATTGAAAACCTTTAAAGAATCTCCACATAGTTGCATTCCTTCTTTTGATATCTATAGCATTGTATAATAGATCTTTGATTTGTTTGGCTATCGGCTTGTCCTTTTGCCACTGAACCTTTCTACTCCTGGAACTTCACCCATGAAATATCAAAATAAACATAAAAGAAGGTTACCATATTTGAAATAATTTTTCTTGTCTTTCTTTATCTTTACAAGATTCTCCATTAACCGAATTCTCAATAATTCACAGAGGTTGTAATCTGCATTTTCCTTCACCATTTGGTAAGCGACATAGATTGTTGTGTTGGACACTATGTTATCTCGGCTAGAGTGGTAAATATTTTATCCAATGACCATGGATGCAAATTTGACATCTATATTGACGATGTTGTCAATAGTCATTTCTCTTCTATCATATGTTGATCCTGTAGCATCAGTGACTGTTTGGTTTTTCAAAGACTTCATAATAGGTAATCCAATGGAAGAGTTTAGATTGGTTATTGCACTGATAGCTTCCTTTGTAATTTTTAATAGAATGTTGAGCCACATAAACTCATCATGCACTCAACTCAAAACATAACGGACCCACTCCGACTCTCCAAATACGGGAAATTTGACAATCTATGTGAATTTCTTTATTTTTCAGGATTTTATGTTCTTGCTTTACACAATAATCTTAACTAGAGATATGATTATTGTACAAATTTAGTAGTTGATAACTTCCTAGTTCTTCAATATTTGCATGAGTATAAGCCCTATTTTCCTCTGTGTGTAAAACTCCATATCAAAGGAATGAAAATACTCCTAATGCAACGGTCTCTAAAGACTTGTAAGGATGCCATTTGAGTTTAGGACGAGGTTTGTCCCTGACTTCAACTACTAGAGGATTATTCATCTTGATGAAATCACAAGTTTGCAAAGTTTCTTGGAAAATTTTTTTTTTGTTGGATCCCAATTTGAATGTTGAATCACTTCAACGTGTGAATCTTTGCCTTAAATTGCCAATGATCACCTATGAGCTCCACAAAGTTATTTTCTCTGAAATGAAGAGTGACAAATGGAGAGTAGAAATTACTTTCTATCAGTTGTATACCAAACTTTTTTGTTGCAATAAATGATTTAACCCTAATACATCTGATTACCCTATTCCTATACACTATGATAGGTAAAAATTATGTGGATCTCTAATATAGCATACCATTTCCTCTAATGAGTTCAATAACATTCGTTGATCATCTACTGAGCACATGCACATATGGTGTCACTTACCAGTTAGGGGTTTGTATTATTTTCTTGATTGTTCCCCCTATTGCAAGGACCTGAGACTAATTCTTTGAGGAATTACCAAAAGCAGGTTCTGGTGCTGCCAAATTTTCTTCAACAGCAATAGAGGGATATTTATTCACCCATTTTTTTTGCATCTATTGTCTGACTACATCTGTAGTGATTTTTCATTTTCCTTTGATATCCTTCTGCTTGTTTTTCCTTTGATTTACCAGACCTTTTATGTTCCAACAGAATGTAGCAATGTGTCCAATTTTGTTGTAGTTATAACACACAACATTTATTTTTCCAGACCAGTTGTTCCGTTGATTTCCTCTTGATTTGCACTGGTTAGCAGTATGACCAAGTCTATTGCATGCATAGCATCTGATATTTCTATGAAACTAATTCATTACATTTATGCATTCATTTGACTTATGAACAACCTTATAACAATTAAAACACTGACCTGAGAAAGATGTACCACTTTGAGTAATCCTATTTCTACACTGAGAAGCCATGTGTCCAAAATTATTGAAATTTTAATAGTATCCATTAAATCTTTGAGCATTAGGATTCCTTACTGGATACCTTCCTAATTTTTTCATTTTATTTCCTTGCTTGAATTTCCTTTTCTCAAATTTGGAGCTTTCTCCTTCTTCATATCCAACACCTCGCTTGTCACCATGAGTCCTCTAGTTGCTAATTAGTTCATCAAGCATGGTAGAGCTAGCTTCAAACTTCTCTTTTTACTCATTTTCAGTATCAAGTTCATTTCTAAGATCATCTAACTACCTTTCAAGTTCCTCTTCATTGTTCTTAGATTGTTCCAGTTCATCATCCAATCGATTGTACACTTCAGATTTTTATTTCAGTGGTTGTGCTAGGTTCTCTTCATTTTTCTTTCTATCTTCAATCTCCTTGGTCATCTTCATCATGATAGATTCCATCTCATGCTTTAGGACTGTATTTTCTTTGGTAAGCTTTTCAAATTCCTCTATATTTTCTTTTAGGGCTTGACTGAGTTGTTCTTCTTCAATTCTCTTACCATCACTCTGTTTAATTTCATCACATAGTTCCTTTCTCTTCTCTCTAGATTTATTGATTTTTTCTTTCAAAGACTCAATGAATTTCTCAGCATCTGAGAGGTTTTCTTGTATTTTTTGAACTTTAGCCTTTGACTGATCAAGATCATCTAGGGCCACCCAAAGTTGTTGTTGAAGACTACTTGAATCTATTGAAACACCTTTCAAGATCTCCTCAAGTGATTAGACTTCTTTAAGAGGAATTAGCTGTAATACTAATTGTTGGAAACAAGCCACACTGAGAGGGGGGGTGAATCAGTGTTGTGAAAAAATTAACTTTATTAACCTTTATCTTCAAAGAATTAACAACATTCAATCATAATGCATAAATAGGAAAATAAACACAACACCATAACACCAAGATTTTTTATGTGGAAACCCTACTAGGGAAAAAACATGGTGGATGGCCAATCCATAATAATGATCTAAGTATAATCAAAAGAAGATTACAAAAGGGGAATGCGCTTGCATTCAAACACACTACCTAGAGCTCACTGCTCAAAGGGAAGTCTCACTACCTTACAAAAGACAATCAAATTAAAACCATCTAAGAGTTGGAACTGAGAAAGTTAGCATCTACAAATGCCTAATTTCACTTCCGAATTAAGCACAATAATAGATCTGATGCCTTACAGACCGAGTTTTTACTTCTAATTTTTTTTGCTCACACACACAATATAGATCTTTTATGCTCAAGTGAAATTGTGCATTATCACTCTTCTGCTCTACTCTTATTCACAATTCAAACCAAATTACACTTCATACATCATACAAAAAGATATGAACAATCTTATATATATATCCATAACATAGAATTCCATTACACTTTGTCGGCTTCAATAGAACACAAAAAAAATTACAATTGCTAGCTAGTTCCTTAATTAAATCTTTATGTGCATCCTCCAAAGTTGGTAAATACATAGAGGGCACCCAAAAAAACATGATCGAGCATGAAAACATTTGGTTAAATACTCCTTATACATCCACAACATAATGTATTCATGAGGTCAGCTCCAATACAAGAAAAATTGGGAGTAGGCTAATCGGATCTTCTAACTTTCACATGAATTGATGCAAGCCACTGTGCTTCTATAGTAACAGAGACAATATGCCAAAAATCATTTCCTGAGATGCAAAACACAAGGTAATAACCTAAAATCTTCATACTAATCGATGAACATTATGCTACCAGATACTTTGTTCTACCTTATCAATCTTCAATTTTTCTCTCAGTATGATAGAATGATAGTGTGTGTATCTGATCATCGATTATAGTTGTCATCAATGAAAACACTAAGTGATACTGTAGTGTCTCTTGCCAACACAAACAACATAAAAAAAAAGAGGTAGATACACTAAAAGATAAACAAAACTATAAGTGACAAACAATACAAAACAAAAGAAGTGTATCTTTCTTTGTTAAACATTAAGTTCGAGTGTATTGTCTTAATATATAACTAATTCTACAAGAAACAAAGCAACGTGATAAAAAAGGAAAGGTATTTTGATGTGAAAAAAATAGCAAAAAAGGAAAAGGAAATGGATTTCAAGTCAACCCAAACCGCAACAAATATCGGAAATCACAATTAGACACAGTTGTCTAGAATTTAGGGTAGTACCACTATTATATATGAAGAGTCTTTCCTAGAAAAGGATATTGTAGAAAAATCTAAGAGCAACAACTTGCACTCGACTTCAAAGTTAATTCTTGTAACTTTGACTATTGTTGTTTTAAGCCTTGTTTTTGAATTATTGGTCTAATTTTTAATAAGAATAGTGAAAACAAAAGAAGTTTAAATGAAATCATTGATGATAGCACTAGCAGTCATTGTGGAAAAAGACTCATATTGAAACATATAAAGCTCTTTTTCTGACATCTACAATAAGCTTGTTCTAGCCTCATCAAAAGTAGTAGCCCAAATCTCACCTGTCATCTTCCATCTTTAGTTGCAACAAATATTGGAAGTCACAATCAAGCATGGTTTTTTGGAATTTAGGGAAGTACCACATATTATTGGAAGACTCTTCACACTTTTTCTTGCATTATCTACCATTGACCTGCAAGGGATATGCAACATAACAAAATGCATTAGTTCTAATATATTTCACTATTACCTTAACAGTAGCTTACAAAGTTTTTGGCAGGGAAAGACAATGGTCCAAGATAGATCCAATAGTGACTTTTCCATTGGCCAAAGCAACCTTTCAAGGAACTTTCCAGGAGGGTTGAATGGCAGGTGGCTCAAAATCTCCTCATTGCATCAAGGCCTATGCTTTCGGGATGTCTAGATTTATTTATAGAATAGTCCCTGCATATGTATTCACAATAGATCCATTGAAATATCCAACATGACCATTTCTAATAGCAAGTATGACAATTGAACTAGTAATGCACAATCTTTCCAACTCATTACCCTTTGCTTCCCAATTTGGGCCCCACAAATTAACATCAATATAATAGGATGACAAATCATTAAATTTCACACTTTTGCAAATCGTTTCAAATTGATATTTTCTTTGAATACTTGATAACTTTCCTACATGAAACATATCCCCAATAATATCAATCAAAGTGTTATTGTTGCAGTTTGTAATTTAATTTATTAGGATGAATTTAAATACTTTGTATTGGCCTCCTATAATGATTTCAACAACTAAGCCCTTACACCCATGATTCAAAGATTGGACATCTGACCTGAATAGATATCTTAACCACCATGAAGGTATATTTAAATTTTCAACCCAAGGATGTGAACTTGAAATGGGTCAGCACAGTATGTGCACTAGGAATTTCAAAGTAGTGATCTTCGTTCTACAACAAAGAAAGAGTTAATGCTGAAAGTAAACTGCATGAAAGGAAACAAATAAAATTTTGAACATCACTTAATCAAATCTAAAATGATTATGCATACCATGAAGGAAAATATAAGCATTCAATAGGAAACTACTCTGCCCACTTTGGTTGTAGGAATAATCACATAATAGAATTCTAGTGGTTGCAGGAATAGTCAATGCCAAAATCTTAACTAAGTACTGAACAAAAAGTATCACTAATCTAACTAAACTAAAGAAAAATCAAATGCTCAACTCAGAATCTTATTTCATTCATCAGAAAATGAAATTACCAAAGTATGGTCGATTATCACCTTGTACAAGAACTTGGCGATTGAATCATTAAATCGCTAGCTCGAGGAAAGAGGATTTGAGACTTATTTATCAACTAAACAGGTCCATCAAATCCCACTAACTGAGAGGATTCCATTTAGGGAAAATGATAAGAAAGTGGAAGAAGCGGTTATGCATGTAGGGGAGTTTGTTCAGACATGCATGCCCAAATGTGTACTCGACCACTACAGTAATGCTTGCAATGCTCAATTCCATTAAAGATTGGTGCAAGGCGATTACATGCGGCTGACATGAGAATCTTCCACCATCATATTTAGTTGACCTTCCTGCGACTCCTCAACCTGATCAGCTAGCAGCTACATTTCTCAACTTAGTATTTCAATCATGTCTGTAGAGTAATGTCAGTACACATAATAATTGCATAATCATAACCCACTTAAATAAAATTCATCAATCACATGAAAAATAGATATAGATGGTCCACATAATAGGTAAATGTCATTAAAACCAGCAGAAATGAAATTAGTCCCAAGTGTCTTATGACTAAGAGAAATTATATAAAAGTGCCAGCATAGAATATCAAGGTCAATGGTAATTTTAGCAAATAAAAAGAGATTCTATCCCCCTAACTACGCCAAAATCTAGACTCATCATTCCCCCCAACCTAATATTTTGTTGGTCCTCTAGTAGGGGAAGAGTTATGCTTCTACTTTGTTAAGGCCCTAAAGTCTGTGACTAATAGTTGTCCAATTTTGATGTCTATCATGGGTGAATCAAGATTCAAGTAAAATCCCCCCAACTTATCAAGTCTCCCCCATCGCTATTGTTCCTCTACAATGTCATACCTATAGAATCTGAAATTAGGCACAGGCCATAGGAGGGTAGGTGGTTGAAAAGTCATGGGAAGCCATTCTTGCCCCTTGGTTCTGCCAAGCTTGATGTATCTTCCAATTCTCTTCAATGCAGTAGCATAGTTGTGGATAGAATGTGGCTCAGCCTATTTTAGCTCATCAGTCAATAGGTTCCATCTTTGGGATAGATATCACATCATAGCATCTTCCTTTTCTACAACTTTTACTTCATACTCATTGTAAATATATTCAATCCAAGGCATAATTATATTACCATAGTTCGTCCTACAAAGCAATCTATTCCAATCTGTATAAATGTCTTTGGGGTTCTTCGATTCAACCCTAATGGCTAGGGGAATATTGGATTCCTTCTTCTTGTAAGCATTGTGTTGTTCACCCCAACTGATCTCATTTTGTACCCATGACATAAATTCTCTCACTTGTATGTCTCCAACATAAGGTAATGGATTCTAGTCTTGGTCTTTTGGGACAACAAAGTTGTGTAAATAAAATTCACATAACAAATTTTTCATTTCAGAGGAGGCAATTCTATAGGCATTGAAAAATTCGGTAGGAATTTCAATGGAGCGGTTCAAACCAGAGATGATTCTTGACATTCTAAAGGAAAGGTATTTCTCCTTCAAGTGAAAAGCATAAACCCTTGGAAGGGCTTTGCATCCCAGAAGTTGTGGCACCAGAGTTGTAATGCCACTTACCCTTTCCTTAAGGAAGACAATTTACTCATTCTTTTCTTCAATCATCTCATCTCTTTTTTGGATTTCAATTTTCAATCACTTCTTCTTCTCCTTCCATTCCTCCTCTCCTCTCTATATTTCTTTCCATAAATTTAAAATAGTTATATGTACTAAAATAATTAGGAGGGTTATGGATTCCTACCAGGATTTTCGTAGATGACTGCTTCCCATAGAGAATAATCTGCATAGATTCAAGATTTCCCACTGATTCAAGTTGTTGAGGTATGATTCCTCTTTCATCATTCTATTGCAAGGCCTCTTGTTCTTCTTCTGGTGGTGGCTGCAAGAACTCTTGATCTATGTCCTGACTTTGCTACAGGAACTCCCACTCTTGATCTTGTTGTAGGAACTCTTGACTTTCTTCATGCTCTTGCATCTCAACTTCTTCTGTAATGGCACCAAGATCTGCTAGGGTCATTTTCACTACCTTTTTAGCACATCCTCTTCTTGTATATTCTCCTACTCCATTGGAGCATTTATGCTTTCACACGATATCCCACCAACCTCAAGATCGGTTGGCTTTGATTTATTGAGAGGGATTTTTCATTTTCCTTTGGTTGTAGGATGAATAGTGTTAGTCTTCATTTTCTTAGGGCTTGGTGCATCTTTTTGCATAGATTGCATTTTTCTTTTCCTTTCTTTTTCATCCCTCTTTTGTGCTCTTGTTTTTTTTATAGTTTCCAGGGGAACATCATCATCATCAGAATCTGATGAAGAATTTTCTTTTTTATTCTCATTATCAGAGGAACTAACATTTATAGTCTTTTCTTGAATAGGGGAATCCACACCAGCACCAGGGGTGCCTTCGACCTTGCTCAATTTTATGATAGAACTTTGTGGTTGAGGTGAAACCCCAGGAAGAGATGGTTTGGCTCTATACTACTTAGTGTTCACAAAATCATCCCCAACCATTCTAGGTGTTGTATCAAGTAGAGATCTTATAACCAACAATTTAATTAGATAATGGTGGGATACAGAGTTTTCTCTACCTTTCTGAGTTTATGCTACTATAATGGAGAGAAGGTTGTATAGGACATTGGGAATGTTCATCTTTCTCACGTGCCTCAGATGGCTCAATAATTTGAAGTGTACTAAATGCAGGTTCAATAGTCGACCTTCGTAGGTGATATATCTGATGATGTGTATGACTACCTACTTCCATGGCTCTGCTAGAGAGAGTCTCTCAACACTCTGCTTGTCAATTGTGAGTGGAGGGTCACTATGCATTGTGAGTATGGCTTTGGTTATCCTGGAATCCTTAGAAATAAGGTAGGGTTCACTGTCAGTTGGAAGCCTTGAAACTTTTTTAATTCATTCTGCAGTCACTATGACCTCTAGTCCTTTCACTATGGCCTTCATGTCTCAAAATTTTTGAGCAAAATCCAATGGAATACCCTCGTCAAAACCATCCAACTTCAGAAAATAATCTAACCAGCCACAATTCTAAAATTTGGCTAAGCACATTGTGTCCTATAACAAAGCATCATGAGTTGAGGTCTCATTCCAAACGAGTCTGCCTCCCATTGTCTCAACTTGTCACTCTGCAAAATTACCTCTGTAAGTCTCAAACTAGTTCTTGTTTGCTTGCTAGGTGAATCGTCGATTGAATTTCCTTCACTCCTTTTCTAGCAATTACCACTTGCATTTCAAAATTATGACAGAGTTAATAAGACCAAGAAATGGTAATAAAAGGGAATCATAAATGAGAGGAAATGGCGGTAGTTTAGTGTCACATCACACATGTGATTTGTCTCTCATTTTAAATTTTGAATCAGCTCAGCAAGATTTGTTGATGCGGACAGTCATGTATCGACATGTGGCAATATTTTTGCATCTTTCTTACCCCTCCCCCCAACCTAAATTTGGACATGTGTCCACGCATGCAGGATGGCAATATTGATTTCACAGGGGATTAAAGAAAATAATGTGAATTCCCATATTATCGTATAGTGATTAAATGAAACGCTCTAAAGGATAATTAAGAATGTAATTAATGTGCATGTACATGAGTGTGTACAAACATGATTGGAGAGAATTCATTACAACAATCGAGGAGGAAGTACCACTTGGGTTGGTAAGCAAAAAATAAGAAATTAATGATGATGAGGTGGAATGGTGCAAGGTGAAAAGAAATGATGGAAGAGAGAGAAAGGTTGTACAGATGGGTGGATGGGTGAAGAAATGGATTTCTACAAAACTATAAATCTTTATTATGACAAGTACGTACCTCATTTAGTTGAAAGGAGAAACACTAGGTCCACTGCCTTCAACTGTAGGAACTGTGCTCAGGCATTATGTGTTGGATAAACTATTGTGGGAACTCTTCCTTGGAAGCTAGCCTATGATATAGTCTTAGAAGGTTCTCATTCACCATTAATTTGAATTTCACAGGGTCAATGGTTGTGAGATGCACAACTCTATTGGGAAAGACCTCGATAACTTCATATGTCCCTAGCCACCTTGTCTACAATTTACCTGCATTATCCTTGTACCGTGAATCATAAAGTAATGCCCAGACACCTAGCTGAAATTTATTCTCTTTGATAAATATGTCATGCCATTTGACTTTTTGACTTTGCACAAGTTGAGTATGTTGCAATGGAGATTTCCTCATCTTGTACAATTCATTCAGATGCATAATTCATTCTTTATGTGCCTTGGAGATGTCCATCCCCAACTCCATAGTAGTTCTAAGAGTCTTGTGCTCAAATTATATAAGCATCATGGTTGTTTTCCCATATAGTAGCTCAAATGGGGTGAAGCTTGTAGTTTTCTTCCAGGTGGTCCTGTAAGCCCAAACTACTTTTGATAATCTATTTGCCCAATCCTATTTGTGAATATGCACTGTTTTGGTGAGGATAGCCTCAATATCTCTATTTGTCACCTCAACTTGTCCATTTGTTTGAGCGTGTTAAGGAGTGGATTTCCTATGCCTAATGTTATATTCATTAACCAATGTTGTAACAAGGGCTAATGCAAACTGAGTGCCTTGATCAGTTACTATTTCTCTTGGTACCCCATATCTTGTGAAAATTTCTTCATCAAGAAATTCTACAACTTTGTTGTCTCTTGCATGCTTCATGCCTTTGAATTCTACCCACTTTGTTACATAATCAGTGCACAATAAAATA
The DNA here is from genome assembly GCA_007115665.2 of Sequoiadendron giganteum. Lineage (NCBI taxonomy): Eukaryota > Viridiplantae > Streptophyta > Pinopsida > Cupressales > Cupressaceae > Sequoiadendron > Sequoiadendron giganteum. Next base: position 304,492,215 of record CM021102.1, read on the forward strand.
TAGGACTTACCATTGGATGGAGGATCAATGGGTCCCACAAAGTCTAGGCCCCACTTGTCAAATGGAGTGACTACAACTTGTGCATAGATTGGAATCTCATCTGACTTTGTTGGCCTACCCATTCTTTGGCATTTATCACATCTCCTATTATACATTCCTACATCTTTGTATATTGTAGGCCAATAGTATCCTGTGTTCAGGATTTTCATTGATGTCCTTTTAGCTGCAAAGTGGCCTCCATAGGGTTCATCATGGCATGCATGTAGAATGTCATAGGTATCATCTCCCCTCACACACCATCTCATAACGTGATCTGGTCTAGTATAAAATAGGCATCCAACTATCCATGAAAATGGGAATGATTTTTCAATCAACACTCTTCTCTCTTTTGGGGAGAAGTGAGGATGAACTCTCCCTATCGCAAGGTAATTGGCTATGTCAGCATACCAAGGTGTATGTACACTAATGGAGAATATATGCTCATCAAGAAAGGAGTCATCTATGGCTTGACTTTCTTCTAATGTGGTCAGCCTTGAAAGAAAATGTGCAACCACGTTTTCCTTCCCTGGATTGTCTATAATAGCTATGTCAAATTATTGCATTAATAACAACCATCTAGGTAATCTTCTTGAGATGAGGGGTTTTTTCATGAGGTATATAATGCTTGCATGATCAGTCTATACAAAAATATGATAACTTATTATATAGTGCCTGAATTTGTTCAAGGCATAAATTGTTGGCAACATTTCTTTCTCTGTGACTGTGTAATTGAATTCAGCTCCCTGGACGTTTTTACTGATAAAATAAATGGCATTTTCAATAGTTTCTACTTTTTGTCTTAGGACTACTCCTATTGCATAATAGGATGCATCGGTATGGATGTGGAAAGGGATTTCCCAATTTGGTCCCTTAAGTACAGGAACATGAGTTAGAGATGTCTTTAAATCAGAAAATGCTTTATCACAACTTTTTGTCCATTGGAAATCAACATCTTTAGTCAGAAGACTATATATTAGGGTTTCTATTTTGCTAAAATCCTTGATAAAACATCTATAGTATCCTACATGACCTAAGAAACTCCTAATATTCTTTTGTTTTGTGGGTATAAACAGATTTTTTATTACCTCAACTTTTGCAAGATCAACTTGAATGCCAAGGTGGGAAATGTAGTGGCCAGGAACTGCACCTTCCTGCATCATCATGAAGCACTTTTCACTATTTAATAAAAAACATTGGTCTTCACATCTTTGTATAACTTTTTTCAAAGTATCCAATGCTTCATCAAAGGTGGCACCATAGGTAGTAAAATCATCCATATAGATATCCATGTAGTCAAGGGAGATATCTGAGAATATGTTGATGAATTCTCTCTAAAAAGTTGTTGGTGCGTTGCATAACCCAAAGGGAAGTACAGAATAGGCATATGTCCCCCAAGGACATGTAAATGTAGTCTTCTTTTGATCTTTTGCTGCAATTTAAATCTGATTGTATCCACTGAATCCATCAAGAAAAGAGAAGTCTTATTTTCTTGCAAGAGAGTCCAGGACTTGGTCTACAAAAGGTAGGGGAAAATGATCTTTCTTAGTGGCAGCATTAAGCTCCCTATAATCAACAAAAACTCACCATTTTCCTCCCTTTTTAGGCACAATTACCAATGGAGAGACCCACTGGTTGTGTGAAATAGGGTAGATAAGTCACACGTCTAGCAGCTTTTGCAGTTCTATTTTGACAATTTCTCTCAAGGTAGGGTTCATTCTTCATTGTGGTTTCCTTATAGGTGTACACTCATCTTTGATATATATTCTATGAGTGCATAGCTTTGGGTCTAATCCCTTCATGTCATGATAATCCCAAGAAAATTATTTTTGATGCGCTTCCAACAATTATGTCAATGTCAACTGTTGTCCCTCATTCAATTTACTATTGATGTTTAGATGTTGTCCTTCAGACACCTATACTTGTGTGATTATTTTTTTCATAGTTGCTTCATTAATACAAGGTATCTTAAGTTCAAGTGGTAGCATTGTGTGAAACATACCTATTGCTGCAGGAATTTTATCTGTCGAAAGAGTGGCTAGAGGAAGTTTGTATACTGGAAGAGTTGTTGTAGGAAGATCATACAGAACTGACATAAGTGTTTGTTCAATGTCTACAGGACCAGACACGTGAGTGGATCATGCTTCCTCTTTCTGACACTAGTTCTGAATGATACTAGATAACACCTCATCTTCATCTTGAAGCTATAGGAAAGGACTTCTTCTGAGCATCATGAGTTGCGCCATAGAGTTGACATCTTCGGCTTCTTCACCAATATGTGGCCATACTGATTTTTCTTCATTGTGGGATGGCTGAGCAGGGGGATATAGAACAATATTTTTAGTGCTTGTGCCTTCAAAAATGGTCATGTCACTTGCGTGACATCCAATATAAGCATCTGTAGTTGCTAACCAATGCCAGCCAAGGATAAGTGGATATCCTCCCAGTGTGGCTTTAGGGGAAAGAACCATGAAATCGAATGGATACTCCCAAGAGTCTAGGATCACCACAAGGTCTTCTACTATGCCATCAAGTGTGATAGTGGGACTATCAGGAAGTTGCAGTACTATAGGATTGGACCTCATGTTTGCAATATTCAATTGATGTAGGATATCTTTAGTCATCACATTGATTGTTGCACCTAACTCAGTCAAAGAATTTTTTATGTTCATCCCATTTATAACAACTTCAACTACAAGGCTACTTGGATCACTGTACTTTGGAATAATTACTTTTCCAAGCATTATTTCAACAAGTTGTCCTACTACATGGACTGTAGTGGGGTCCTTTTTCCTACCTAGTTTCTTGAGGCATGCTTCCTTGAATTATTTTCCATAGATAGGGACATCTTTTATAGCGTGGAACAGTGGTATCTAGACACATATATGCTTTAGCTGATCTAGGATATCAAAACTAGTTTCCTCCTTGTCTTCTTTTTGCTTGGCATCTTGTAATCTCTAAGGGAATGGTGGTTCTTGTGCTATCATCTTTGCTGGAGCTGGTTCAAGATTTTTAGTTGCACAAGGCTGAATGGGATCGGTCAAAGATTCTTCTTGCACTTCCATAGGGAGCTCAGTGATAGTGGGGGTGGAATGAGCTGACAAAGTTGTTCCTGAACATAGATGGATGTCACTTAAACTCATAGTATATGCAGGAAATTGATTTGGATCAGCAGAATATACAAGTTGTTGATTTGGTTTATTATTTGGGTTGGGTGTGGGTTGAGCTAGTAACTGGGTAGGTTTAGGTACATTTTCACTTGGATTAGTAGGAGGGGGAATTATAGCAGGTTGTTGGATTTGAGAAGATGGCTGCATATAGCTGGTGGTTTGGTTTAGCCATTGTTGGCCACCTCTCCATTAAGATGTTTGTTGTCAGTTTCTTGGAGGTTGTTGCCAAGGTCCCTAAAACTATTGCCAATTCCCCTGAGGGTGTTGCCACTGAGGTGAGGAATTCTAATAATTGGACAAAGTATTGGGTGGGTTATTCCAAGACTAGGGTGGTTATCCTCCATAATTGGATGGATTGGGTGGCTGCCACTGGCTACCAAATGAATAAGAAATAAAATATTATACAAAAAAAGATAATGGATCTGGTGGCATACCTTATCTTGAAGCCCATGGCCTTTTCTATGCAACAAAGTAGACTTGGTATTCCTTAGTTTGGATTGGTCTAAACTCGGGTGGAATCTATTTTTTGTCAATGTTGGCTATCACCTTACATCTATAGTCCCTCTTCTTTTGTCTACAATGAGGGCAATATTTCTTCCATATTGCCTCTACCTTCTTATGTTTCTTCTTAGCTTGAAGTGTGTCCAACTGAGTAGCTAGATTGTTGATTATATCCTACTTGAAATATACCAACAAATTAGTAATATCCATCCTTGAGACTCCAATGCTAGATGTCTTACCCATAGAGGATTGGTAGGCTCTTCCTTTCTATGAAGCTACCCTAGAATAATTTTGACATATCTTCTTGATATCATCCGAAGGGACTTGAGTGATATCTCCTCCTGCCATCAGGTCCAAGGCATCAGTGTAGCTTTTATTAATTCCTCTCAAGAAAATAAACTTTTGTGAGTCTTCATTAAGTGTATGATGTGGAGATTTTTCTAGGAAAAACATAAACCTTGAAATGAAGTCTTTCAAGCTCTCATCTTCCTTTTGCTGCATTCTGAAAATGTCACCTCCTCTCATGTAACTACCCCTACAATATTCCTTGTATTTCTCAATAAATTTTGTCTTCATATCTTCCCAAGTTCTCATAGTATATCTGCTAGGGCTCATAAACCATCTCAATGCAACTTCTTTCAGAGTAGTAGGAAATAGCTTGAGTCTATGGGAAGAAGTGGTATAGTCGTAGCTTCTGCAGAGTATATCAAACTCAAACAAGAAGGTATCAGGATCTTTTGTGACAAGCCCATAAAATATAGGAAGGATTGAAGCAGGGATATTTTTGAGGTTACCTACTTCATTCTATTCAACAATGGGAAAAGGGAAAGTTGGCTGGTTCTTCCTGTTAGTTCTATCTCAATTTTCATCAGCCATGTCTGCTTGATGAAATTCCAAAATAAAGGGTTCTTCAATAGGATTTTTATCTTCAAGGGAAACTTCAGAACTAGTCAAGTCAGGGAATATATCAGAAAAGGGTTGTGGCTCTTCTTCTTCATCTCTCGGAAGATTTGGAAGCTCTACTAGCTAAAATGGCTCAATATTACTAGGAAGGAATCTCCCATATGAATCTCTTCTTCTTCTATGCATACGATATCAACTCAGTATCAACCAACTCACACAAAGAATGGGTGGGAAAAAATAGTGGATCGTAACTTCTATCACTAAGATAAAATTTCAGAAATACTACAATAGAGAAACTATCAATGACTCCAAAGGACTTCCTAGTTTCACACCATCCTCAACAACGACACCAAAAATATTGGCCTCTTACAATGATTTCAACAACTAATCCCTTACAACCATGATTCAGAGATTGGAAATCTAACCTGAATAGCTATCTTCACCACCATGAAGGTACCAACCCAAGGCCGTGAACTATAAATGGGTCAGTACAGTATGTGCACTAGGAATTTCAAAGTAGTCATCTTTGTTCTACAACTAAGAAATAATTAATTTTGAAAGTAAACTGCATGAAAGGAAACAAAGCAAATGTTGAAAATCACTTAATCAAATCTAAATTGATTATGCATAATAGGAAGGAAAATCTAAGCATCCAATAGGAAACTACTCTACCCACTTTGGCTATAGGAACAATCACATAATGGAATTCTAGTGGCTGCAGGAATAGTCAATGCCAGAATCTTAACTAAGTACTGAATAGAAACTAACACTAATCTAACTAAACTAAAGGAATGGATTACTCACCAAGTGGGCCTCCTTAGATGAGTATCCTCTAAACTAATGCAAATTCAAATGCTCAATTTAGAATCTTATTTCATTCATCAGAAAATGCAATTACAAAAGTATGGTTGATTATCATCTTGTACAAGAACTTGGTGATTGACTCACTAACTCGCTAGCCCAAGGAAGGAGGATTTGAGCCTTATTTATCAACTAAACAGGTCCATCAACTCCTACTAATTAAAAGGATGACATTTAGGGAAAACAAGAAGAAAGTGGAAGGAGTAGTTACACATGCAGGGGAATCTATTCAGACACACATGCCCACACATAGAATCAACCACGGTAGTAACACCCACAATGCTCAATACCATTAAAGATTGGTGCAAGGTGGTTACATGCGGCTGACACAAGAATCTTCCACCATCGTCTTTAGTTGAAATTCACATGACTCCTCAACTGGACCGGCTGGCAGATGCATTTCTCAACTTAGTATTTCAATCATTTCTATAGAGTAATGTTAGTACACATAATAATTGCATAGTCATAACCACCTTAAAGAACATTCATCAATCACATGCAAAATAGATATAGATGGTCCACATAATAGGTAATTATCATTAAAACCAACAAAAATGAAATTATTCCCAAGTGTCTTATGACTGAGAGAAATTACATAAAAGCACCAACATAGAATATCAAGGTCTGTGGTAATTTTAGCAAATAACAATAGTTTATATCCCCCTAAGTAGGCCAAAATTTAGACTCATCACTTTGTCCAACACAAAGGTCTTATCATCACAACACTTCAATATCGAGTTTTGATCCAAAATAACTTCCATGCGGCTGTTTAACTTATTAAATTTTGTATCTGCTTGTTTGATAGAGCCTTTTAATACACAATACTTGTGCGGCCCACCTGAACCCTATCATAATGTGATTTTGATATGTTATTAAAGCAAGTGATTCATATTTTCATTCCCTCACTATCAATAATGTCAAATCTAAATACTTTTCCCTCATGTCCTTGTTTATTGTAATGGTGCATATCCCTTTTTGTTGTCACCTGACCTTTTATTGTCCATCTGGTTTGGTGAATATTGAGGCCTTTAATAGGATTGATATTTGAAGGGGCACTATGATGTGTCGGGGATGTATGAATCCCAAATTTTAAGTCTCGTTTGCATGGGGAAGGTGACTTTGAGCCCACCATTTGTTCTTTTTGATCTTGAAAAAAATATCTAGGTGTTCCAATTAACTGACAATCTAACATTTTGACATCTAAAGATAATATAACAATTTCCCTATAACTAGACAAAGATCAAATATTTAAAAATATGGTCCCCACAAACAAGAAAGTATACAACAACAAATGCAAATAAAGAAAAACAATAGCCAACCCTAATTCCCACAACTTCTTACACACATAGTTTGTCAAGCACAAGATGGAACCTATTTTCAATGCCCCTGCAAACAAAAGGTCGTTGTATCTTGTAGGAAAAGTGCCTATTTGTATGTGGGTTCTATCAAATAATACAACTTTATAATGATCAATCAAGCTTTAATCACCACCTATTTTGTGAAAAGACATCAGTTGAAGAACTGGCGATGGGATGACATGTCCAACATCAATAGATCGAAGCACATGCCTTGTCAAGGCTAGTCGTACATTTGAATCCTACAAGTTAGTTTTTCTCTACTAATCCAAAGCAATGAGGTGTTCAAGTTTGTGACATGAATATTGAAGCAAAAGCAAGGGAAAGAGGTAGCATAGAACAAGTCAATTATTGGTATCCGATATGCAAACACATAGATAATTATACATGGTTACAAGATCACAACAACTTCAAACTTGCACATAATAGATGAATATGAAAGGAGGGAAACGTCGAGCAAGAAGTGAAAAATATTATATTTTTTGCTGAATTTAAACAAGGAAGAACATAGCAATGTTAACACATCTCAAAATTGCAACCCTTTTTCTTCAAACACATAGGCCACTCTCAAATGGCCAACAAACCAAAAGGAAAAGGAAACATAAAGATCTCAAATATAAATTAGTTAGACTATATATTACAAGGACTGTTAATTCAAATGAATAATATTCACAATTCGGTGGATGCACATGGCAAAGATCCAATACAATTCTCAACAGAAAAAAGGAAACAAGGAACAAACTTACGTGATTGGTATCTGAGGGTTGTTCAGTAACCTGGGGAGAACCAAAGTCAACTGAAATTGTTGGGGCTGCTCTTTAAAATGCTGAGATTTGCAATGTCGGTGATTGACTATGAGGTCTATGCCACAACAACATGAGGTTTTAATGTTCAATTAAAGAAGAAAAGGTTGACAAAAACCTTAGCCAAAACACATACAAGAAATATAGAACACCAATAAAATGACAACCATCAAGATGTTCAAAACACAACATGATCTCTCAATTTTTTATAGAGACATTAACAATATGAGGGAAAAGAAATAACAAAAAAAAATCTTCAATGTTTCATATAACACTTAATATATAGTTTATCATTACAAGAATTCCCTATTGAGGCTCAAACAAACAACAACTATTTTCCCAAAAAGAATAAACATAGCAAAAAGTATGTATGAATGTTGTTTACATCTACTTTGACATCCATGCATATCTACAAATAGGAAAATAAAATGAAACAAAACAAAACAAGGCATGGTATCCATCCAATCATATTGGGTCATGGAGCATTATAGGCTCTCACCAAACTATGGCAGGATGGAGAGAAAGTCGTCTGTTCTTGTCACTCATTTTATTTTCCTCTATAGATATCTACATATGTGAAACTAGATGTAGAAAATTTTATTGTATATAGACAATATTCGTATCCATCATGCAACCCATTTTGGTTTTTTTGCATGGGTTTGTTACTGTGAATTTTATTTTTTTCTACTATTTTTCCTCTAAAACAATTTTTTTGGCTTTTTATAGTAGCTAGAGAAAGAAGGAAGTTGAAAGGAAGTAAGTAGGAAGATGCACATTTTGAAAATCCTTTGTAGAGAATTTTTCAAATATTCTATGTTCTTGCAAAAAACTAACCAAGAACATAAATTTTCCATCACTATGATCAATAGTGACATCAATGTTCCATATAACACTTAAAATAGAGCTTATCATTCCAAGAATGTCCCAAAAGAATAAACATGGGAACTAGTATGTATCAATGTTGTTTTCATCTACTATGACATACATACATATGTGCACATAGGGGAAATAAAATGAAACACAACTAAACAAGGCATTGTCCATCACTACAATCAATGGTGACATCAATGTTCCATATAACTCTTAAAATATAGCTTATCATTCCAAGAATGTCCCAAAAGAATAAACATAGGTATTAGTATGTATCAATGTTGTTTTCATCTACTATGAAATACATACATATCTGCACATAGGGCATAAAAATGAAATAGAACTAAACAATGCATTGTCCATCACTGCAATCAATGGTGACATCAATGTTCCATATAACTCTTAAAATACAGCTTATCATTCCAAGAATGTCCCAAAAGAATAAACATAGGGATTGGTATGTATCAATTGTGTTGTTTGCATCTACTACGACATACACACATATATGTACATAGGGGAAATAAAATGAAACACAACAAAATATGACATGCTATCCACCCAACCATATTGAATCATGGAGAATCATAGGCTCTCACCAAACTATTGCATGATGGAGAGAAAGCCCTCTTTTCTTGTGTTTCACTTTATTTAACCTACATGAAAATATGTATGTATGTGAAATTAGATGCAAAAAAATTCATATATATAGATAATATTCAAATCTAGCATTCAACCCATTCTAATTTTTTTGTATGGGTTTGTTATTGTGAATTATTTTATTATGTGTTTTTTGCCCTCTCTGCCAATTTTATTTATTCCACATTTGATCGTTGCACATGGTTAAAATACAGAATGTAATCAAAATTTCGTCATTTGATTTCTATGGTTTTAATCTTCTTATGTTGGTTGAGTGTAGAGTATATTGTTGCTACATGTGAGCTCATATAGTCGGCACATTGCATTATATTTGAAATTGAATGGTTCGGATTCATCTTAACCATCTATATAGAAAGTATAAACTATAGAAAGTATAAACTGTATAAATAAATTTGAGAAAATCATTCTTTAAAGAGAGACAATGGCATATTCTAAATGTTGAGATAAATGCCATGCTATAAATGATCCCAATTTAAGAATTATTCTTTATTTAACTAAAGGAGTTAATACTTAATATGATGAAATAAGGAATTTCATTTCATGGTAGAAATAACTAGCCTGGGAAGGAATTCAATGATTCGATAATATTTCTATGGTTGCATAACTTATTTTCAAGCACACATACATAGATAGAATAAATGCACAATGTTGCTCTTGAACAAGAAAACTGCAACTGTCAATTGAAACATATGTATCTGTTCTTTTATGGCGATGGTTTCCACACAATACAAAAGTTAATGTTATATAGTTTATGTTTTTTTCCATAAGGAATTATTGATTTTTGTTCTCTAGCTTTGGCTATATTATTTCATTTTCGATAAGGTGTTGTTGAATTTTTTTTTTTTCCATGTGCGGGGTTTTCATTTTTTTGTTATTGTGAATTCTTTTGTTTCATGGGTTATTTCATCTAGGTCATTGTTGAAACCAATATTTTTTCATTTATGGTTCACATTTTGTGGCGATTCACTATGAATTATGTTGTCGTCTATGACACTGTTGAAACTAATATTGTTTCATTTATGGTTTTCATGTGGTGTCGATTATTTCTATATTGAGTGCAATAAGAAACATTGGTTTCACCAGTGATCATAGTGGTGGACAATGCATTTTCTTGCTTAGGAGTTTAGTGCGAGCCTATGAGGCTCCATGACCAAATATAGTAGGTTGGAGAGAAAGCCTTCTTTTGATGTGTTTAATTTTTTGGGAAAAAATTATCAGAGCTGAGACTTTTGTATTGCTTTTGGAACCATCGCCCCATCAAAAAACAAAAAATAACCCCCAACCACCTTCACAAAAGCTCGACAATAGATGATCAAACATGCACCTTCAAGAACCTCACCATCCTGACATCAACATTAATTTTTTATGGTTTTTCGTGTAGCGGTGATGGTTGTAATAACATCTACCATTAAAAACCTTGAAAAATATAGCGAAAGTCTACGCAATTTTTGATAAGGCATCATTGGGTGTCATTCTATGGCTTTACTGACTATCAGAGCTATGAACCAATATGGTGAATGCAATTGAATTTTATGAGTGCATACAACATCTTGATACTAATGTGTGTAGATATAAGTCTTTGTAATGCATTTGTATGCATATATGCATGCAAATTTAAATTTTTATATGTATATAGTGTGAGTGTGTATGTGTGTATATGCATTTTCCACATGTATTATATTAAGTGTAATAAAAAACTTTGATATCACCATTGATTATGCTAGTGGATAATGTATGTTAGTCTACAACTATAATCAATGGTGAAACCAATATTTCATCTCACACTTAATATACATCCTGTCATTCTAAGAAATCCTTGTTGAGGCCTAGACAAATAACAACTATCCTTTGAAAAGTATAAACATAGGACCTGTTTAATTCCTTTGCAACCATCACAAGTATACGAGAACCACAAATGAAATAGTATTGATAAAGCCATAGATCAAAAGTCACCAATGCCTTATGGAAAATAGTGCAAATTATTACTATAGGCCACACAAAACAGCCAACAATGCCTTATCAAGAAGAACATGAACTATTTATTACTTTACAATCATCACCACTACACAAAAACCATACAACAATTAATGTTGATGTCAACTAGCATTTAATTTTCTTGGCCTTCTCTATCGATGTGCCAAATGCTTTTAATATAAAAAATGAAAAAAATTGCCACCTTTTTTTCTAATCAGGAGCTAGATGTCATAAGGGTTAAAAATTGGGAAGGCTGGCAAAAATTCTGGCCAAAGTGCGCATAATAAGGGGAAACCATAAAACATGAGGTTTCATAATTTTTTCATTTGATTTTTGTGGTTTTAATCTTATTGTGTTGGTTGAGTGTAAAGTATATTGTTGCTACATGTGAGTTCATAAATTTATGTTGTATATGTATATCTTTGATATTGCTACAATTGCATAACTTAGAATGATAGGCTCTATACTAAGTTCAATAAGAAACATTGGTTTCACCATTAATCACAGTGGTGGACAATGTATGTTCTTGCTCAGGGGTTTGGTGAGAGCCTATGAGGCTCCATGACCCAATATGGTAGGGTGGAGAGAAGGCCTTCTTTTGTTGTGTTTCATTTTATTCTCCCTATGTGCAGATATGTACAATAACCTATATACTAAGTGTAATAAAAACATCAGATATGTATGTTTGTGAAATTAGATGCATACAACATTCAAATGTACGATAACCTATATACTAAGTGTAATAAAAACATCATAAATTCATGTTTGTTAAATTAGATGCAGACAACATTCATATGTATGACAACCTTTATATTAAGTGTAATAAAAAACATTGATATCACTATTGATTACACCGGTGGACAATGTATGTTGGTCTACCACTATAATCAATAGTGACACATGTAGACACTCAAAATAATCAATTGACATAATGCATCTAATCTCACTCTAATTAACATCAAATTCCTCCATTAATCTAATAAAGAAATTTATTAGATTAATTCACCAATATATTCATCATGTTTGATTAAATAAATCAATTTATTTAATTAAATCCCTCAAGGTCCTCTTATTTGATTTAATAAATCAAAATTGATTCTATCAAATGTGAGAACCCCTAAAATTCCTCGAAGTTAATAAATCTAAATTAATTAACCTCTAATAATAATTACTCATCCTCTAGGTTTTGACTCGACCTTGCTCAAACCTAAACCCTTGACTAACCCACCCACGTGCACATGAAATTCATTTTAATTAATTATCTAATTACCCCTATTTTCCCTCACAAGGCATATTCCCAAGGAATATCCCCTCATTAACTCCATTTGTTTGATTTTCTTGCCCAAAAAAAATTTCCCCCAAAATGTCTCAACCAAATGCATTTAAAACCATCTTTCAAATTTCAAATCCACCTAATTTCATTTACTTGCACATTCTCCAAAATGTGCTCATTCCTCCTCCACTAGCATGTTGACAAGTGGCACCTTGCCATTGACTCATGCTTAATCCCACATTCCTCCCATCTCTCCATTCTTCAACTCTTGAATCTATAAATACAAGACATTTCTACTCCAAATCCAACTACAATCTCAAACATTTTCATTATCATCCACAATCTTAGCATCTTTTCTATACACATTCATTTTTCAACATCTTCATCACATCAACAAGATTATCAAGGGGGTGGGAAAGGGAATCCTTTCCACATCAAGGGAGCACCACTCCCACTATGGGATAGGGTTTGATCATGTTTTTATGTGCTTTCATTTAGTTGTTTTGGTTTTTAATTTCTTTGTTTTCATATGTAACATGATGAAGTATCTCATAGGAGCACCTAATTTTATTTTTTTAAACTTTACATACATGATAATGTATGTTAAGGTTTAACATTTGTAGTTTGAGTGCTTACAATACCAATGTTTCATCTCATACTTAATATATAGTCTGTCATTCTAAGAAATCCTTATTGAGGCCTAAAAAAATAATAAGGGTAAAAGCACAAATCTGTGTCACACTTTATAAAGGAAATGACCAACACTGATCCAACTTTTAAACTTGAATCACTAAAAAGTGGGATATATGTTTTGAATTTTGGAATGATCTAAACTAGTAAATTATGTATTTTTTAGTATATTTTATGTTTGTATTTTAAAATTTTTTAAAAAAATAAAAATTTAAACTAGTTTTTAATAAATTAACACTATAATTTAGTTGTTGATAAAATACTAAAAAAATGAAATTGCATGGGACGTCAAACTTTTTATAGTAATTATTTTTTTCTTTCAAATTTTTTGTGTATATTTATAACTTGAAACTTTAGTGCATGGATTTTTTATTTTTCCAATTTTAATAAATATATATTTTAAAACAAATATTAAAATGTGTGTGAATAAATAAATAATTGTTTCCATCAGATGTCAACATTCATATTAAATATTTATCTAAAATGGAAAAAAAATTATACTATCTTGAAATAGATCCTTTTATCTAGTGCATCATATTTTTTAAAAAAAAAATCAATAAGTTTTAGTATTTTTCCTTGGCATGGTTATCAACCTAATATTTTGTGTTGATAACCTACTTTTAGTATAAATAAATAATAATTAAACTATTAAAATAAATATATTTTTTAAAAGTACACTTATGGATCTACAAAAGGGTATTTTTATATTTTTAAAAAAATATTATTTACATTAGTAGGAGTTATTGAAGCTTCAAGTTTGTCAAATAATTTTATTGTTTTGGTAAATTAAACTCAAAGTGGTGCTCTAGATATATTTTTGGCTAGCAATTTTAGTTGAAAAAGTTGTGGAAGTATCTAACTTAGCTAAAATGAATCTTACTCGATCATATGTTTGAAAAAAATTGATTTTTAGTTATAAATACTTAAATTTAGTTGTGTTGATAATTTGGTTGAAAGTGTGACACAACTTTGTGCTTTTACCCATAACTATCCTTTGAAAAGTATAAACATAAGACCTATTTAATTCCTTTCCAACCATTGCCAGTATATGAAAACCACAAATGAAATAGTATTGCTAAAGCCACAAGTCAACAATCACCAATGCCTTATTGAAAATAGTGCAAACTGTTGCTATAGGCCACACAAAAACAACCAACAATGCCTTATCGATAAGAAAATGAACTATTTTATTACTTTGCGAAAATCACTACTACATAGAAACCATAAATCAAATAATTTATTTGAGGCCACAAAACAACAATCAACAATGCCTTATAGAAAATAGCATAAACTATTTTATTAGTTCACTATGTTTTAAATGCAAGGTTTGAAAAACCTCAAGGTAAGGAAAACCACAAAATAGGAGGTTTCATACTACAAAGCTAGGCCTTAAAAAACAAAACAACCTCCCAGCCAAAGTTTTTTTTTAATCAATGGATTACACGAGAAAAACTACAAAACAAAAGAATACATAGCAATAAACACATGCACTTGGGGGAAAAAAAATAACCCCACATGTAAATACTTTATTGTAAACAATGTCTTAGCAAAAATAACATAAACTATTTAATTATCTTGCAACCATGGGCACCACACGAAAACAATAAATGAAACAATTTCCTTTTTTGGTATGCCCATCAAATTAAAACACCTTTGCTTTCTGATCATGTTTTTTTTTTGCTTAAAGAATTGGTTATATATTAAGACAATACACTATAACTTATAATGCTTAACAAAAAAAGATACTCTTCTTTTGTTACCTTATTGAAAATGAAACAATATAGCCAAGGCTTTGTAAACAATGCCTTAGCGAAAATAACATAAATTGTGTAATTGCCTTGTAACCATCGACACCACAAATGAAAAAATATTGGTTTCAACAATGTCATAGATGACAATAGAATTCATAGTAACAAACCCATACAAAAAAAAACCAAAAAAACCATGCACGTGAACAAATTATTTTTTCAATAGTACCTTATCGAAAATGAAACAATATAGCGAAAGCTAGAGAACGACAATCAACAATGCGTTATGGATAACAACATAAACTATACAACATTTAATATTTTATTGTGTTGTGACCATCGCCACAAAACACGAACCATAAATGAAACAATATTGGTTTCAACAGTCACCTAGATGAAAAAATGCACAAAACAAAAGAATTCACAGTAACAAACCCATGCAAAATAAATAAAATAACCTTGCACATGGATAATTTTTTTTTTCAGAGTAGCTTATCAAAAATGAATCAATATAGCCAAAGTTGGAGAACAACAATCAATAATGCCTTATCATAAACTGTATAAAATTAACTATTTTATTGTGTTGCAATCATCACCACAAATCACAAGCTATAAGTGAAACAATATTGGTTTCAACAGTGACCCGGATGAAAAAAACCACAAAACAAAATAATTTACAGTAACAAACCCATGCCCAAAAAAATAAAAATAACCCCACACTTGGACAAATTTATTTTTAAATAGTGCGTTGTCAAAAATAGAATAAACTATTTTATTGCCTTCCAACCATCGCCATTATATGGAAACCATAAATGAAACAATATAGCTATTTCCTTGCAACCATCGTGACTACATGAAAACCATAAATGAAATAATATTGGTAAATCCAAAGAAGAACAATGAACAATGCCCTATGGAAAATAGCATAAACTATTTTATCGCCACAAAACATGAACTATAAATGAAACAATATTGGTTTCAATAGTGACCTAGATGAAAATCCCATAAAACAAAAGAATTCACTATAACAAACCCATGCAAAAAAAACAAAATAACCCTACATGTGGAAAAATTCTTTTTTCAATAGTACCTTATCGAAAATGAAACAATATAGCCAAATCTAGAGAACAATAATAACAATGCCTTATGGAAAACAACATAAATTGTATAACATTAACTATTTTATTGCGTTGCAACCGTCACCACAAAACAAAAGCCATGAACCATAAATGAGCAATATTGGTTTCAATAGTCACCAAGATGAAAAAACCCACAAAGAAAAACAATTCACAGTAACAAACCCATGCAAAAAAATAAATAACCCACACATGGACAAATTATGTTTTCAAAAACACCTTATCATAAATGAAACAATATAGCCAAAGTTGGAGAACAACAATCAACAATGCCTTATGGAAAACAACATTAACTATATAACATTAACTACTTTATTGTGTTGCAACCATTTCCACAAAACAAAATCCATAAATGAAACAATATTGGTTTCAATAGTGATTAAATGAAAAAACCCACAAAACAGAAGAATTCACATTAACAAACCCATACAAAAATAAAATAAAATAACCCTGTGTTGAAATGCACAAGACAAATGAGAGGGAGGGGTGAATAAGTTGTACCAAATTACTTTTACTTCTGACCTTAACCAATTCCACTTTAACTTTAATCTGTTATTAAGTATAAACAAGAAATGCAGATAACAAAAAGCGAACACTAGAGATACATGATTCCATGGAAAACCCAGTGAGTGAGAAACCATGGCGAGGATTAACTCACAATATAATAGAATGCAAAACCGGATACAAAGGCTCATTGCCTAGAAATAACTCACTGTCTAGATACAAAGGATCACTACCTATAGATAGGACTCATAGTCAAGAAGGAGGATTGCTACCTACAAGAAAAGAAAGATAATATAAAATCCACCACAACAGGTTCCACTCGCACCTTGATCAAAGGATTGTGAACCCCATCAACTCACTGCTTTTAGAAATCTAACATATCAAAGTAGTGTTTCCTTGATTCACTTTCACACACTCTAATTTTCATGCTTGTTTCACACACTTGCCACTCATGCTTCCAATTCACAACATCTTGAATTGTATTATACCATATTCCATCTTGAAAAAATTCTCCAAGGTCGGCTACACATCCTCTATTTTACAAATTTAAATTAGGTTGGTGACTCAACATTTCCATGGTTGATAAGAATGAGAGTGGACCAATTACATAGTTTATTAGGACCCAAACAACATCTCGGATTAATCATATGCTTCCTTAATCGATGATTATTCTCCATGTAATTTGTAGACACCAGGTCAACTAAACCTAATGAAAACATCAATGAAATTTGAAGTATGCACATCCACAAAAAGATGATGACACGTGGATCATACAACATGCTTCACCCGAAACTAGAACACCTCGTAGAAACCTTCAGATACATCTATAGCAACTGCAACAATATTTATACACAAAACACTCTTCAACAATCCAACCGGACCATGCAGAAACACAAAATAGCTCTAGAACAAGCTTTCCAGAGTACCAGACCACAAGCACATTTTCTAGAACATGGAAAACATTAGTACTAACCTTCTTCCAGATCTGCAATATCTAAGACAAACCACCAGAAGACTATAGATCAAAGACATCTCTCTCAATCCATAGACAAACAGTTCTACCAAACCGGTTCACACAATGGTGAACACATCTTTCACTCTCCGTCAACCCAGAAGCTAAAACTTGAGATATATTATCCATTGAAGCCCATAAAGAATACTACAAATCTGAACATACATATGATCAATATAGAAGAAATGCAGAGCACATTACTGGAGCACACTCAAAACACACACACAACACTATCCTCATTGTTAATTAATTTTCTCAAAAGCACTTGACATGAGCACATTTGCAACACCATAAATATAGCTCCATATACTCTCAAAACTTCTATAGTAGCTCAACTATACCAACTATAATCACCTTGAATTGTTGTTGACATCAATGACAACATTAATGACAACACCACCAAACACATTCATACTTGCACCAATCTCTCCCTTTGTCATTGATGGCAACACATGATGTGAAAAACCATCAAATATAGCATACACACTCTCCTACTTCTTCTTCCCTTTGTTTTTCAGGTTAGAAAACCTGCACAACATTTTTGCACTCTCTTCTCCTTACAAGATGACTCTATCTCCCCATATTTAAATTCTTTTTTGCATGACTCTCTCTACCCCTTTGACATCAATGGAAAATAAAAGTTTTGCATGAAACTTATACCATCTAAATCTTTGATCACCCCCACTTAGGAGTGTAGACACATCTCATACTACAACAATGATACTCTCTACTCCCCCTAAGGAGTAGACCTCAATCATTAGTCCAGACAAATAAATAATCTATAGATCCACTTGACTAATGCACCTCTATGTGCACCTAGTTTATGGAATGAGGGGTAGTAACCCCTAACTTCAAATGAGATACTCAAAAGTATCATTCGAAAGAGTCAATAAATATATCTACAATCTGATCCTTAGTAGACACATATTCAAGTTTGAATTCATTTTCTAATACTTCTCCCTTAAGAAATGATATATGATAGATATATGCTTTGTCCTAGAATGCATCACTAGATTCTTTGAAATCTTTATTGCACTTGTATTGTAATGCCCTGCCAAGTAACCCTAAAAGGAAGTTGCAATTAACATCATAAGCGAACCAAATTTTTTTTTTAAAATGCATTTAACATACACATTCACTTACTAGTTAACAACAACCTCTAAGGCTACAAGGTTAGGATTACTTAAAACCACATAAACATATTACATATAACCATAGCCTTATGAACTTTATGAAATCACCATCATACATCATAAGAATATCACATAACATAATAAGATAATCAACCGAGATACAATCTCATAAACATTATCTTCAAACCAATAGTTACATCACTCATTCCCAGAATGAGACAATAGTACAAATGTATTACAATTACAAAATTCCACCTCATAAACATAAGAGGGATAAAATAACTTATACAAAATGAAGTATTACAATGCAAGAAATTACAACAAGAACTGCGAGCTGTCCATCTGGATGTCTCGCCACCAAGTACTGAAGATCGATGGGGACCCAACGGTTTTGGTCCATGTTCCACCCAGCCAATGTGGTACCCGAAGGCCCACCCCCCATGCTAGGAGAAAGTAACAAAGTAACATGGACTAAGATCTACAACCACTAACCAAAGGCAGACTCATACTGACTCATACTGTTATAACCAACCAAATGAATTAACAATACAACTCATTCACCATACAAGTAGGAATCAAGTACAACTCAAGTACAACATAAGTACAAATCAAGTATAATACAAGTACAATACAAGTACAACTCCAACATCACTGACATAGGTCACATTGCTTCCAGACATAAAGTAGATCAAGTATGTTCAAATAACCATACACATAAAATAATTAACAACAGTTGTCATAGATAGAGTGTCATCGCAAGGTTTGTCATGAGATCTCCTCTGGGCATTCTTCATAGGCTCCGGCACAAGTAATCCTGGTGGCCTCAACCGAATCCCGGCACTCATACTCACTCATGCGGAATCAACTACCTCTCGCAAGAACTAGATAGTTGATCTTGCCATTCCAGGCCTTCTCACTCATCCCAAGTCTAAACAAGCCCTTGCGTCTATGAGTGAGGATTAAATTATCTTGATTAGTGAGAAGTTAGTCCTAATCTTCTAAGTACATTATTTTAATTATCACTTGTTTAAATCACTCCTGAAGGTTATCCAGTTTACCTCTTTGGGCTCTGGCGCCTAACAGAAGCCACTCTTCTATTCGACAACACACACCCAAACAATCCACCAAGGGAACCACAAGTGCATACCAACTAGGCATCATAATCCACTCCAACACAAGGAGGATACAAATAATAGAAACTCACTCCAAACATCTTGGAGGCAATAACACATAGTCCACTCCTTTCACAGGAGGTACAAAAAATCTCACTCCAAACATCTTGGAGGCAACAATACATAGTCCACTCCTTTCACAGGAGGCAACAAGATGAAACCACATAACAAGGTCACTCCATACAAGGAGACATGGATCCCATAATCCGCTCCTAAACCAAGGAGGTGCAAACATCCCCGTTCATAAAAACTGGGTAAAACTGAAAAGACGCCATGCTCTACCCAAGGGAAAACAACTGGATGGCATAAAGATTCAACAACCCTTATCATCTAAGTTCTTCTGGAAGACTTATAATTTAGGACTAACACTAAATCCCAAAACCAACAATGCAACTTGACGACATAGCAACAAAAGCATTCAAATCATCAATCAAATCTAATATTTGGATTTCCTAAATCCATACTCATTCAATAGGTAGTGTAGAAAAGTCAAAGTCATGATAACTAGATCATCTAAAATAATCATAACCCCTATTTCCCTTTTCATTATTGAAAATCTAAAACAATTAAACTTACTTCCCTTTACTGAATACAGAGAATTAAATCCTTTAAGATAATCATGAGGAAGATACTACTTTTGGATATACTAAATCCATATCTCTTTCATAATCCAATCACAATGATTCAATTAATCTAAATAGAAATTAATTAAATAACATAATGGATTGTCTCGCCAATAAAACAACTTCTTAATTTACTTTTAAATCGACACAAATCCATGCAAGTAAAATTTTTCCATTTCCTAACCAAATCTTACATCTCATTCAATTTTCTATTTAAAACATTCAATCATTTTAATATAATAACATATTGTTTCTCTATCCATTTTCCATATACACTAATCAAACCATATTTAAATCTTTATTCAATAATACATTGCATGCATCTCATTAAAATAAAATACGATAATGAATTTTACACTGAACATATATATGTATATATATATATATATATATGCTCCATATTATATAGACACCATTAATATTCCATTCACAATGACTAGATTGCTCTATGGAACTAAATAAAACATAATAACTATTTTCCTTTTTCAATATAGTTAGTTCCTAAATTTACTTCTAATGCAGCCTAACACTATTGCAAACAATTTTTTTCAATTTTCTATCTGGAGTCTATGTCTCATCAACTATCCATTTAAAAACATGCAATTTCATCAATGTATAAAAATATCTTTTGGCTTGTCTATTTGGCCATGCATTCATATTGTTTCTAATTAAATCTCATTAATTAAAACAAACATTTAAATATAAATATTTTTATAATTCTTCAATATATTTAAATATCTTTTTCCTTAGCAATTTTGACCATACATTCAAAACTTATCTTTTAAACTCTTCATGCAAAGCTAAATTACACGCACTTAAATAAAATAAGGTAAATACTGATTGAAAATACTCATGGATATATATATACATCTCAATATATTTTCTTCAATCATATTAACAAAATAACCATTTCTTTTTTAAATCAACTAATTATTTCTATTAAAAAATATCTTTCTCTATACATCTTCTACACATACTAATTATCTCTTTTAGAACACTAATAATACCCAATTTGCAAACAACAGAATAAAATAAGATAAAATATTATTTATTCTCTCAAATGGATATATACCTTCACTATATATATACTAAATATAAATTAATATATTTAAATATATTTAATCATTAACATATCTTCTATCCTTTGCAAAATATCAAATTGATTAATTCAAAATAAAATATCCTTTATCATCAATATTCCAAAATATAAATATATTTTTTCAATTAAATCAAATTAATAATTGGACCTTTTACATATGGATTTAAATTTCACAATTCAATTTTAAATTATGCATTCTTTAAATCAAATATTTAACTCCTTCAATTAAACTTTAACATGCCATTTTAAAATAAACAATAATTTCCCCATATGTTTATAATTTTAATTCCACTAATCTAATATACAAATTTTATTTAAAATAATATAAATAAATATAATACTTTAGTATTATAAATTATAATATAAAATATTATTAAATAATATTTTAATATTATAATAACAATACATAAAATATTAATATTTATAAATATCAATTTATTATTATTTTATTTTCAGAACAGCCATGGGAAAATATCTTAACAGCAGTCTCATTTTTCAAGAATAACTCAAAAACTACAATCTGAGTATTTGCGATTTTTGAATAGGGGTTAAAAAATTGCAAAATGCAAAAACCCTTTAAATTTCTTGAAAACCCAGTTTGTGAAAGTAAAGTTATAGGCGACGCAATCAGACCATTTTACCATGAAAAATATAACTATACTGCAGATTTTAAAATCTGATTTTTAATAATAACAGAGGGTTTCATTTTCTAAAAACATTCTAAATGCATTGTTCAATCTCTATGTTTGATTTCAATAAGAAAAAAATCAATTTCTCCAAATAATTTAAATTCAACTAAGGTTTTCACAATTTTCACTCAAGAATTTTTACAAGCAAAGGCTGTAAATTTATTTAATTCCTTTCTTCTAATATCAAATTTATTTTCTAAAACAGATTTAACAAACAAATCTTTAATCATTACTATTTTAAAGAAAACAATCAAGAAAAATAAAATACAAAGAAGAAAACCTGGTACAAGAAGCTACAGGAAGAGATGAATTTTTGTTGCAAGCCTCCTTCGAAGATTTCTCGAATTTTCTTCAATCCTCCAAAGAATCCAATCCAAAATCCAACAAATGCAAACAATCTTTTCTTCAATCAATTCTACAATCAAACTTTTTTCAAACCCTTGCGCAAATTTTCCAAAATTTCTTCCCTGCTGTAAAAATGTATTTTTCTAAAAACTTTCTTGCCCTAAAATTAAAACATGTATTCTTTATAAATCAAAAATACCTAATACAACCCTAATTCACATTACATGCAAATTAGATATTTCAATTTCAATTTCAATTTCAATATTTACAACCCTAATTCACATTATATGCAAATTAGATTTCAATTTCAATTTCAATTTCACTTTTCAAAAACCCACTTTCAATTTAAAATGCAATTTCAAATAATAAATTAATTTCCAAAGTTGCAACCAATTTCTCAAATAAACATTTAATTACAATTTCTAATTTAATTCCCACACGTTGGAATTAAATTCCAAAATTAATTCTAATTCTTTTATTTCCTTTCATTCTCTTGCATCACGTTTAATTAATTAATTTAATTATTTAATAACTAAATTCAACCCCTTGGATCAAATTTAATTAATTAAATAAACTAAATATAATTAATTAATTTAAGTATAAACTTTTATCCACATTGCATTATTTAAATTAAATAACCATCAACATGATTTAAATGCAATTATTCTAAATATCTATTTCCAAATCAAGAATGCTTTAGAATTAAATAACATCAA
This sequence comes from Sequoiadendron giganteum, assembly GCA_007115665.2. NCBI lineage: Eukaryota > Viridiplantae > Streptophyta > Pinopsida > Cupressales > Cupressaceae > Sequoiadendron > Sequoiadendron giganteum. Next base: position 304,515,485 of record CM021102.1, read on the forward strand.
AGCAAGACAGACAATGACTCAACACACACAACTGATGACACACTAAGGCTAGGGTATAGACTTGACACATGTTATCTAGCTACTATCTCCCATTCAACTTAACCATTGGATCGACAGGCTCAAACCTGTGAAACCAGGTGGAGTCGATGTCATGTACCTACAATCCTGCAACCAAGTAAACAACATCATACGATATATCAAGCATATAATACACACCGTGAAGAAGGAATTACGGATTCATAGGGCGCTCGCAAGCAAGTGATGTGAACTCGTCCTCTTCACCAATACACTCATCGAAACTGACACTTCCATCATAATTCGTATAATCTCATAATAACATCTCATGTTAACTCTACAACATCATTAATCCATAATGCATATGAAACAAAATCGGATAACTACATCCCACAATAATATTTGTCACTCAATAGTAACGATCAAAACATCATAACAAAATGTATCCAGTATCAAAGTAATTGCCACCAAACATAGCATAAATCAACTTGAACAAGAAACAAAACGGAGGGGTATTACATGTATTATCACAAAAGATAGGAATAGGCTCATCACACATCACACCTATATCCTTCAATATTTTCTTCATCCTATGTACTTTTGTACAATAGGATGTTGTTACAATATACTCATATTCTACAATGGACAAAGAAACTAAATCATGTTTCTTGCTTTACCATGAGACCAATCTTCCTCCAAGAAAGAATGCACCACCACTTGTACTCTTCTATTCATCTACACAACCAACCCAATCTGCATCAGTGTATGAATTCAAAGTGAAATCAATATCCTTAGGATACCATATACCATAATCTGAAGTCCCCTTTAGATATATGAATATCTTCTTCAGAGCTGTAACATGTGTCTCTTTAGGTTCTACTTGAAATTTGGCAACCAAACATACTGCATTCACGGTATCCGTTCTAGTAGTAGTAAGATATAGCAGTCCACCAATCATAGATCTATACATGCTCTGATCAACTTTAGAAGAATCATCATCCTTACTCAGTTTACAACTGGTCACCATAGGGGTATAGACCGATTTGGAATCATCCACTCCAAACTTCTTCAATAATTCTTTAACATACTTAGATTGTGAAATGAATATGCCCTTATCAGTTTGATTCACTTGAAGATTAAGGAAGAAACTTAACTCACTAATCAAAGACATCTCAAACTCCATTTGCATTTCCTCTACAAATTTCTTGCACATACTTTCATTTCCTCCAAATATAATATCATCAACATACACCACAACTATCAACATTCTATTTCTTTCAACTTTGAAATAGATATTATTGTTTGTCGAGCCTTTGTTGAACTCTTGTTGTGTCAAATGTCTATCCAACCTTGCATACCATGCTCTGGGAGCCTATTTAAGTCCATATGGTGCATTTTTCAACTTGCAGACCATGTCCAATTTGTCTGATAACTAAAATCCTTCTGATTATTCCATGTACACCTCTTCTTATAATTCTCCATTCATCAATGTGAACTTAACATCCATCCAATACACTTTGAAATATTTATGAGCAGAAAATGCCAAAAAAATTTGAATGGCCTCCATTCTTGCCACTGGGGAAAATATATCTTCAAAGTCTATTCCTTCAACCTGTGAATAACCTTTGCATACAAGTCTTGATTTATTTCCTACTACTTTACTATTTTCATTCAGCTTATTCTTGAACACCCATTTTGTATCAATTACATTCTTGTTTACTAGTCTAGGAGCCAAATCCCATATTTGATTCTTCTCTATCTATTGCAATTCCTCTTTGATTTCTCTAAACGAATTCCCATATTTGCATGCCTCACTCACAATATTAGGTTCTATCTTAGAAATTAAACACAAACTTACCTCAACCACTTTACTTCTTGTCTTTACCCCTTCACTTATATCTCCAATTATATGTTCCTCTGAATGATTCTTCTGTACATATTTAGGATTCTTAGGTGTAGGTTTTGGAATCTCCTCTTCTTCAATTTTTTCTTTCTCTTCCTTTTCCTCTTCTTGTATTTTTCTGCATATAGGATCATCTAGTTCAACTTCACTTATTTCAACTGGTCTATGCATAGCTTCATCAACTTTTACATTTCCACTTTCAACTAGTTTCCTCAGTCTTTTATTGAAGCACCTATACGCTTTGTTGTTAGTTGAATATCCAAGAAAAATACCTTCATCACATCTTGCATCAAACTTTCCAAGGTTCTCATCATCTATTTTAATGTAATATCGACTTCCAAACACCTTAAAGTACTTAATAGTAGGAATCTTACCAGTCCATAGTTCATAAGGAGTCTTTGTGTTATTACCACTGATCTAAACTCTATTAAGAATATAAACAACAATGTGGATTTCTTCTCTCCAATATACATCAGGAACATTTTCCTCTTTCATCGTAGTCCTTGTAACCTCTTTAAAACTTTGGTTCCTCCTTTCTACAACTCCATTTTGTTGAGGAGTTCTAAGAGCAAAGTAATGTCTCTTTATACCATTCTCTTCAAAAAATGCATTAAACTCACCAGAAGTGAATTCTCCAACTCTATCAGACCTTAAACATTTGATTCTTAGGTTTACTTCATTCTCTACTCTTTCTTTGAACACTCTGAATCTATCTAGAGCTTGAGATTTCTCCCTAACAAAAGTAACCTATGTCATTATAGAGTAATCATCAATCAAAAGTATAAAATACCTGTCACCATTAAGGCTTGCTTTTCTTGTGGGATCATAGAGGTCTCTATGAATCAATTCCAACATTTTGGTAGATTATTGTTCTTTTCCTTTAAAACAACATCTTGTTTGTTTCCCAATTCACAACTTTTGCAAATAGAATTGGTTGGCTTTGTGATTCTAGGAAGATCCCTAACAACTTCTCTTGAACTAATCCTAATCATATTGTCAAAGTTTACATGTCACATGCTCTGGTTCCATATCCAACTTTCATTAACTTGAGAAAAAAAGCATTGACCATCACCACTCTTAAGCTAGTAGATGTTTCCATAAGTTTTTCTTCTTGCAGCTACCATAGCTTCAGACCTTTTTCTTATCTCACAGGTATTATCCTGAAACACAAGATTAAATAATTTTTTACACATTTTTCCAACACCCAAAATATTATGCCTTAATCCCTTAACATAATAGACATCATCAGTACTATGTTTTCCATCAAGATTAATTGTTCCTTTTCCAAAAATCTTAGCACCAAAATCATCTCCAAACATAACTAATCCTCCATCATACTTTTCAAGTTTAGTGAACTTACTTTTTTCTCCGATCATATTATTTGAACATCTGTTGTCAATCACCTAATAGTATTCATCTTGTCTAGCATGAAAGGCAGTAACTAGAGTACCTTTCATCTCATCCTTCTTGTTCTCTAGACTATATTCCCTTACACATCTTCCATGGTCAGTAGCCATAGATTTATTCTCCAAGGCTAAAAAAAGATTTCATCTTTATCATCTTCAAAATTAGACTCATCATCATAAATTTCAGCATCTTCTCTAACATAATACAATTTCTTAAAATTCCTATCCCTTTTGTCTTTATTTTTATCTTTGTTCTTCTTGTGTACAACTCTATTTGGAAATCTTGAAGCATAGTGACCAATATTTCTACAACTGAAACATTGAAAAGGTAACATACCTTTGTACTTACAGGTACCTTTCTTTAATCTCCTTGTAAAGTTTTCTTCCAACTCTTTTGAACCATCACTATCTGAATCATCTTTTATATTAGTTTATTTGAAGGCTATTTCAGCTTTCTCCTTTTCTCTTCCAAGCTTCCTCATCTCAAATTAAGTCAAGGTGCCAAATAGACATTCTTTATTAAATGTCTTTGGATCATACGATTCTTCAATAGCAGAGACCTTGTCACTGTAAATCTCTGGTAAGGTCATCAAGATATTCTCTATTACATCTTCATCTATCATGGTACCACCTTGATTTTTTATTTCATTTACTATAAGTTCAACTCTTTGATAGTAACTTATAATGTCTTCACCTTCTTTTATTCTCAAGTTCTCAAATCTTCACTTTGGTGTTAACTTCCTTGATAATTTTTCTCTATCATTTCCTTCATAGATATATTTCAACATTTCCCATACTTCATAAGCATTTCCTAAACAAATAACTTTTGTCCATTCAATTTTAGATAAATTATTGAATATAACATACCTTGCCTTTTCATTCTCTTCATAGGAAAAAATATCATCTGTAGAAGAAGGACCACTAGATGGTTAAACATATTTTGTCTCAACAACTTTCCAAGTCTTGAAACCAAAAGAGATTAGGTAACCTCTCATTTTCACTTTCCAATCACTATATTCAACTCCATCAAATATACAGATTTACAACTTGTGCACCATTCTATCTACCTCAAGCATTTAAGATCTTCTTTGAGGAGCCAAAGCTATTATACTGATTGTTGAAATGCACAAGACAACTAAGAGGGGGGCATTGGATTGGTTGTACCGAATTACTTTTACTTTTGACCTTAACCAATTCCACTTTAACTTTAATCTATTATTAAGTATAAACATGAAATGTAGATAACAAATAGAGAACACTAGGGAAACCATATTTACATGGCAAACCCAATGAGGTAAAAACCATAGTGAGGATTAACTCATAATATAATAGAAATTCAAGACTCGATACAAAGGCTTACTGCTAGATGGCTCACTACCCAAAAAGGACTCACTCTCCAAATACAAAGGATCACTACCTACAAATAGGGATCACTACCTACAAGCAAAGAAAGACAATAGAAAATCCACCACAACAGGTTCCACACATTCACAACTTCATCAGAGGATTGTGGAACCCATCAACTCACTACTTTCAGGAATCTAACACAACAAAGTATTGTTGCCTTGATTCACTTTCACACACTCTGATTTTTGCACTTGCTTCACACCTCACTCATGATTCTAATTTGCAACATCATGACTTGTATTTATACCATCTTTGATCATGAAAAATTTCTCCAAGGTCAGTTACACATCCTCTATTTTACAAAGTAAAATTAGGTCAGTGACTCAACATTCTCATGGTGGATAAGAATCGGAATGGACCAATTACATACTTAATTAGGACCCAAACTATTGCGGTTAGAAGGCATATATCTAACAATTTAAATGTGACTTTGATCAATAAAATAGAGAAATAAAACACACAAAATATTATAGCAGAAACAAGACAACATGGAGAATTTAACGTGGTTCACCCAATCCGGTCTACATCCGAAAAACCACAGCCATCCAATGATTTTATTATCCAGTGAAAAACATATTACAATCTCACAAATAATGTCATACTACAACTCCACATCCCAACCGCTTATAACAAGCTTTTAGAAGCTTCCAGAAATTAGGGTTTACAAAGTTAGTTTTTTCTTTTTCAGATACATGAAGAGTGTACAGTATAGCATAATTAGTCACCACATACCAACACAAATGACATCTTGGATCAATCACACGCTTAATCAATACTTATTCTCATTGTAATGTGTAGACACTAGGCCGGCCAAACCTAATGAAAACACCAATGAACTTTGAAGTATGCATGTCCATAGTAATATGATGACACATGGATCACACAACACACTTCAAAAACCACTAGAACACATCTTAGAAACCTTTAGATACATACGTAGTAGCTGCAACAACCTTTATACATAGAAAAAATTTCAACAGTCCAACCAGACCATGCAAACACACACAGTAGCTCTAGAACAAGTCTTTCAGAGCACCAAACCACAAGCACATTTTCTAGAACATAGAAAACATCAATAGTGACCTTCTTCTAGATCAACAAGATCTAAGACAAACCACTAGAAGATTGTGGAGCAAATACATCTCTCCCAGTCCACAAACAAATAGTTCTGCCAAACTGGTTAACCTAGAAGCTAAAACTTGGGATATATTATCCATTAAAGCCCATAAACAATACTACAGATCTGTACAGGCATAGGATCAATATAGAAGAAATGTAGAACACATTATCGGAGCACACTCAAAACACACACACAACATTATCTTCATTATTTATTAATTTTCTCAAAAGCACTTGACATCACCACATCTACAACACCATAAATATAGCTCCATGTACTCTCAACACTTCTACAGTATCTCAACTATACATGTACCACCTGCAATCACTCTGAACTATGTTGACATCAATGATAACATTAATTATAACACCACAAAACACATTCATACTTGCAACACACCACATGCGGAAAAAATTATTTCCAAACAATGCTTACTATTTTATTGCCTTCCAACCATCACCACTATATGGAAACCATAACTGAAACAATATAGATATTTCTTTGCAACCATCACAACTACATAGAAACCATAAATAAAAAAATATTGGTTTTGACAGTGACCCAAATGAAAAAACCTACAAAATAAAATAATTCACAGTAACAAACCCATGCAAAAAAAATAAAATAACCCCGCACATGGATAAATTCTTTTTTCAACAACACCTTATCGAAAATGAAATAATATAGCCAAAGCTAGAGAACAACAATCAACAATTTACCTTAGGAAAAACAACATAAATTGTATAACATTAACTATTTTATTGTGTTGCAACCATCGCCTCAAAATGATAGCCATAAATGAAGCAATATTGGTCTCAACAATGACCCAGATGAAAAAACCCACAAAACAAAAGAATTCATAGTAACAAACCCATGCAAAAATAACAAAATAACCTCGCATGAGGACAAATTTATTTCCAAACATTGGCTCGTCTAAAATAGCATAAACTATTTTATTGCCTTCCAACCATCGCCACTATATGGAAACGATAAATGAAACAATATAGCTATTTCCTTACAACCATCGTGACTACATGAAAACCATAAATGAAACAATATTGGTAAAGCCACAGAACAACAATCAACAATGCCCTATGGAAAATAGCATAAACTATTTTTGAAATACTCTACAAATGATTTTTTCAATATGACCTCTTCTCACTTGCTTTTAGGGGTTTCCCAAATGCACCTCTTCTCGCTTGCTTCAAATGCACCTCACCCCACTTGCTTTCTCTTAGCTCCCTTCTTTCTCCAACAACTGAACAAAAATGGGGAAAATTTTATGAGAGCCGAGACTTTTGTATCTTTTGCAACCATTAGCCCATGCAAAAAACACAAAATAACCTTCAACCACCTTCAAAAAAGCTCGACAATGGTTGATAGCAAGTAAAGCCACAGAATGACATCCAACAATGCCTTATCAAAAATTGTGCAAACTTTCGCTATGTTTTCTGAGGTTTTAAATGGCAAGTTTTATTACAACCATCACCACTACATGGAAAGAATACAAAAATTAATGTTGATGCCAACCAACATTTATTTTCACTTGCCTTTTCTATCGATGCACCAAATTGTAAAAAATCTACCACTTTTTTTCCGACCAAGAGCCAAATGCTAGAAGGGTTAAAAACTGGGAAGGTTGACAAAAATTTTAGCCAAAGTCCACACAATAAGACTATCAACTAATTATTTGAAGGTATATTCTCAACATCAATCCAAGGAGGATCAAATGTGGAAGGAGATTCATCATTCACTAATGCAATGTCTCTAGAAGAGAGTGCATTGGGATGAAAAGATTCATCATTCACTAATGCATCATATCTAGAAGAGTGCATTGGAATGAAGATAAGGTAGAGTAAAATTCAAAAAGGTATCAATGATCTCATCATCTTGCAACAATATATCCTCTCAAGAAAGAGGACTCTCATGAGAAGGATCAAAGATGCTAAGTGAATAGGGAAAAGCCAAGTCATTATCACATGCATGAAATGGAATATCATTAACATTTTGAACAAAATTAGATACTAAGCTAATAAAAGAGGATATTAAATTAATTTTTGTGATGGAACTAAGAAGAACTGAAAATCTATATTTTTTGATTTTTTTGGTATTTTCTAGGTTCTAGTAATTGTCATTTTCAGAGGTCTTCAGAGCAGAATTTGAGGTTGGAACTTGTGTTGATCCCTAAAGTTCAATAGCCAAAGGCATTGTACTTTAGAGATTGAACTAGTTCTTTAGGAGACCTTTCCAATAGTGTAAAATTTTGTAAATTATGAGCTTCAAGTCAAAAGTTATGACCCCACCAAGTAGGGGTAAATAAATTCCTAGTTTTCCTCTTCATGTCACATTCACAAAAATGTAGAGAAGGTGGATTCACTACTCACAAGTTCTATTCATTCAGAGAGCCTCAAAGGGTGAACTACCCTAAACTACCTCAAGGAACAACGTGAGGGTTCTAGAATCAAAAACAGTAGGTCACCGAGATTTTCTAGACAAACTAGCAGGCTCTCGGCAAAAGGGAAGCAATGCATAATACAAATGAAAACGTAGCGTGCTGGCATCCCAAAGGTGCACTAGCATCTCGTACAAACTAGAAAGTGAGTTTATCACAATAAACAATAGAGTGACTACTTCTAATCTAATTGCTAAGAACTTCTAGAATACAATAAAATAACAGAATGTGATAGAATTGAAATGAAGTAAAGTACAAATGATAAAGAGAATAAGACATAGAAAGGAAATGCTCACAACCACGCAAGTGATGAAACCTCTAGCACGATTATGTCTTCAATACCTGCATGCATAAGATTTGGAGAAAGTGTTGGGGCTGTATAGGGGTTTCCCTCAGTCAAACCCCCATTTTCATGTTCCCACCTCCATGGATAGCAAGATAGAAAGAGAGTGTAATCTAAATGGACAAATCATGTAGTGAAAGAAAAATCCACTTCAGGAATAGAACCCGCACCACCAAGTATGAGTGATAAAATCAATCCTTTCTCAAGGAGGAAAACTTGTATCAAAAAATAGGTGATAAAAGAAATCTCCATGTGAAGAGGAGAACGTGTATCATAATATTCTCTCATCGACACAATAGATAGATGCCAATTGGAAGGAAGGCAGTTGGCTAATGTGGAATTTCACCTTCGGATTTGATTTTCTAAGGTGAGGATGTGTGAAAGGGGTCCAAATTCACTCTTGTACATTTTTCCCCCACTTTAGCGAGCACAAATATTGATGCATGCTTTGGTAAAGTAGATCGAAGAGTTAGCAGGGTTATAAATTTATACCTAAAACATTGAGGAAGCACACCACAATCTGGCAAACTCAAAATTTGAGGGAGAGCAAAGGACTTCGCAGGTACTCTCACTAGGGAGTTTCAAACAAAAGGACTCCATAGCCTCATAGAACTATGAAGCTACACAAAGTACATCGAGGGCCCTCACACCAATGATGCACAAAGTACACCCAAGCCCCTCAAATCAATGATGCACAAAGTACACTGAAGGCCCTTGGACCAACGATGCACAAATCTTGTAGGATGAAAGAATCTCACAAGCCCATAGACTTCCAAGGAGGAAACCCTCGAGATCTCCCACATGAAGGAAGCCCCATGAAGCAAGTGCTTTAGAGGCTCACAAACTTCCAAGGAGGCAACCTCCAAGATCTCTTGCATGGAGGAAGCCTTATGAAATAAGGAGGAAGTAGATATGTAAGCACCTTATAGGCCTGTAGCCCTACAAGGAGGAAACCCCCAAGATCTCTCACATGGAGGAAATGTAGAAATGTAAGTGGACTCTATAAAGTCAGAAAGTGGATTTATGGGAACACCTACAATGTGACATGTCTATTTGCAGATAAGAACATGTTAGGAAACACAAAATAGCCATGTAGGACATCAAGTGAAGAGTCACATAGACTATCATCAAATTTAGAAATTTTTCAAAGGGGTCGCTTAGGCACTCGACATGAAGAGGGGCCCACTCAAGGGACACGCTTTTTGAAAGTGTCAAAAATATATTTTTTACAATTTCAAATTGATTCACCATCAAGGAATCCATTTTGAAATATGTTCACTTCATTAAGGAATTCAAAAGGAAGAAGGTGGCATGCCACAAGGGGAATGTTTTCAAGCTCTTTCTTTATGAACCTATGATGAAAGAAATGCATTCCATTAGAGGTCCAAGTCGTAAATGTGATTTTCTTGAAGAAGTTTGCAAATATTTTTGAGAAAATATTTGTGGACAACGAATGCATTTTCTAAACTTTGGATACATTATCACACATAAGAGGGACAACTCAAGCAAAGAAGAGAGAAAGGTAAGCAAAGAGTGAAAGAGAAATAATCACAAATAGAGGACATAAGGGATCTCGTTTCACAGGGTCAGATCTACTCATGCATTTATAAATAATAGGTAACCACAATGCAAGGAAAAAGATCATCAATCCCCACCAAATCAAGAAGAATGCATGGAAAAAAAAGTAAAAATAAAAAATTGGGTCAACATGGAAGGGAAGCCTAAATGCCTCCAATGCTTTGCATCATCCCCAATTTACCGAAAAATCAAACACAAAAATGGAAGAATGATGATACATATAGAAGAAGGTTAATGAAATAAAATCACTTTTGTATCCAAGCATGTACATGGGTTACAAGGTTCATCCAAGAACATATAACACAAGCCTAGGGGAACACATCACAACAAAGACACATCTAATCTAAAGATAAAGAAGGGGCCTCCCCCTAACACTCATCGACCAAGAGGTCATCCACTTCCCAATCTAGATCATTGTAAGGGGAAAGAGGATGCACCTTCAATGGTGGAATATTAAGGGGAGATGCCTCCAACCCTCTTGCAACAAGGGCCAAGGAAGAAGTCCTTCCAAGGTCTTCTCCGCTAGGCTCTTGTGGACCTATGGTCAACGATTTAGCAAAATCCCCAACAAGGCTTAAACTTCATCCAGAGAGTTAAACATGCACTTTATAGGAGTCCCATTGCATACCTCAACAAAAGGAGATGGTGGCACTAGGGATTCACCGATAAGCTCGCCCAGTGACTCGGGAGTGGTGGAAAACTCAGGAGAAGCTGGAGTTGTCTTCGTCACTACGATGGAACAAGTTAGCGTAGGAAAACATTTTGGAGAAGGTAGGATCCTCTTACTCCCTCCATTGCTGGAAAGGGGAAATCTCCACCTTTTGCTTCATTTGGGATATGAAATCCCCAAAGATGAGGCAAGAGGCGTAGAGGCAAAGGAGAAGACCACGATAAATACCATCGAAGTATTCAGCATATCGACTAGCTTAAGGAATGATGAGATTTTTGAAAGGGACATCAATAAGGGTGGCTCGGCCAAGGGAGAGATGAACAATTGCACCTTCTTCGGTTCAGGTGCATTTGTACTCACAACGGAAGTTGGAAGGGTGACTAAACTAGATTTAACAAAAGCAGAGGGGAGGAGAGAGTAGGACATAATAGGAGGCCCTAATACGAGGTCAGATGACTCCTCTTCCTTTCTTTGAAAAGTGGCCTGCTCAACCACTAGAGCCTTTCACTAATGCTTGTGCTCACATGCAAGTAAATTTATGTGACTTTGAGCCAGAGGCTGAGAGATTTGAAGAGATGGAAGGCTCTTACTTAGCCATAGGAGTGTCCACTAGAGTTGTTTTCTGTAGAGGGATAGGCTCCTGAATGAGAGCAGGCGGAGCATATTGAGGAACAATAGGGGGAGGTTGCTCTAGTGCCTCAGGAACAAGCCTCTTCTTGCTTACTACTTTGGGAGTAGAAGCAGTAGAAGGCCATGGAGGTCGGGACATAGAGGAATCTCCTTAGGGACCCTTCCTTCTGCCATATCTAATGAGCCTAGTCTCTGTGGGAAGAAAAATAAGTTCAAATGTAGGATGCTTGGGCTTTCACCAAGTGTGCACCATAAGATTCTCTAGCAAGCATGAAATAGAGTTTGATGGCACCGTAACAAGGCAAGAGAAAGCATCAAGCTAGATAGGGAAGAGGAAGAGGAGGGGCCTTGAGAGTGCTTCTCTTCTCTTCTATGTGCCTTGGCGGCATTGTTTTCATCTTTTAAGAAAGCCCTATGTGAGACAAAATAAGGAGATGGAGGTTACCTTACTTTAGGTATCAATCACCCTTTCTTGTACTTTCAATATATCTAATACAAGAGGTCCTTCCTAGGCAGGAGAGGACAGGCCACTGCAAGCCAAAAGTGATCTAAGGAATAGGTATCACGCATGGCTAGTGGTTTATGACCAATTTCATGAATCACATGCACTGACCCCCCATTTAAATGAGCTTCAGACATTTGTGCATAACTGAGGGAACTACATTCATAGCTACTAGCCAGGGGATACCTAGCTTCATTCTGAAGAGATTAGACCCTAGGATTATATCAAACAATAGGTTTACAAACTTAGGTCTGACAAGGAATTACAAAATGATACTACCAAGGGGAGGTACAAAAAGTCTCTTATGTCTATAGATGGTGCTCACAAGTGTATTATATCCATCTTTGTGCAGGAAGCTAATTAACATAATCTCCTTGGTTATGATATTTACTTGACACGTCAGATCAACAAGGACACCTTCTACAATGTTCCCATTGATTTGTGTGGGGTTATAAAGAGGAGATAGTTCTATATTGAAGCCCATTGGCAGGTCCTACGAGGTGAAGGTTATACTTGGGCCACTACTCGTAGGCTACTTAGAGGGGATAGGTAAATGTAGGAAAGAGGCCATCACGCGCTCTAAACAATATTCTCACAAAGCCCCCCAAAGGTTGTAAAATAGGAAAGTGACCCAATTAAGGTCTCACTAAGCAATACATATTGAACCTTCACACTACACCTACTAGGGGTTGCAGGTTGGGTTGCAAGGAAAAAATCCCTACAACACTCCTAGAACAAGAGGAAAGGAGCTTTCAGTATTGCTAAACAAAACCAAAATTCTTCACATCAAGTTCACCAAAAATGTAATAGAGGAGGACCAACCACATCAAGGCTCTAGGTTACAAAGAGCTGAGAGTAGAGGATTACCCTAACGTACCTCACTCTAAAGGGGTGTTTATGAATAGGGGACAAAAATGATGAGGACTATAAAGTACTTCTATCACTCCTCGGGCCTGAAATCCAAGTTTAGGCTAGGAAAGCTAGTTTTTGGAGTCAATACTACCTCTCAGACAACTCTCTATCTAAGGATGACAGTGCAATTCTGGTATGACAACACAGTGCACTATCATCTCTCTGGTGCATTGGCATCTGTATGACCAGAAAATAAGAAGTACACTATAAACTACCAAAAAATTAACTAATAGCCTAACTAGTTATTCTTAAATGAAAAAAATAGAACGACAAGATATCAAAAGTATAAAAAAATACGATAGAGCAAATAAATAGAACCTAGGGTGATGAAGATGATCTCACAAAAACACTTATTTTATAGCTAGCTCCACACATACGTTCTCCTACACACAAGAAAGAGGGGAAAATTGTTGGGGCTATAGAGGGGCCTGCCTCAATCAAACCCTCGTTTTGGTGTTTCCACCTCCACAGACATGAAAAAAGCAATGTAGTAGAAATATGCGATAAAGGAAAGAAGAGAGAATAAAGACACTACAAAACAATATATTACTACTCAACCAAATCACAAAGGAGAGAAGTGAAACATTACCACCTCCACCCAAAAGCTCATAGCCAATGGAGGAGAATATGGACTTGGCAAGGTCACCATAGCCTCAACTATGTTGAAAGGAGGTATCGCAAGACTTGAAGCCCACGCTAATATGGCTTGCTTCACACTTGTTGTTTTGAGTTGATGGAGTGTTGAAGTGTTTCTTGAGAGAGAAGTGAATGATGGAAATGTTAAGAGATGGCTTGAGAATGTGTGTAAAGTTTGAAGAGCCCAAATGAAGTGAGAATGGATCCAAATGAAGTGAGAACGGATCCATTTGAAGGAAGAATAAGGAATTTCTCGGTTGGTTTGTCGAAGAGGGACATTATAATTTTTCCCCAATCATGAGTGTAATGCTTGTTCCAACCTCAAACACATGAATCTATGGGGGACGATAGCATGCCACATAGATGTCTACATGCCATGCATGCATCCCCAAAAAATATTATCTCATCGACACAACTGGCAAATGCTAAGTGGAAGGAAGGAAGTTGGGTGATGAGGAATTGTACCTTGAAACTTTATTTTCTAAGGTGAGGATGTGTAAAAGGGGAATTTTTGTAAGGGATGCATATTCACTCCTATACACTACACAAATTACAAGTCATGTTTTTTTTAGGAAAATAAATGGTCACTCATTTTGGCCCCTAATTTTTATCCATTAACCCATCTATATCTTAAGATACTTGTATGACATGCTTATGTTTATACATCAATAAATTAATATGCTTTTTATTACCTTTTTGCAATCTTATGGATAATAGTGAAAAATAAATGGTGACGAATAGTAAGTACATTTCTTTAACAAATATAAAAATTTCTCAAAAAAGATGATTCCATTATTGCTTATCAATAAAAAGATCTCGATTCATTGTTTCATTTTTCATCACCTTTGATCAAATTTATAGGTGCAAACATGACCTAGGTCACTTATGTGCTCTTGGTTCTAAACCATGAAATTTTAAATTTTAACCCGAAAATAAATCCACCATAGCCCTCCTATTAGTTGATGCAAATTGACCTGCTACATGTATTGTGTTGAATTGTGTGTTTTCTTTTCTTATTTAAACACAACCATTCATTCCTTTGAAATCATATGGGAGATCACCAATTAATTGACTAAGCTCATCTATAGTTTGATTTGTTAAAAAGGATAAAATAAGTCTAGTAGCATTATTAGACAATTATATCAAGACATGGCATGCTATGTCCATTCCATTCTTTCTTGTTGTATTCAAATGTTTGATTTAGAGTTATTAAAAAAATCTAAGGTTTTGAGGGAGGAAAGCATGACTCTCATGGTTCTACATGTTTTAGAAGTCATTGTTAAACACCGTGATTCTTAAATAGATCCATTTATTAGAAGATTATGGTTAGCTACCTCCAAAAATGAAAGAAGTGCTAAATTAGTCCCATGAGTAATCATTCAAATCTACACTTTAGGTGGAGATCTATCTAGATGAAGATTAGGCCTACTTATGCACATGTGAACCAAGGTGAAACACACTCAATTTGTAGAAGCCTAAGATAGTCACATTACCAAACACTAAAATTCTAGTTGCATTGTGAATAGTTTGAGACATTTTTAACCTTACTTTTCAATCCTCAAAATCTAATTAAGTATTACAATATAATTTATTTCACTTCACAATTAATTTAGCATTTAATTTCATATCTATTATTTAAAATCATAACTTATTTATCGACATTTATTATCTATTATTACTCTTATTTATTTAATCAACACAGATATTAAAAAATGATATCAATTTTCCACAATCCATATCGATTATTGCTAGTTGATTTCTCGATTCGATTGTGTAAGATTTTTTGCATCAACGTTTCGGATCACACTCTGTGATCCATCATTAGGATGAAGAAGAGAGCATAAGGAGTAAAAATGCTCTCTTCTTCATCCTGATGATGTATCATAGAATGTGATCCAAAACGTTGACGCAAAAATTCTTACACAATCGAATCCGAAAACCAACTAGCAATAAATATTAAAAATTCAACTCATTTATCTAAACTAAGTATTTATAATTTTATGTAAAATATCCATTCACAATTTATGTTGATTACTCTTGATTATTGATAGTAAAGAAATAAACATTGACAATAATAGAGCATTGATCAGAATCAATGTTACAAAATGAAACTTGAGTAACATAATAACAGCTGATTAAATTAACACAATAATTGAAAGATTGGATTGCGCCCACAGTTTCAACAATATTGCTTAATTAAAACATGTAAAACTACTAAGTATTATTTAATATTATAATAATGATGACTCAATACGATTAAATAGAGGATAAGTAGTAATCAGATTTATTAAATGGACACAGAAAAAACAAGAGCAAAGATAGGCTACAGGTAGTCTTTCCAGTCGGTCTCTTGTTTGTTATAGTTAATAGACCCCAAAAACTTGATTCGAACCAAATTTATCCTTAATGAAATCTACAAGCGTTCCGTTGATGCGGAAAGCACTGCTTAATACGGAATCCGGGATGGGGGGCCTCGCCTGAAAGAGAGAATTAGGGATAACCTGAACTACGGGAAGCTCGCTGCTCAGTGCAGCGATGACCACTGCAGTTTCATTCCCCACATTCTGCTGGAAATGCACTAGCCCACGTGGAAACACAAATAACTCTGCCTTGTGCAGAGTTTTGCTGAAAAAGTTGTTATTGGTATCAATAAACCCAACAAAAAGCGTACCTTCCAATACGAAAATCACTTCTGTCGCTCCTGGGTGCGTGTGAGGAGGATTTATTCCACCGACTGCATAGTCGGTGCGGGTCATCGATATACCCATCGTATTAAGGCCTGGTATCTGTACAACGTTTGCCGCTGTTACGCTCGACCCCTCGGCATTCTTTGTGCCGCCTGTTTGCGCCAGTCCGGCGAAGAAGAAATCTTCTGCTGAAACCGCCTTTGGGTTTTTGCAAGCGAACCCATTCACCATAACTGTTCAAACGATTTGTTAGCAAGCCGCCTTAAAACGAAATCAGATCATAGCACTATATCAAATTATATACTCACCTTTGCTACGCATGTCTGCAACGCAAAAACCTGGCAAGGGATACCGATCCACTGCCGTGACATTGTGGCTGTAACAATATATCAGAAGATAAAATCCCAGGGTGAAGTAAATCTTGCGATTAGCCATTACAATGGAAACACAGAAGAAGCGACGTTGGAATGCCCTACTCAACGACAAGGACTTGTTCAAAACAAGAATGCCTTTTTCTTTGGCGAAAAATAACAATATTCGTTATCGGTTTGAGATAAGATATTGCAACCTGCTCCGAAAATAGTAATGGTCACTCACCGACTGCAGTATTTAATTAATATTTAATTAATCTATGTGTTTTCTTTCGCATATGGCAAATTCACCGTCAATAATTCATGAGGGAAAATTCCCCAGCAATTCATCATGAGAAAATTCATTGCCATGACAAATTCACTGTCAAGTAAAATTCACCGCCAGTAATTCATGTCAGTAATTCATCGTTGTGAAAAACTAACAGCATTAATAATTTTAATAAAATCAAAGTTTTAAAAATATATATTAAAAAATATTAATGCAATTAATTTTCTGTCACTGAAGTGGATTGCTGGTGGTGAATTTTCCTAGAGCTCTCTATGATATTTTCACATTTTTTGTATTCTCATAGAATAATTGAAAGCTTTAAATCTTATTGGAAGAATTCGGTTTTTAAACTTTAAAGTGAAATAACACATAGATTAATCGCAAGTGAGGGAAAATCTCCGGATTTGGAGAATCTCTTTCTTCTTTTATATCTATGTTCAGAAGTGTATTGTTGACCTTAAATTTGCTGTTTTTTTTATGATTTTAAATTTTGAGAAAACATACATATACTTCAATCAACGTAGTTAAATTAGTCATTTCGAAAATGTTAGATTTTGCTACGCTTGTAATGGTGGAATCTCTATAGCATGTCAATTTTGATTTGTTGTTGGCTGCATTATGATGGAATCGAATTAATACAGTTATATGCATACATGACATATTATTATATTAAGTTTGTCTTCTTTTTTTTAAACATTTTTTTATATAGTCAATCTTATTTTGATTTCAATTTGTATCTATTTTTAAACAATAGTTCTCTTATTAATTTAAATTTTCATTAATTTTTTTTATTTCAAAATTTGTAATTATTTGTCTTGGATGAATCATAAGGGGTGTGGTTTCTATTGTAAGCTATTTGATTGGCCATTATCAAATTACTTGGTACATATGTGTAATTTATTGTTGCTTTTTGGTACTTAAAGACATTTGTTAGTGTAATTAAATAAATCTAGAAAAAGAGAGGAATCATCAAATATTAATAAGGAATGTTTAATAATTAAAGAGAAATCACTATAGAAGCACTTACATTGCGAACTTAAAAAAAATCCATTGCATCAAATTTTGCATATAGACCATTTGCATGCTTTTTTATTTTGTCTTCTAGTATTTGTTCAATGTCGTCATGTTACTTTGTAGATAATTTTGGCATCAAAGAACTTAACGCTTGTAATCTAACGACTTCTATAAATACTTTTCTCAATACTATTATTGTTACACATATCTAGATACAAGATATTTGAACAAATGAAACTGAAAATGTTCTTTTCCTATCCAATTAGAACCATACATCAAAGAATATATGCATTACCTATCTCATTTTTTGATTAATACACTTCTTACGATATTGAGAGCTTCTTCATTGTTAAATCTATGGTAATTGCATTCTTGGTGATAACCTTTACTTAATCGATAATAATATAAAATAATTTTACTCCCCTACATTTTTTGTAAAACTATTATTCCTACACCTTACCAACTCTTTCTATATAGTTAATATTTATTTGCCACTATACTTTTTAAAAATCGTATTTTGTAATATTATGTATTCATTTTATATCTTACTAGTGTTGTCTTCTATTTATCAGTAGAAATTCATTGCCATATCCTTCTTGTTTTGGTTCTATGCTTCATTATCTAAATCCATTTTTTCCACCCTATCCACCCTTGGATTCCCCTCTAGGGTTTTACTCTTAGTTCTAATAAATAATTGGTCATTCGTATTTTAGATATAATATTGGCTAATATTACATAATCTTTTCCATAGCCATATTTTGTTGTTTAGGGTATGAGCTACTCAAGGATACAATCTTCTTTTGAGAAGTAGTACTTATTTTAATGTGCTACTATGCTTATTGAATATAATGATAACATAGCTCTTTAGATAGTGAGGGTGAGAACCATTTGGATCAACACAATAATTATTTAACCTAAATTCTTTTATTTTATTTGGTTCTTGAGATGGATGTATTGTAAATTACCATTATACTATCAAAATCACATTAGATCTATATTCTTTTGTATTATATTGGGAGGTATTATGCTTAGGATTGTATTATAATTTCTAGGAAGGTGAGCTAGGGCTTCTCAAATTTGAAAATTCATATGTAGAGACATTGGTCTGAACTTGTAAAAAATGTCATCATTGCGAGACATGTAATTGATCACCTTCACTGAACTATTTTTAATTCCTTTCAATCCACAACATCAAAAAATATAGTATTGTCTAGATTGAAAGATTATAAATATCTTATGGAGAATATTCCTTAAATAAAGATATATTTTCTCTTTGAGAGTAATAGAAGTGATTTATATTTCTAGAGAGATTTTATGACTTGTTATTGATTATGTCATCATGTTTCATCATACAATTTACTACTCTTATAGTAGAATGGGCTCATAAATTAGAACATTCATACGTTTATGGAAATGCCCATATCTATACATCAAGCTAAGTATATAACCTTATATTTCAAGAAACATTCATGGTAATATTCCTTTAATCACAATCCAAACAATATTTTACCATAAGTTAAAACCTCAAAATTGTATTTGTGTTCCACTAAATTATAACACTTTGTCCAATAGGTAACATTTATACTATTCTTCATAAAATAATTCTTTTTTCAAGAGATATGTTATATTTCATGACTAAATCTCTTATTTATGCATTTTGTAACTTTTAAGTTTCCTTTCGTGTAATGAAATTCAATCATTTGCCTATTTCCAAGCTCTTACAAAGAAGACACTTCTACTAATTAACAATTGGTCATCTTTCCTCATTAACTAGATTCTATAAAAAAAATATTTTCAATTCAAGAATGTAGTATGATGCCTCTCATGCAAAATAAAATTTGCCAGTTTCTTTCACTTTAGAAGAATATAAATAGTGTAGCATTTAAATGGTTACTTAGATTATTATATAGAGATCTAACTACTATTCTTAGTCACTCTACTTAAACATCATCTCACATAATAGTCAAATAGTCAACAGCCAAATGATTTTTTCAACTTAGATTCTTTTATAAAAAGATGTCAAGAGTTATTTTTCAACACTCTCTTATTTAATAGTCAAATAATCAAAAATAATTTTACACTTCATTTATAATAAAAGAAATAAATATTTTAATACACAATTAGTAACCAAAATAAAAAGAAATTTATTATAATGATTAGAAATACACAGTTATATTAAGCTGAGAAGAAATACAATAGATTTATAGGACCTTTGGTGGTGTTCCTTATTTGAGTTGGTAGACCACAACTACTTGGTTTTATTTCAGTACGAAAATAAAAAGAGTCTAATACTTTATCTTAGTCAAACTTGGCCTGAATTGAATCCACGAGTTTCTGAGTGATACGGAACGCCTTGCTCAAGACGGAATCGGGAAGAGGGGGTTTCGCTCCAAAGAGAGAATTGGCGATTGTCTGAACCCCGGGAAACTGGCTGCTCAATCCAGATATGGCTACTGCGTTTTCTTTCCCCACATTCTGCTGGAAATGCACAAGCGCCTTGGGAAACACGAAGACATCTCCCTTCTCCAACGTTTTGCTGAAAAGCTTGTTGTCGGTATCAACAAAACCCACGAAAAGCTCGCCTTCCAGCAAAACAAGAATTTCAGTGGCTCTGGGGTGGGTGTGGGGAGGATTTATTCCACCCTTTGCAAAGTCGATGCGGACCAACGATATTCCCAAAGTATTGAGGCCTGCTATCTGTTTCACATTCACCGCCGTTACGTTGGAGCCAACTGCATTGTTCGTGTCCCCTGGTTGGTCCAGTCCATGGAAGAAGAAGTCGTCTGCTGAAACTTTGTTTGGGTTTTTGCACACGAATCCGTTCACCAAAACTGTGTAATCCATTTGTTAGCAAGTCACATAAGCAGAGGAAGAAATAAGTATAACGAAGAAACTTATTATATAAACTCACTTTTACTATGCTCATCTGCGACACAGAAGTCCTGCAAGGGATCGGGATCCCCCGCCATGACATGGTGGCTGCAACAACATACGAACAGAAAAAGCCCCAACGCCAAGTAAATCATGCGATTCGCCATTTTATTGTAAATTATTAAAATAAAACCAAGCACAGAAGTAGTAGAGAGAACAGGAAAAGATAGAGATATATATCTTGATTACTTATTAGAGGTTCAGTACATGCTTTATATAGCCCAAACCTTAACAACTCCACTTTGAATAATTCAATATTTTTGCCTATATTTTGAATTTTAGAGATAAACGTAAAGAATTTCAGTATAGTCAAAACACTCTACTCAAATATAATAAATTTTAATTGTCAATTACTAATAATTTCACAGCTCATTTCCTTCGAAATATGATGACAGTTATCTATTCTATTGACTAAAATTTACAGTAACAATTTAGAACTCTACAATGAATCATTCAATTTGACTGCGTGTTTTTAAGCCTCATCTCTCAACCTTATCCTAAAAATGTAAGGAAAGTTCTTCGTGTTTCAACTTGACTTGGTATTTTAATGCTTCGTCTGGTACAATGACTGAGTACTCCGAACAATACACAAACTGGGCTTGCTAAGCTGTAGTTTGTCAAACAGATGACATATTAGCTGACAACTCTCTCGAATCTGGAATTTTTTTGTTCGAGGAAATAAAATCGTGTACACTGCACTTTCTTATGATATTTTTTAGAAAACACACATTCTTTTCGGACTAAATATTGCATTGTATCTTTCTTTCATGTTTCTAACAGTTCTTCAATTCCTGTACTCTAGAACCTCATCAGTGCTTGTGAGAACATATCATAGTGTTGCTCGTCGTTAGATCAAAGGATATATGACTTGTGAAAACTGTAAAGTATACCTACTTTTGTCTTCTTCGGGAAAAAGTGTGCTTTCTAGGTTGATATAGTTTTCCACCCTAACTATCTTAACTCAAAGGCTTGGGAAATTTCTATCCATCAAATTAATCTTGTTCAACGGTGCATCAAATTACCAAAGCTTAGAACCTTTTCATGTTTTTGACAGTGTCATATAGCCCCTTTAAATTATATGAATTATCTTTACAATGTTTAGTTCGAGCCTTCCAACCTTCAAATAAAAATGTACACTGTCATGAATTAATATAAGATGTTACAAATCTTAATTTTGAATATTAAATATATTTTTTAAATAATTCAAATAATTGAATAAGTTATAATTATTAATTCTATTTCATATTATTATTAGTTCTTAGCATAAAACTATTGTATCCAAATAATTTTAAACTTTCAATTACTCCTTGTTATTTCAAAAAATCATGATTCAGTTCTTATTGGCTATGTTCAACTACAATGGTTTGACAAGTGAACATGGCCACTTCTCACATGATCTTAAAGTTTTTGTTGCACTACGTTTGGTTCTCTTTCAAGTAAGTAATTTGTCAAAAGAAACCTACAATTTTATAAGGTGAGAGAAAACATAAAATATTTTATAACAAGTTTTTTAATAGTAAAAAAGATTAAACTAATTTCTAATGTTTATAAATTATAACTAAATAAATTATCTTTAACTATTTTATTGCATCAAAAAAGAAAAAAAAATTATTATTTTGTATATTTGATTACTTTTAGCATGTATCATGCACATCATGTGTGCCCTTGATATGCAAGTTGTGTTTAGACAAAGGAACTTATCTAGCAACCATGCTCAATAAACGAATGCATATAGCATAACACTCCATAATCTTCTAGTTGTATGTAACCCATTTCTATTGTCACCATTTCTATAAGACATTAAAAAAGTTAATCCAAAATTATGTTGTGAACATTTAATTAAACATTTATTAGAATTTTTATCTTTCATCCTCCATAATTATTCTTCCTTTCCAATCACAAGAAGCTTGTTTACATCCACATTATCAAAATTATATTTCTAGTGATTTTTTTATGGATTTAAATTTTTAATTGTGTATGTAAAATATCTAATTGGCCACTAGATCCATGGAGTCCCATGGTTATAGGATATGAATAGAATGGTAGACTAGAGAATCCATGTGAAATATTTCAAAAAATGCATGAGTGAAATATTATTTCACAAACTACTATGATTATAGGATGTGTGCAAGAGAGATGCTTTGTGATGTACAAATATTATTTCAAAAATATTATCCAAGTAACACATATTTTATACTAGTAAACCACTTATCATAAAATAGCAATCTATTAGTACTTTATTTATCATTGATATTGTAAACTATTATGATTTATTTACTCGTTCTCCATTCTCATCACCATATAAGACACTTCTCTTTTAACACCTAATTTTAAAATTTTCATATCAGTAAAATGACTCATACTTTGATGTACTAAATTATAAATATTTGCATGGATGTAATAATGAAGATAATATGTTTCATCCTCCAAACTTTCATTTGAATTACAAATATTATGTATCAAAATGGTTATAAGTGTTTAGAGGATATGGATTAATGTGCATATTCTACACAAGAATGATAAGTGTTGAGAATACAATGCACTTGAGATTATTAGATATATAAGAAAAATCATGATGACAATGTATGGTAAAACAACATTTCATACCATATTTTTGTCACTCTTTAAAGTAGTCTAAACCTAAACTAATTTAAGAGAATTAATTTATATTAATCGCACAAATCATGAAATTAATTTATTTTAATATTATCTCAAGTACTTTTCTCATATTGGAAAATATAATACAAACATATTTTATTCTATGTTAGATCGGAGAATTAGAGTCTAGCTAGGAGAAATAATATGGAGATACACTTGTCACTACATCCTTTGATATCATTCAAAACATAAATTTGTTAAATATTATATAACCTACTAGTGTTATTATACAATTCAATATTACTAGTTCTAAACGGTGTTGCAAACTTACTAATTTTGGTGCAAGCATGGAAAAAAATTATATAAAATAGTTTATGTATAAATTATATAAACTTATTGAACTATAGATTTTTGTCACCTCTTACACCTCTAGGGTTTTGCACCTAAAGGGGAAGGGATAAAGATCTGCAATTCATTCAAGAACAAACCCTTGAGACTTCAATAGAAAGGAGATTGAAATATGTGAAAGGGAGGTTCACCACCAAGTGTAAACTTGGTAAACATAAATAAATTTAAAACACAATATCATATGCAAACATAACTAAATGACCTAGAAATCACTATGAAACAAAACATAAAATTGTAGAACTAAAGATGTGCACCTAGAAATGTGTTGAGGACTGAAATGAAGACTCAAAATGCTACTGATTCTAGAATTTTGACCTACTAGGACACTTACGCCACTCTAGGTGACTTAGTCCCAAATATGGAAAACTGTACCTAAGCTCGTTTCAACCAAATGGGTATCTAAATCTACATAAATCTTTGAAAAATATGTGTAATGGGACTAATTCGCCACTAATGGCGACTTAATCCACTTTGACTTTTCTAAAAATCCGAAAGTGGAATCTGAATCTCTTGGTCTACATATTTTGTTCCTCCAAGGGTTCGGTTCTAAAACCCTGATTTTTGATACTTTAAGTGACTTTTTGTGGATGTTTTCATCTTTCTAATAAGGAGATATCTTCAAAAAAATTGCAACCTATTCTTCAATGATATCCAAGCCTTCAAGATGCCTAAATATGCAATCACACAAGGAAAGAGAGAGAAATGTTGAATGTTAGGGCATGGGGGTTTGACTTGGTCAAACACCTTTTAGGTAATTAAACCAAAATGACGAAATAAGTTAATGAAGCATTAAATATTAAACAATTAAATTATAAACTTTTGATGATTATAAATCTTTAATTTTTGTAGTAATAGATGAAGAATCTACCCTTGAGTGCTTCTTGATGACTTAGAATGCCAAAACCCTAGCTTACTTGAGAAGAATGATGAATGAGTGATGAGTGAATCAAGAGAGAAGAGAAGATACAAGAAGGTAAAAGAAGATAATATAATACTCAAAAATGAGTGGAAAACCTCATATTTATACACAATTATGCCCTAATTCTCAAAGACACCACATCACAGGCCGACCTTAGGTCTTAGAAAATAAAAACCCATCAAAATTCTGAAATTATTTTAATTTTTGAGCCAAATGGGACTAAGTTGCCCCAAGTGGTGACTTAGTCCCACTTGGGCATTTTAAGTGGGTGTCGGCAATTAAGATATATTAAATGATGTTTATCGAGTTTATTCTCAAAAAGACACTTAAATAAGGCCTACAAGTGCATTAAGGGGCCATTTAAATAGAAGAAAGGGTCAAATTATTGATGAAAAGCCTAGAAAACTGTGAGAGTTTGTTATAAATCCTTACGACACCTTGAAATAAGGCTTGGTAAGTGATAAAAAGAGGTTATTTAAGTGAAATATATTAAAAAGGTCCTAGAAAAGTGTGAAAGTGTGTTACAACACTTCACAACACGTTTACAAGACATCATAAAGTTTTTGTTGATTTGCAAGGGTCCAAGACCTAATGTGAATGTATTGACCATATTTCAACATTAAATCTAGGTAAAACTAGGCCAAAATCCACAAGAAAGGCCCAAATGAGTGTGAAAATTTCCAAGGATACATTTTTCTATGTTACACTTACCATTTTTTATTATAGGATTAAGGGTGTGTATATTAGTCACATAGGTTAAATAAGTGTGTAAAATTTATTTTTGTGTCACTTTTTCATGTTTTCACTTTTATATTTATAGCATATCTTGGCCATTTAATTTAGTTTTGTGTAGTCTTGTTGTGTAAAAGTATTTTATCTATAAAGAATAATGTGCTGAAATGTAGTAAGGTTATGATGTTATAATATACAAAAAATGTTAACTTACATGTAGTAATGTTCTTGCAGTATATTGTGATGCAATATAAATGGTTATTTTACATGTGGCATTTTGATACAAATTACAAGTCACTTGGAATAACTCACAAATCTATGTGAAATTAATGCTTGTTGGAAGCTTTGATAATGTTATAAGAGATATCACAACAAAAAGAGAGTTAATGGAACATAATCTAAAGCGGAGGATAAGGTTTCTTAAATTGGCATGAGTCACTAAGAGTAGTCGAAAGTGAATTTTATCTCATATATGCAATATAATTATATGAGATAATAGCTTTGGTTATATTTAAAATTTTAATGGTGTAACTATTAATTTATAATGTATAGCAGTGACTACATATATAAGGAGCTAATCTATAGAGAGGGACAATATAATTGGTGATATAATTACTATGATAACATCATGTTATGGTCACGTTATAGCGATATGAATATTGATATTTCATGGCTTATTTGGATAGCTAAATAATAAATAATCACATGTGTATGTCTATATGTATCTATAGTGTCAGAAATTCTCACCCTCGACAATTTCACATTAGCTTTAGTTGCCCCCTATGTGCTTAGACCTAATTATGCATTAATCTCTTATTTTATAAGAATCTCTTAGAAAATCAAATATGGTAAATCAAAATTTGTATTTAATATTTCCCCTAATGCTTTTAATCCCTATAAATCATACATCTAATCTAGGGAACATTGAAACCTAGACTAGCAATTTTTTGCTCTAGTTTTAATTTATACTAGCACTTGCACCCCAATAAGGTGCAATAATTAAACCCTATAACTTTTTAAGTCACAAAGACTAGATTTTCACATCAATAGATGAAGTTTTAAATATGAGCCCAAAAGTATAGAAGCTACATACTAGTGTACTCAAGCTTGTACTTTTAGATCTAGTAAAGGAAGAAATTATAAGGTGCATTATGCCCTAGACCAGCTAACTGTTGAGAAAATGTGTCTCAACCTTGGAATTACATAAGGTATTTGTTCAACGAAAAAACTACCAAATCCTTTGCGGTTTAATATTTAATTTTGCGGCTACGCCTTCCTTTACAAATGCTCACTACCCTCGGAGTGTTCCATGTGGCTGCCTCTCGAAGCCTTTTGCGTTTTGTATCACTTTGGTTTTTGCCAGTCTCCGTCTGTGCGCCACGTGGCTTTCTCTGGCTGTTTTCCAAGCTGGGCCCGCCTAGTACTTAATCTTGCTTAGAGCACTCCATGTGGCTCCCTCTTGAAGATTTTCCCTAGGTGTTTCTTTGACTTTCTGTCGGTTTCCGTCTGGGTGACACGTGGTGGTTGTTGCTGCGCCAATTACCTTGGAATTGTTGCTGGCCCCTTTTGTCCCTGCCTATTGCCATGTTTCTTTCTATGGTGCCACGTGTTCTCTCTTGATGCTACATGGTTTTCTGTTCCAGGTCGTGGCTTCGCTGGCATCCTCCTGGCCGATTGATGTTCGTTGTGGTGGCTCGAGGTGATTTGGGTCGTCAGTCTTTGCTCACATTTTCTTTTCTCTTGGTGTGTTTTCAAGCGGTGGGTTGGCCTATAATACAACCATGTTTTATGTTTATTAGGTTGTTGGTTAAGTTAGCAAAAACTCCCAAGAACTGGGAAGAGGGCCTTTGTAATAGCTTTATTGAATTTTAAAGACTCCAAACTGTGCCAAATAGTTTCAGCCTTTCTATTTGTTTATGCATTTAATGAGACTATTGGTCTGTGTCGCTATTTTATTTTATTGTATGAATGCCTGTTCTTCAGCTTTCTGTAATTTTTCATAACTCAATAAATGCAGACCATGTTTCACTTAAGGTATCTGGTCAATCTACCTTCCTTCAAACGACGTTCCTATCATTTGCAAAATAGTAATTATGTTCTCCTAGAGGGTGTCTTGTTTAAAAGAAATTTTAATAGCGTCCTGCTAAGGTGTGTGAACGAGGAATAGGCCAAGAAAATATTAGATCAATATCACAATAGCCCAGCTGGAGGACATTTCTCCACAAGGACCACAACGATTAAAGTTATATGTGCTAGTTATTTTTGGCCAACACTCTTCAACGTTGCATTTTTACTGATTAGGTCTTGCAACAAATGTTAGTTTCATGTTGGAAGGAGAAAAAATACTGCTATGCCATTAAGGCCTATAGTAGTAGAAGAACATTTTGCTCAATGGAGCTTAGATTTCATTGGGATGATTAGCCCTTTCTCTTCAGCCGGAGATAAGTGGATATTGACAACTACGAATTACTTCACAGGGTGGGCAGAGGCAGTGCCATTAAAAAATGCTATAGAGGTGGAAATTGTTAATTTCTTAGAGGAATTGGTAGCCAGATTTGGCCCACCTAAAATAATCATTTCTGACAATGCTAAAGCATTCCTTGGCTCAAAGATGAGCCAGTTCGCATTGAAAGATGCGGTTTTCCTGAAAACCTCTTCTAATTATTACCCCTAGGGGAATGGCCTCGCAGAGTCTACTAACAAAAGCCTCATCAGATTACTAAAGAAAATAGGCTCAGAACATCAGAAAGAATGGCATAGGAACCTCTAGACAGCATTATGGGTAGACCGAATCATGCCCAAGCAGATACTAAAGACATCCCCCTATGAGATGGTGTATGCTAAGGAGGCCCTGCTGCCTATTGCCACATAAATTCCAAGGAGGCCCTGCTGCCTATTGCCACAGAAATTCCTACCCTGTAACTGCTTAAATCTCTAGAAATTGAGCAAAATAGAGCAATGGAGGTTAGGTTTTTCGAGTTACTTGAGGTACAAGAAAAAAAAGAGCATGCCCTCGAGGTGATGAACAACCGCCAATAGGTGGTTAAGAAATAGTTTGACAAAAGGGCGTCAGATCAAGGGTTACAATGTGGGGATTTAGTACTCAAGTTCAATGAGCATGGAGCAAAGCCCTGTCAGCATAGCAAGTTTGATAGCCTCTGGGAAGGACCTTTCAAAATTACTCAATGCAAACAGTTCAACTCTTTTGAGTTGGAAGATGAAGAAGGTAGTCCCCTCAATATTCTAGTCAATGGGATACATTTGAAAAGATTTTATTAATTATGCCTGTGTGAAGGCCATGTAAATTGTAAATATGTAATTAATTTTTCCTGTTTTAAGTTTTGGTTATTCTCAGTGCTTCATAATAACATAAGTAATGCAAAAAAAGGAGAAAATATTGTAAATGGGCTAAGATTTATGACAAGATATATATTATATTCATACAGCCAAAGATTTACATTATATTTGGGGGAGTAGAGGCCTGGTATCAATATTTACATATCTCCACTATAGAGAAGAGCTTGTCAGAAAAATAAAAACAAAAAATTGGGATCATCTTTGTTCTCAAGTCATCAGTGGGAAGGACCAACAATCATGGCGGCAGGCGGTGTGAGATCAGGAAACACCATTCTTTCAAAATCTTCGTACCACTGAAGATTTTGGAATGGTTCAATGTAGTGCTCACATATAAGGAAGTAGCAGCCGGCGCGGACCTTGGTGCGATGCTCCTCATGAGTCTCCAGCTCGAACCCGAAAAGGAAGGGCTTGGTTGGAACAATGCCTCCATGTAGTTGTTGCAGGTGAATGTTGTGAACCGAGGGAATCCCACGATCAAATTGAGTCGCACACACAATCTACTCCAGGCCTCCGAGGTAGCGTCAAGGGAAGACCTGCTTTGTTAGCTTTAAGATTTTGCGTTTGGAAACACTAATGTCTAGTAGTGAGGTGACAAAGTGGGAGCAAATGCTAGTATTCACCCGGTACTGCTCCTCATACTCCACGTAGTCTTTCACCAGGACCCACTTGATTGCCTTCACATATAATAGGTTCTTCACACCTATCATGCGCTTTCAGCACCTGCATCTAATTTTTCCTAAGAAGGCAGCTTATGTCTTCTTGCAAACAAGCCTTACTGGTGTTTCCATACTTTTCTATTTCCTAGCTAGAAGAATGCAATTGCTAAGTAAATGCAGAAGGCTCGCTAAGTTAAGTATGCTAGAAAAAAAAAATTATTTGTTATGCTACCAACGGTCTTATTTATAGACTGGCTAAGGTTCGCCAACCGAGGGAGGCCATAATTACGACTGAGCCAAAGTGTGTCACATTGACTCTTTCCCAATTTTACGGCATGTGAGGTGACGGAAATATGTAGGTACAATTGCAACTTGTTTAGTTTAGTTGCCATATTTATTAGAGATAGGCTAGGTGTCTACACAAAGGGCTTTCGTCCCATCCGAATCAAGGCAAAATCATTTGGAAAGGTTGTTGGGCGACGCATCCAAGTATGTTCAATAAAATCAATAAATGCATAAAGCTTGCAAAAGTATTTTGCAAGATTGCCTTGGTTCATTTTTCAAGAAAAATCAAGCTTTGTCACATGCGAGAGGCCATCTCTTAAATGTTGGGAGCAATATGGCTGGTTGGTGATTCTTTCGCATGTAAGAAAGGTTGGTGACGCATAATGGCAACTTGGTATGAATGGCTGGCACACACCCTTTTTGGCCACTTTTCTTGAGAATAGAAAAAGGAAGGTTAAGGCATGTAGAAACGCATTTATTGCAAGGAATTACCTAAGGATAAAATAGCCAAGGGAGTCGTAAGGAGGAAAAAAAAATTCAAAAAAAAGCTAAGCCGTTTACAAAATTTGCAAAAAAGTTCGTGTGAATATCAAAGATGGCTGAAATTGCAGAGAACCCAACGCAGACCTTGGCCCCAGCATGTCTAAGTGATCAAATGAGAGGGTAGCACTGTGTGCAGCTCTACAACCAAGATTCTTATGCTACTTCTGGTATCCCCACAAAGCCTTGCTGGCTTTTCACCCATCCGATAGACCAGAGAATATTGAATGCAGTTCCTCACAAAGATCAGGCTTTGGTCATGGAGGATTGGGATAACGTCTTTGATCCTGAGCTATCCCACAATCCTAAAAGCCTTAGGGAAGCCGCATGCGAGAAAATGAAACATGTTTCAGACCCTTTCAATAAGCATCTATGGTTTTGTGGGCTTCCATAGTACATGGTTCTTTTGGTGCACCCGTGCCCAGAAATTGTGGCAGCATGCGCAACTCGCTTTGACCTGAACACTGGAGTAATCAGCGGTAAAAATTTCAAGGTTGTCATTAGCCCTAAATCGATTCAAGATATGTTGTGTGTTCCCCTTTCTTTGACTCGGGAGGTTGAGATATTCGATGTAAAAAGAATGCAACAAAAGTGGGGAGAGCTCCAAAAGGCGCAACAGTTTTATCGCTTCGAGATCAATCAACCAACGATTAATTCAGCACCACCCAAATTTTCTTTTGGTTTGAAGCCTCTGAAAGGTGGGTCTTCTTTTATTGCTTCTATGCTGGCACTAGTGTGTGGTCTGGATTCGAACAAGCACATTCTTGAGTTTCAAATGTGTCTCAGCTTTATGTTGAGGAGGAATCATGAGGCTCCACTCCTAGATTTTGCAAGAGTTATCAGTGATGGAATTTGGCAGCAACTGCAGGAATTCCAGGCTAGCTCTAAGTTCAAAAGTCCTAGTTGGGGAAGTTGGTACTGCCCTGTGATTGGTTCTATGGTGTGGAGTTCACTATGCTTTGCATGCGAGGTTTCATCAGGGAACCCTTCTGGCTCCCCCGTTATCTTTCTGATAGAGTGCTGGCCCTAGAAGCAATGAGGTAGCTGTGTAATATTGACAATGACTACTAAGGAGGAAAGCACTTGACCACCTATTTGCTACTGCCAATCATGTTTGGATCTGTGTCATTAAAAAAGAAGAGGACTCCGAAGATTTTTCTTTCCAAGTTGGGCCATCTCGAGTTGGTGTTGATAGAGGATACCTAGCAGTATAACCCTGGAAATAATCTGTCAAAGGTTGGTATCAAAGTCCCACATTTGCCTCAGCCATTTTGGGACCTTTGGATAAATCCCGAAGAGGGTAATTTAAGTAGATATGTAGGCCTTGAGTATTTGCCTACTAAAGATGATTTTCAGCCATGACTAAATTTTTATTTCATCATGGAGAAGGCCAACCCAAAGTAGCAAATCAACCCGTCCCTGTGCACTCAATTGACTAAGCTCAAATGGTTGTCCGAGAAGATTTGAGACTTTTGGATATACCGGCAAGAGACCCTAGCAATTGGCAAGCTTTATGAGGAAGTATCCCTCGATGAAAAATTTGATGATATCTGGGAAAATGAGCATCCGGACATTGAAAGATCTCTGAACCGTTTGACATTTGTGCAGCATTACAGAAATCAAGAGATTGTCACGGAGTTTGGGGAGGAAGTAACTCAGAATTCCCCCATCGTTGTTGAGAATCTAATGCACGAGAGGGATACTAGTAAACAACCTGCACAAGAAGAGGATCCACACGCGCAAGTATTGAAGCCATCTAGCTCCTCTAAATCAATGTGGAAGCGAGCAAGGACTACCAGTGGTCGGAGGCAGGTCATTCTTCACCTTGATGATTTTCTGGAGGAAAAGCGACAACGAATCAGAGAGGTCGGTGGGGAGGAAGAGCAATTGATGGAGGAAGCGTTTGAAATGTCTGCAGCTCCGCATGAGCCTCAGGTAAAATTTCCTCCCTCTTCTCTCTCTACTATGTCTCTGGTTTCTTCCTCTTCGGCCCCTACTTTTTCATCTGTGCTAGTTTTCTCTGCTACTTGATTTTCTGGGCAGTTCAGTCTTGCCCCTCCTAGTTTCCTACCTCTATCCTCTGTTTTCCATACCTTGCCTGGAATGCAATTTGGTGTAAATACTGGACTTATGGGCCAATAATTTTTATCTCCAAGGCCTAGCCCTACGGCTAGTGCATCTCCAGTCTTCCCTTACACCTTGTTTCCATCCCCTCTGAGTGGTCAATTCATTCTGCCATTCTCCTTGCCTATCATAACATGACCGAGCAAGACTTCTGATGCATTGAACACACCGTTTTTTCCACTAACCATCCCATAGGAGTACCCTTTTGATGGTGGCCTGGGTATCCCTATCCAAGAATATTTCTCGTAGGTTGAACCGAACAAGAGCGCCCGGGCCAATCGAATCAACAAAAGAAGACAAAAAGATAGAACTAGGCAGGCAAAGCCTCACTTGCAAACCGTATTGAATGAAAATAAAAATTCCTTGATGTTTGTAAAAATCACTCCTAATCTGATTAAACCGGTAGCCGAAATGCTATCGAGTGATTATTCTGTGAATGTTGTCGAGTTAGACTTGTAGTAGGTCCGCCCACGAGATAAAGTTGAGCTAATGGAGGAGACCCAAAAAATAGTGACTACTGATTATCTCAAGCTTAACCACCAGATGAAGAAAAAGGATGATCAGATAGCAGAGCTCAAGGGCAAGGTTGAAATCTGGGTAAACAAGTTTAAAGCCTAGGAGAATGAAATAAAGCGACTGGAGAAGGAGAGGAGTGCTTTCAAAGGTCAAATAAAAGAGCTGCAAAATTTGAGCGCAGAGATCGTTCTGACTCTCCAGCAGGAGGTCAAGCAGAGATGAGCAAACAAGGAGAAACTTCGTGCTAAGTTTGACCTGCTAACTGAGGGAACGAGGGAACTCTGGCAGAACACCAATGCCGAAATTAATGAAATAAATGACAATCTAGAGTTGGAAATTCAAAAGGCAAAGTGGGCCAAATCGGCCCTAGAAGAAAAAGAAAAAAGGTTTCCACTCTCAAGGAGCAGATGTCTGCATTAGATAGAAATTTTTCAGAACTAAGGGCAGTTTTGAGCAGCAGAGAGGCAAAATTGGCTACCCTAAGGACTCAACCTCTTGTGCTCCAGATGAGCTCGTTGATAATTTCCAAAGAATTGTATGCCTCGTACTGGGACAAGGTGAAGGCATTGTGCCTTAGTCTTCAATCCACCTTGAAATTTATGGTGCAAGCAGCTAGCCTTTTGCGGAATAGTGAGTGGATCAATATAATAGGTACAGGAGTTAACTTCTTACAAGGTTCTGGAGGCTAGGATCTTATTGGGAAAGTTGTATACAGCTTCCGATGAAGCATTGAGTAGCGTGGGCATCGATGACCGAACAACATCAGCCATGGGCGCAAGTGTCCTCATCTTTATGCACGAGGCCATTCAACAGGTAGAAGAATGCAGGTCTCAGTTGAACCAAGTTACCAGCAATATACAGGCCAAATTTTCTCATCTGACTCAGAAAGGCTTTCTTTCGCCCTTCATTACGGATCAGGTAGTAGTGGGTGTGGAGAACATTGTTGCAATGATCGAAGAAAAGAAGTAGGACCTTTTTGTCTTCCAATCTTTTGATTAATCTCTAATCGTCAAAGAAATAGAGGAATCGTGCATCAGCTAACATAGCTCTTTTTCCAATTGGAATTGGAGACAAAATTATCAGGCGGATTGCCTTTCAAGGAAATCATCGATCTTAGGCTAGCTCACGAGAATTTTTGAACTCTCTCTGTGTCGTCAAATGAAGTATGGACCAGTCTGTAGGCCGCCTCTCGAGGTTGTGAGTAGTTGGGATGCTGAACCAAAGTTTCTGGGATTCTCCATTTCGCGAGCGAAATTCCCCTATGAGTTGCCAAACTGTTCAACAAAAAAATTGCCAAAGCCTTTGTGATTTTATATTTACCTTTGCGGCTACGCCTTCCTTTACAGATGGTCACTAACCTCAGAGCACTCCACGTGGTTGCCTCTCGAAGCCTTTTTTGTTTTGTATCGCTTCACTTTTTGCCGATCTCCATTTGCGTGTCACATGGCTCTCTCTGTTTGTTTTCCGAGCTGGGCCCGCTTGGTACTTAATCTTGCTCAGAGCACTCCATGTGGCTCCCTCTCGGAGTTTTTCGTTGGGCGTTTCTTTGACTTTCTGTCGGTTTCCATCTAGGCGACACGTGGCTGTTGTTGCTGCGCCAATTACCTTGGAATTGTTGTTGGCCCCTTTTGTCCCTGCATGCTGATGCGTGTTCTCTTGTGATGTTGCATGGTTTTTCTATTCTAGGTCATGGCTTCGCTAGCATGCTCCTAGTCGATTGATATTCATTGTGGCAGCTCGAGGTGATCTGTGTCGTCGGTCTTTGCTCGCATTTTCTTTTCTCTTGGTGTGTTTTCAGGCGGTGGGCTAGCCTATAATACAACCATGTTTTATTTTTATTAGGTTGTTGGTTAAGCTAGCGAAAACTCCCAAGCACTAGGAAGAGGGCCTTTGTAATAACTTTATTGAATTTTAAAGACTCCAGACTGTGCCAAATAGTTTCAACCTTTCTATTTGTTTATGCATTTAATGAGACTATTGGTCTGTGTCACTATTTTATTTTATTGTATGAATGCCTGTTCTTCAGCTTTCTGTAATTTTTTATAAGTCAATAGATGCAGACCATGTTTCACTTCAACTCTTCTATGTTAGCTAAAAGTTATGCTAAAATTATGTTATGCAAAATAGAAGGTACTCCTACGTTTCAAGTGCTTTTGAGAAAGTTAGTTTAATTAACAACAACTTAGTGGTTCAGGCCTTTGTATTCTGCACTGTGCTCTAGTAAATTTGTACAAGCCCTTGGTGCAACGCCTGTAGTGTAAATTGTTACATTCTTGCTATCTTCCTCACCTTTTACTTCCCCACTAAGTGAAGAGCCGGCTTCGGTAAAATCCCAAAGGTCACTTAGCTAGCGCACAACATTCCCCATTAGCTAAGTTTCCCATAAGACTGCTACTACATGCAATTTTCTGCATCAACAGTATTTTTGATACATAATGTATTGTTCATCTAATGACGATGGGGATGTTGGAAGTTTGGAAATTTGTCATCATTAATGTTGTTTGGCAACATGAGTATGAAGTGTACATACATCGGTTGATTCAGCTATCCCACTATTGCCATTTATTTCAACATTGTAGGGAAGCATTTTTGGTGTTATCTGTACAAATACTAACTATACCAGAAAGTTGATTTATCAGAAGATTGGTTAAGTGTTCTTTGTTGATGGCTTTGGGGTTTAGTGTGTCATTGTTTGGGTCCACACTTCACTGCAAGATGAGTTATTTGTGCCTCTAAAACTATCATTATGAATCATTCAGACAACTATACTCAATATCTCAAGAATTTTGGTGAAGAGTATTGGAAGATATCATTGACAGAGTTCAAATCTATGTATTTTTATTTTTTTGTCTATCCACTATATAACCAGTGTGGGAGATTTCACATTATTTTATGAAGAAGGTTTTGATGCAATAGTTTTAAAGGTAGTCTCTCTGAGGTCAAGAAAATGAGAAACTAAAGAAATATTTAATCTAAAAGGTACGTATGATTGGGAAGCAAGTGTATATTTGGAAGTTTTTGTGATTAGGTCATGTTCTTGGCTGACCTAATACATGATATTTGTTAAGAAGATTAAACACACTTTGTGGATGTTAGTCAGATCTATTTTAGATTCATTTTGACCTAATTTAAGTATTACATAGATTGTTGGAGTGAAAAGATGCTATGAACCCTGTGTGGTGCCAAGAAAAGCTATTTTGGATTATTTTGTTTACATCTTATTAGTTCGACTTAATTAATGTGTGTGGATGTAATTCGGTATATATATATGAGATATTTTGGAATCGTAGTGTGTGTGCTAGTGTGGAGAAGGTGGATGAGTGAACAAAATAACATATTAAGTGTGAGTGGAGTTGTATGATGTGAGCATATGAATTCAGTGGTAAAAGTTCAGAATCAGAGCAGAGTTGTTGAGAAACTACTAAGCAGAGAAGTACTTCATATTCATAGCTTCAAGAGAATTGAAATACAACACAAGATAGGTGAACTTTGTATCAATTCATATTTTCACAGTGAGCCACCATTTTTATATTGTACTTAACTTTGCTTGTCAGCCTTATAAGGACAGTGTGTCTTGGTAGTGATTCCATATTATATACTATTGAAAGGTGGAAAATTATCGTTGGCTATGGTTAAGGACAGAACAATAAGTTTTCCACACTTCTCATTCAAGGAAACCCTAGATATATTAATCCAAGGATTAATTAGGGGAAAGATATCTTGTAATAGGGTTCCCTAGGGTATGATTAATTATTAAAGAGGGTTCATGACCAAGCTAGGGCTTGGAAAGACAAGAAATAAACATCATATGCAAAGTACCATGCAAAACCTAACTAATGACCTATAAAATGAAATTGAAATGTAGAATAAAAGACTGAGAAAGTATAGAAGTGCACCTGGAAGAAGGATAAGGTCAGAACAAGCTTCAAAACCCTAAAATATTGGTTTTTAATACCCACTAAGACTCATACACCAATCTAGGTGATTTAGTCCCAAACTAGGGTTTCTAGGTGGAAACATGAATTTGACAGTGGTGAGTCTGAATCTCCTAAATCTAGAAAATATTCTATACTGGGACTCATATGCCACAAGTGATGTGTCAGTCCCACTCTACCTTTTCTAAGGGTTAAGGCCTGAATCTACACTCATATCTCTACTCTTCCTTCCATACTTTGTTTTTGGATCTGAAACCCTGATTTGTAACCTGTAGGTGACTTTCCATGAAGATAAAAACCTTGTGACAACTTGATGAATTTCTTCAACCTTGTAACCTAATATTTAAAGGATCTTCAAGCTCCAAGATAGCTAGATCTGCAATCACACATGTAGAGAGAGGGAAAAACTTGTTGATTGTTAGGAAGTAGGGGTTTCCCTTGGTAAAAAACCATTTAGGTAATTAAATATTTTGATGAAACAATAAAATATGAACATGAAACATGAACAATGATAATTTCGATGATGTCTTGAAATTTAAATCAACAATCTAACATGAAGTGACAATGTGGAATGTTGATCTTGGTCTTGAATATGGATATGAAATTATGCTTGCAAATGGATATTAAATGCTACATCACACCACTATCTCAACAAAGTGATAATGCCTAATTAATTTGATATGATGTTGGATATTGAATTTCTATGACAAATGATGAATAATTTTTCCCTTGAATACTCTTGTGAAGTCTTGGGATTATTAACACTTGATAGCTTAGGATGATATCTTGAATTATTAGGTGAAATAATGATTTTAGACATTTTTTATATAGGCAACCATCTAACTTACCATTTATTTGATCCTAGAAGCCGACATTCATGAAATTTGAACTTAAAATCATGATTTCCCACTCAAAACGCTAAAATGAGGCAAAATGGGTCTCATACACCACTTGCGCGATATAGATCCCATATGGATGGGACTCATATGTCCAAGGTGGTGAATGGGTCTCACAAAGCATTTTCAAGTGGAGGAAATGTCTAGGAGTTGAGAAATTAAGTATATTTCATGTTTATGTTAGGATTTTTGTTGAAATATGCCTCTAGATGCATAATATAGGGTCTTAGGGGCCTATTAATGATGATATGAAGGTTGTAAATTTAAGAGGGCCCAAAACTCAATGTGAAGGTGTAAAGAAATACACTTTACAATATTAAATTAAGACAAAATTAGGTCTATTTAGCTTAAATGGACCTTGAATCCAATGTGAAGGTGGATAACACATTACAACACTAGATCAAGGCGCTATTAGGTTCATCTTAATGTTAATAATTCCCGAATTAAGTGTGAAAATTTAAATGACGACATTTTTATACACTACACCTATATTTGGATATAATATATTGCGAGCTAATCCTCACCATAGTTTTTCCCATTTTGGGTTTTCCACATTAAAAACCGTAGTGTTCTTGTGTTTTGTGGCTTTGTGAATAATTTTTTCTTTCATTTCTTATCTTAATTAATATGGTTTGGTGATTTAATTTGTTGTGTTCAAAATTTTGTAGAATAATGATTCTCCCCCCTCTTAGTATTATGAATGTTCAACAATTTGTATCAGAGCACTTGGTTCCTTGGAGAAAATCCTAATAGCTTGAGGAAGATATTGGAAGTTTGAACACATGGTAGATATGAACTATAAAGAAAATAGGGCTTTTTGAAATGCCACTATTCTTCTTAGGTCATTCAAGAATGTCCTAGGATCAAAAATTGGATTGACTATCAACCCAAAGGGTGAGTCAATTTTCAATAGGGGAGACAAAGGAAGGGGTACTGTAAAATTTGAGGGGTTCACCACCAAGAAAAATATTAGAAAAGATAATTTAACATTCAACTCGCAAAACCTAGTAACATAAGCTAAATGATGAGTGCAAATGATGAAATTAAGTAGCAGTAAGTTAGGGTGTGTGTACAAGGGAAGTCTTGAAATGTGATGAGGATTTCTGAAATGCAAAGCAGCTTTCAAAATATGAGAAGGAGGACTAGACACCCTTACTGTTGTCTTAGTCCCATTGTTATTTTTCAGGGCAGATGCAAAATCTTCAGATGTTGGAACTGGATCTAAAAGAATCTCTAAAACATACCCTCTAGAGGACTAAGATTCCCTTACTGTTCTCTTAGTCCCGATTTAAATTTCTATAATTTTTTAATGTGATCTTAAGATCCTATGTCTACACTTCCTTATTCACTTAATCTTCAAATTTGAACAAATAAAATAACCTATAAAACAAAATAATTTTGATTGATTTCTTATGGGGGTTTTCCTTGGTCAATCCCCTTGTTTGGTAATTAAACCTTAATGAAAAATCATAGATCTAAAATGTGAATGTGTATGACCCCTAATCTTAACTGTGTCTAATATTATGCAAGCTAGAACATGGAGAACCCATATTAAAATGTGTTATAATAGAATTTCTAAGATGCAAATCAAAATTACCTACAAAGGAAATCTATAATCAGCTTGAAAAGTCATAAACATGAAAGATACCTTCCTTAGGAAGAAAATAGAGCAATAATGGAAGATGGAGTCACTCAAGAAACAAGTCCTTAGGCTTGGAAGTATGGCTAGTTACATCTCCAACCTAGAATCTCTCATGATCCTCCACTAGGATTCCACCATTAGTCTTTGGAAATACTAAATCTTGACCTGAAAATAGACTTGAAAAACTTGTAAAAACACCAAAAGGTTTCTTAAAGACTTCAATTCCTTGCTTCTTGAAACTCTCCTTCTTGCTTACTTTCTTCTCACTTAGCTATCTCTTACCTTCTTAGGTGAAAAATTAGTGTGAATCTTACTTTTATAGGCACTTCTATCTAATAACTCGATTATTAGATCCCAAAGGCCGACAAAATGCCAATTTAAATAAAATAATTTCATTTCCCACTCTTAATTCCCAGAAATAAAGCCCTTGGTACTCAGAAACTCTAGGTGGTGTCTTGGTCCCACCAGGATCATTTTGTAATCTAAAAGGTGTATCACCAAGATTTAAAGGTTTTTTATGGATTTTCGTCGGGTTTGTCGTTGAAATATACCCCGAGATGCATAAAAAGGGGTCCTAGGGGCCCATAATAAGTAACCTAAAGGGAATTTAATGCAAGGGTTGCTAAAATAGGTCCAAATTAAGTGTCGAAATGCAAAGGTATGATTTTTTCTATATTACATTTAGCCCCCACTTTATCACCCATATGACACTACATCCATACGAAAGCTGAAGTACTTCAAAAAGTAACTTTATAAAAGGATACTCATATGGATTCATTAAAGAGAATGAAGCCCCTAAAGTATTTTCCTACAAAACCATAATGTCAGGAACCTCATCCCAAATCAGAAATTCATTAGTAGCTCAAAAATAATCCTCTTATCTAACTTTCCTAGAAAATTGAATTCAAGGGTGGATGTATGCCCCCCCTTGATTCTTCTTTCTTTACGGAGGTGGAATCAAGGTAGCAATCGAACCACATCAAACTGCACAATTCCATCAAAGGTAATTTCCAAGTACCATGCCATTTGATGATATGCATTTGATGAGAAAGGGAGTGGAACCATGATTCCAACGCAACATACGACATCAAAAAAAGAGCTCGCGAGCTCCTAATATGTTAGTTTAAATAAAAAGAATTTATTTTCTTCTCAAAAAGTGAACTAAAAATGCATGCATAAAAAGATGAAAGGCAAGGTAATTCATATTCATTTTATCTTTTACCTTTTTGCAGAGTGAGCTTGGAGTAGAGTGACCCATCATGTCAAGAAAATGCCTATCCACGCATCCATGGATCAAACTTCTATGGGAGGTGGTTGCATGGGGCGAGCTACAACATAGAATGAGTCGATTTAGCCTTCTCTATACTTTTATTTAATCATTTTTAAAATATTTTTATGAGATTTTTATATGAATTTAGAGTCTAGGGGGTGATTTTCTTTCATTTTTGTAGATTATTGTAAATTATCCCACTATGTCGTAAAGTGTCCCACTTTGTCGCAAAGTGTCCAACTTTGTTTCAAACTATCCCACTTTGTCGCAAATTGTCTCAGTTAAGAAATAAAGTCTCTAGAACCCTTAATTAAGATATTCTAAGCAACTTTAGGAAAAATTTTGACCATTAAAGCACAAATTTAGGTTTTTAAGATTTTTTAAATGAATTTTTTCTTATTTTCTATGCTAGACTACACCTCAATCGTGCCAGCACCTAGGTGGCCAAATGTTCAGCCATCTATGAGTGCTACTTGATCAGCTACCTGAGGAAGTGCAAATCCTCCAGGAGGCAAGCCTCTACTGGTCTTATCTCTTTCCAATGATACGATATCATGACACCATGATAATGGTGTTGGAAAAGAGATGGGATGCAGACACCTACACATTTCATCTACCTATAAGAGAGATGACTATCACAATCGAGGATGTGCACCAAATACTACAAGTACCCATCCATGGAGAGAGGGTTTTTCTATCATAGGATAGTGAACTATATTTTTTTCACCTCTTGAACCTCTAGGGTTTTGCACCTAAAAGGAGAGGGACAAAGAACTACACTTCATTCAAGAACAAATCCTTTAGCTTTCAATGCAAATGATATTAAATTTGTCAAAGGAAGAACTTTCTTGGGGCTAAAAATAGATAAGATGGGTTCACCACCAAGTGTAAACTTGTAAAACATAGAATGTCTGAAAACACAATGTGATATGCAAACATAATTAAGGGACCTAGAAATGATTTATGAAACAAAGAAAAAAATTGTAGAACTGAAGATGTGCACCTGCAAATGTGTTGAGGACTTGAATTAAGACTGGAAATGATGTTGATTCTAGAATTTTGTCCTACTGAGACACTTATGCCATTTTGGGCAACTTAGTCCTAGATCTAGAAAGCTACAACAGAGCCTATTTAAGCCAAATGGATATCTGAATCTACAAAAAATTCTGAAAAACATGTGCAGTGGGACTAATTCACCACTAATGGTGACTTAGTCTTCTTTGAATTTTTTGAAAATATAAAAGTGGAATCTAAAGCTCTCGGTCTGCACATTTTCTTCCTCCAGGTATTTGGATCCAAAACCCTGATTTTCGACACTGTAAGTCACCTTTTGTGGATATTTTTATCTATCCAACAAGGAGATGAATTTAGCAAGTTTTCAACTTATTCTTCAATCATCTTCAAGTCTTCAAATTACTTAGATCTACAATCACACAACAAAAGAGAGAGAAATGTTGAATGTTAGGGCATGGGGGTTTTCCTTGGTCAAACCCCTTTTAGGTAATTAAACCAAATGAAGAAATAAGAGGAATCATGAACATGAAATGAAGTAATTATAAACTTCCCATGATGATAGATCTTGAATTTCTGCAACAATGAATGAAGAATCTTCTCTTGAATGCTTCTTGATGACTTAGAATGCCAAAAACCTAGCTTGCTTGAGAAGAATGATGAAAGAAAAGGGGAGAAATCAAACTAAGGCTTATAGTTCTTAGGGGGTGAAAAATGAGAAGAAAACCTTATATTTATACACAATTATGCCTTAATTAAAAATACCACATCATAGGCCGACCTTAGGTCTTAAAAAAATAAAAACCTACTAGAATTTTAAACTTGTTTTGATTTTTGAGCCAAATGGGACTAAGTTGCTCAAAGTGGCGACTTACTCACACTTGGCAAATTTAAATGGGTGTCAAAAATTAAATATTTTAAATGATTTTTATCATGTTTATTGTAAAATATACACTTAAATAAGGCCTATGAGTACATTAAGGGGCCATTTAAACATAAGAAAGGGACAAATTATTGATAAAAATCCTAGAAAAGTGTGAGAGTTTGTTACAAATCCTTACAACACTTTGAAATAAGGCTCGGTAAGTGACAACAAGAGTTTATTTAAGTGAAATACATTAGAAAGGTCCTAGAAAAGTGTGAAATTGTGTTACAACACTTCACAACACCTTTATAAGACATCATAAAGGTTTTATTGATTTACAAGAGTTCAAGACCAAATGTGAATGTGTTGACCATATTACAACATTAAATCTAGGAAAAACTAGGCCAAAATCCATAAGAAAGACCCAAATGAGCATGAAAATGTCCAAGGATACATTTTTTTATGTTACAGGTAGGAACTTTGAGGACATGCAGTCTGAAACTGAGTATTTCCTAGAGATACCTATTCATCGCAAGATCATAGGACCACACATTGGTATTGCAAGGCTTCTACATGCGTAGTGACCACTTTTCAGACGCATCATGATATTTACAATAGAACCGGTACTAGCTGTCAATGGTCATGAGGAACCTCTAGAGGGGGGCTAGTGCCCATGATTTGAAACATGGAGCACTACCATGTCATCTTTGCATGGGTTAAGAGAATACTAAAACACCTATACTATGACTTGGATCAGTTTACCTATGAAGAGGTGAATAGGATGCTTCACTACACTATCCTACAGATCTGGTCCTTGGAATACATTTCATGTACCCGACCTAGAGGATTCTTGATTTCCGCCATGATGGGATACCCATGAGCCTTTAATTACCCACTTAGACAGGCATGGCAACACGATGATGTACTATTTTGGAGGGTCAAATTTGATACGATGAGGGAGGATGATATTGTATGGAGACCTTATCTGATGAAGCTCTTGTGGACATACACTATAGGATAGTTGAGATAGATGCAGAGGGATATACTTTTGATGGGATGATGTGATCATGTAGTGAGGCCATTCTACTACAATCACGTCATGAGATAGTTCAAGCGGTTACAAAGATGACCAATACTACGGTCTTCATACAAATGTTCAGTACATAGCACTCGCAGACCTAGGGACCTTAAATGGATAATGGAAGATGATGTTTTCCAGAGCGACACAAAGTAGGAGGATACAGATGTGCCCCTGGTCTCCGATGTTGACTAGGTCAGTATCATAGACGATTATGATGAGTGGTCGGAGGTGGTTCATCCATGAACTATTTCTCGTATGGGCTTTGTAGGACCTTTATCAGATTTGATGGAGGAGGACAAAGAGTCAAGCAGGAGGGTAGATCTAGTAGACCTATTTCTAGATGGGGATGACAATTCAGAGGAGGAAAATGACTATGAGGGAGAGGAGGATGAGGAGGAGATAGAGGATGAGTAGAGCCAACCTATGAGCAAGGATGGTGACAGAGGTGAGGCTACTTCTCCTAGACCCTTGTGGAGAGATATAGTTCCCACATGGGTTATGAGGGCACAATCTACATGTGCTAGTGTTTGAGAGCATGGGGAGAGAAGTAGGGCATTTGAGATTCCTACTGATCATGCTACAGACCCAGGTGATGATCTATTTATTGTTATGTTTTATGTTTTTATGTATATCATGCTCATATATATGTATATT
Organism: Sequoiadendron giganteum; assembly: GCA_007115665.2. Classification (NCBI taxonomy): domain Eukaryota; kingdom Viridiplantae; phylum Streptophyta; class Pinopsida; order Cupressales; family Cupressaceae; genus Sequoiadendron; species Sequoiadendron giganteum. The sequence continues at coordinate 304,559,819 of CM021102.1, forward strand.
ATGATGATGTATACTAATTATTCTTATGATTTATATCCTACAGGGCTCGTGATGGATCTTGAGGACCTCTTCCAATGTGCGGATACGAAAATAATGCCACCCCTTCCTATAGATGAGGCTATTATTGCAAGTTTCATGCCCCCATAGTTCATGGTGCAATGCATGGACTTGTTCGAGCCTTATGTGAGGCTCATGGGAGCATTCAATAGATTATCCAAGAGCATTGATTGAGTTGAGGGTTAGGTATTAGCACTCAAGTTGTAGTTAGCGTGGGCTCGAGCACCTCAAATATCTAAGAGATAGGTTATCTTATAGTAAGATGTCGACCGACTATAGAGAGAGAATTCTAGAATTGAGGTTGATAGAGATTGTGTAGAGAAAGAGCATGTGGATGCATTGATATGTGAGGGTGAGGTATGCGAGGCACTACTTACTATATGGGAGATGGCTACTATGAGTAGATCTTAATCACACACCACTATTTCTTGATGAGTGTGGACACAAAATCTTGGGGATCCAATAGTCATAAGCCATAGTGACACTATACTATTGAGGAGATGTATTAAAATGTTTTATATATATATATTTATGAGCATGTTTGGATTTATTTTTATGTGTTAGATGGTAATTTTATTTATTAAATAATATTTGTTAGACTATTCAATAAATAGGTCTCTATCATCTAACATGTCTTTTCTTAATCTTTTTTAGATTTATGATGTAATATGTTATGCTAAATTAAATTTAGTCATGATTTAATTATAGGATAAATTAAATGAAAATAAGGATTCAATCTAACATAAAACCATAAGGTTTGAATAGCATGATACCTAAAGTAAAAATCTAAGACAACACTAGATCCACTACTCCACAATTCAAGACACAAAAATCTATGTTTCAGGGATAATGAGTCAATGGTGAATGATTCAAACTTCTCTAACAAATTGATTGTGATATCCTTGTATTTTGATAATTTTTCATTATTTGTTTGATACATTCCATTTATTGGTTTGATGACTAATTGTGAATCCTTGAATATCTTAATGTCTCTAGTGCCCATGACTAGAGTGGAACGCAATCCAATTAGTAATGCTTCATACTCAGTAGTGTTGTTTTTACATAGGAAGTTTAACCAATATGAAAAGGGAAGAGGATCTAATGTGGGTAGTTTGATTATAACCCCCACATTGTAGCCAGTTTTGAACTTAGATCTATCAAAATATAATTCCCATGTATTTTCGTTGATTGTCAACACATTATCATCAGGGAAAGAATCACTACTAAGTAACGCTAAAGAAGAAGGAGCATCAGTCAACTAGTTAGTCAAGGCTTGGCCCTTAATTGCTTTTTTTGCAAAAAAAATTAAGGTCAAACTCAATTAACAACATTACCCACTTGGCTAAGCATCCTAATAAGTCTGTTTTAGTGAAAAGGTGTCTTAAAGGGTCAAACTTTTTCATCACCTGTATTTCAGCATTCAATAAGTATTTTCATAACTACTGGTAGTGAATACAAGAGCCAAACACTATTTTTCTATTTTTGTGTATCATTTCTCATAATCAATCAATGTTCGACTAATGTAATAAACAATAATTTATTTACCCTTTTTATCTTGTTAATCCAACAATCCTATGACAACATGGGTCGATACCGATGTATAAATGATGAATGGTTTGTCTTGCATGGTAGGTTGTAAAATAGGTGGAGTGACAAGATAATATTTCAAACTTTCAAAATGATTGTTTACAATCTTTGTTCCAATCAAAATGTATGCCTTTCTTAAGGAGATGTGTAAATGTAATGTTCGATCTGCTAAGGATGCTACAAAATAATTAATGGCTTGAATTCTTCCTTCTAAGATACACAATTGAGAGATATTTTTAGGAGGAAGCATGTTGACTATAGAATTATTTGTCTTTATGTCCACCTCGATGCCTCTGTGAAATACAATGAAGCCTAAAAATTTTCCACTATCTACACAAAAGACACACTTTTTTGGATTCAATCTCGTGTTGTATTTTTGAATTGGCTCAAAAATCTTTCAAAAAACATTCACATTGTCTTGTCTTGTTAAAAATTTAGCTAGAATGTCATCAACATTATCAAGTCCCAAATATTATGTATGTAATCATGAAATATTAGTGTCATAGCTCGTTGATATGTTGTGCCTGCGTTCTTCAATCCAAAAGGCATCATAACCCAACAAAAGGTTCCCCAAATAGTTGTGAATGTTGTTTTATACTAATCTTGAGGGTTGATAAAAATTTGATTGTATCCAGAAAACCCATCCAAGAATGACAATAAAGCATGTCTCGCTGTCGAGTCTACTATCATGTCAATATTAAGAAGGGGAAAGTCATCTTTTAAAGATGTGTTATTTAAATCACAAAAATATGTGCACATCCTTATACTATTGCCAGTTTTTGTCACTGTGAAAATGTTTGAGATCCAAGGAGAATAATCTATAGATCTTATGAAACTAGCCTCAAGGAGTTTTATAATTTCTTCCTTAACTAGCAAGGCTATTTTAGGGTTTATTTTTTGAATCTTCTGTCTGGCAGGCTTAGCATTTTCAACAAGGAATATATTGTGTTTTACAATCTTAGGATCAGTTCCTAGCATATCCAAATAAGTCCAAGCAAAAAATTTAGGAAATCCATGAAGAAAAGTTGCAATATCCTCTTGTTCTCCATCATCGAGACATTTTCCTATCTTAATCACTTTCTCTCTATCATTAATGTCCATTTTATATCCATGGTATCCCATAAAGGAAGAGTGTTTGATTTTGAAAATTCAGGGTTGTACTGTTCATTATTCATGCCTATCTCACCATTCTTGTTTTCTCCATCTTTTTGTTTGGTGCTAATCATGGCACATGTAACCCTTTTTCTTTTGAGGACGAGTAGCTGATTTATCATAAACTCTAAGAATTTATTTCAAGACTTCATCATCTTCAAAGTATTCCCATGACGGTGTTGATGTTTAATGAGGGTCTCTTTTTTTCTTTAATGAGAGGTTTAATGAGTTAAAATTTATACAATTCTTCATCAAAGGATTCTTTTGTCAAGAGATATGTTATCTTTCATGAATGAATCTCTTATTTATGCATTTTGTAACTTTAAAGTTTTCTTTCGTGTAATGAAATCCAAGCATTTTCCTATTTCCAAGCTCTTACAAAGAAGACCCTTCTACTAATTAATAATTGCTCATCTTTCCTCATTAACTAGATTCTATTCAAAAAATATATATAATAATTCAAGAATGTAGTATGATGCCTCTCATGTAGAATAAACTTTGTGAGTTTCTTTCAATTTAGAAGAATAAAACTTGTTTAGCATTTAAATGGTTACCTAGATTCTTAAATAGAAAGATGTAACTACTATTCTTAGTCACTCTGCTTTAACATCATCTTACATAATAGTCAAATAGCCAACGGTCAAAAGATTCTTCAACTTAGATTTCTTTATAAAAAGATGTCAAGAGTAATTTTAATCACTCTACTTCAACACTCTCTTATTTAATAGTCAAATAGTCAAAAATAATTTTACACTTCATTTATAATAAAAAGAAATAAATATTTTAATACACAATGAATAACCAAAAAGAAAAGAAATTTATTATAATGATTAGAAATACACACTTATATTAAGCTAAGAAGAAATACAATAGATTTATAGGACCTTTGGTGGTGTTCCTTATTTGAGTTGGTAGACCACAACTACTTGGTTTTATTTCAGTACGAAAATAAAAAGAGTCTAATACTTTATCTTAGTCAAACTTGGCCTGAATTGAATCCACGAGTTTCTGAGTGATACGGAACGCCTTGCTCAAGACGGAATCGGGAAGAGGGGGTTTCGCTCCAAAGAGAGAATTAGCGATTGTCTGAACTCCGGGAAACTGGCTGCTCAATCCAGATATGGCCACTGCGTTTTCTTTCCCCACATTCTGCTGGAAATGCACAAGCGCCTTGGGAAACACGAACACATCTCCCTTCTCCAACGTTTTGCTGAAAAGCTTGTTGTCGGTATCAACAAAACCCACGAAAAGCTCGCCTTCCAGCAAAACAAGAATTTCAGTGGCTCTGGGGTGGGTGTGGGGAGGATTTATTCCACCCTTTGCAAAGTCGATGCGGACCAACGATATTCCCAAAGTATTGAGGCCTGCTATCTGTTTCACATTCACCGCCGTTACGTTGGAGCCAACTGCATTGTTCGTGTCCCCTGGTTGGTCCAGTCCATGGAAGAAGAAGTCGTCTGCTGAAACTTTGTTTGGGTTTTTGCACACGAATCCGTTCACCAAAACTGTGTAATCCATTTGTTAGCAAGTCACATAAGCAGAGGAAGAAATAAGTATAACGAAGAAACTTATTATATAAACTCACTTTTACTATGCTCATCTGCGACACAGAAGTCCTGCAAGGGATCGGGATCCCCCGCCATGACATGGTGGCTGCAACAACATACGAACAGAAAAAGCCCCAACGCCAAGTAAGTCATGCGATTCGCCATTTTATTGTAAATTATTAAAATAAAACCAAGCACAGAAGCAGTAGAGAGAACAGGAAAAGATAGAGATATATATCTTGATTACTTATTAGAGGTTCAGCACATGCTTTATATAGCCCAAATCTTAACAACTCCACTTTGAATAATTCAATATTGTTGCCTATATTTTGAATTTTAGAGATAAACGTAAAGAATTTCAGTATAGTTAAAACTCTCTACTCAAATATAATAAATTTTAAATGTCAATTACTAATAATTTCACAGCTCATTTCTTTCGAAATATGATGACAATTATCTATTCTATTGACTAAAATTTACAATAACAATTTAGAACTCTACAATGAATCATTCAATTTGACTGCGTGTTTTTAAGCCTCATCTCTCAACCTTATCCTAAAAATGTAAGGAAAGTTCTTCGTGTTTCAACTTGACTTGGTATTTTAATGCTTCGTCTGGTACAATGACTGAGTACTCCGAACAATACACTAACTGGGCTTGCTAAGCTGTAGTTTGTGAAACAGATGACATATTAGCTGACAACTCTCTCGAATCTGGATTTTTTTTTGTTCGAGGAAATAAAATCGTGTACACTGCACTTTCTTATGATATTTTTTAGAAAACACACATTCTTTTCGGAGCACTAAATATTGCATTGAATCTTTCTTTCATGTTTCTAACAGTTCTTCAATTTCTGTACGCTAGAACTTCATCAGTGCTTTGAGAACATATCATAGTGTTGCTCGTCGTTAGATCAAAGGATATATGACTTGTGAAAACTCTAAAGTATACCTACTTTTGTCTTCTTCGGGAAAAAAGTGTGCTTTCTAGGTTGATATAGTTTTCTACCCTAACTACCTTAACTCAAAGGCTTAGGGAATTTCTATCCATCAAATTAGTCTTGTTCAATGGTACATCAAATTACTAAAGCTTAGAACCTTTTCATATTTATGATAGTGTCATATATGCCCCTCTAAATTACATGAATTATTTTTACAATGTTGAGTTAGAGCCTTCCAACCATGAATAAAAGTGTACAATGCACTATAATTTTTAAATAATTTAAATAAATAAATTAGTTATAATCATCAAATATAGAATATGAAAGATTTTTTTAAATTATTTTTTAAAGATTGTTTAGTTATTTGTTCACAAAGTATCATCATTCAATTATTCAATATTCAATATTGTTAAACCTAAATCACATTTAAATTTTGAGTTGTGTTTAAATATAAATATGTATATTCCATATTACTATTAGTTCCTATCATTGAACTATTGTACCCAAATAAGTTTGAGATTTTAACTAATATTTGTTATTCAACAAATCAAATTTCCATTCATATTGGTTATGTTCAACTACAATCGTTTGACAAGTGAACATCTGCACTTCTCACATGATCTTATAAATTTTGTTGCTATAGCCAATTTTTTATGGGTAGAAAAGATTAAACCAATTTCTAGTGTTTATAATTCATAACTAAATAAATTATCTTTAGCTACTTTATTAGATTAAAAATAGAAAATTAAATATTTGTTATAATATTTTAATATTTCATGGCTTTAACCATGTATCATGCACAACACATGTACCCTTGATATGCAAGTTGTGACTAGGTAAAGGGACATATATAGTGACCATACTCTATAAACACATCCATCTAACATAACACTCCATCATCTACCAGTTGTAGAAAGCCCATTTTTGTTGTCACCATTTCTACAAGACATTAAAAAATCTCACCCACAACTAAATTGGGAAAATTTAATTTCGCTTTTATTAGACTTTTTATCTTCCATCCTCCATAATTATTCTTCCTTATAAAATCACATGTAGCTTTTTAACATCCATATTATTAAAATTATATTTATAGTGATTTCTTTTGGATGTAAATTTCTACTTGTGCATTTAAAGTGCAAAAAAATGGGCAATGCATGCATTATACTAGACAAAATGTTGAATTGGGCACTAGATCCATGCAATTCCATGCTTTTAGGATAGCATAAATTGGTAGACTAGAGAATGCAAGTGAAATATTTTGAAAAAATACTTGAATGAAATATTATTTTGTGAACAACCATGATTGTAGGATATCTATGAGGGAAAGGCTTTGTAATGTGAAAATATTATTTGTGAAAATATTGTCCAAGTAACACATATTTACACTAATAAAAGAATTACAATATCTTACTGTAGAGGATGGATACCAACTACTCAAGACCCAAGTCATGGGAAGGTCTAGAACAATAGGCTTACCTAATCTATCTAAAGCTAAGGGGATTTTTTTGGGAGAGTTTAAGGTTTAAAGACTAAAAGGAAGAAAAACCAGGTTGTTGCTATCCTTTATAAAGCATGAATGCTTCAATAAGTTAGGTGAGAAAGTTCCTAGAGTTTAGACTATAACTTAGTTAGCTCACTACTAGAGGACTACAACACAGAACACAAATGACAACATGATGTGTTGGCATCTCAGTGGGGCACTGGTATTTGTATGGATAGAAAGTGTAAAGTATAGTCAAAACCCAAGAACCTATTAACGACCTAAAAAATACTATTTAATGGAATAACATAAATAGAAAGAAACTAAATAATAGAATGGTAAACTGATAAAGAAGGGTAAGGAAAGTGCATATTCCTACGGACGAGTTGATATCTTCAAAGTTTTCACTAGACAAATAATCTACACACACAAGAATGGTAAAATATTGGGGTTGTGTATAGAGGACTAGCATAGTTAATCCCTCACTTTGGTGTTTCCACCTCCATAGACAACTATTATAGCAACGATAGAAGAAATACATCATAACGAAAGATAATGAAATGAAATTATGAAGAACTATGCTAAACAATAATATGCTATGAAAATAATACGATAATGCAAGAGAAAAGGAAAATGGGGGAGTATCACCTTCAACCACATGCAGTCAAGAAAAATGAGAGGAGTGACCTCACAAGATATCAAGGATTGATGTTTCCATAAAAATGAAGAGATTAAACCAACCAAAGCACAAGCTTTCAGCGTCAATGGAGGTGGTAGAGCTTGAGAATGATGTGAAAAGAGTGAAGAGAGTAGTCCAAAGTGTGTGAATGATCAAGAAGTGTGAAAGAATGAATGAGATAGGAAAATGAAGATGAAATTGGAGGCAAGAGATCCATTTGAGGTCGATCAAGGGAGAAAAGATGTTACTCTTCATCACCAATAGAGAATTATAATGCCTCTATGGATTCAAGAGGAATGAATCTTGTCAAGATGACAACATATTACATAGAAATCCATGTGTCACGTAGACATCCCCTATTGAATAGTCCAAATAACTGAGAGGGGGGTGAATCAGTTATCCTAAAACAATTTTCTTGACTTTATTTAATCTAGAGCTATCATAAATCAATCAGATAATAATTAAAATAGATACATAACAATACCATGCACAATGAACACAAAAATTTATGTGGAAACCCAAGATGGGAAAAACCACATAGAATGCTAATTCTCAATTATAGAACACCAATTAAAGTGACATCGGTTAAGGTTATTTTTACAAGGAATCAATGCCAAAATTCTTACTGTAGGTAAGGCTCATTGTCGATGGGCTCACTATTCGACTAATAATTTTTTTATTACAAAATAGTCTTACTAAAAAAGCATGAACTGATGAAGCTACATCTATATATGCATGAGGTTTAGAGCACGATATTTGTCTACAGTAGATTCGATCAAGAATATTCTACCCACCTTCCTTGCACAACTTTTACACTATTGGTTACTTCTTCCTAACACTTTCCTTCTTCTTCCTTCTCTATTTCTTATCGCATAATACTTTGCACCATTTTCTTTGTTCACACACCACACTTCTTGTTTTTAACCAAAGAGATGTTCAATATATATATGCTCCTAGAATAAAATAAGTCAACCTAGTAAAACATGTCGAATTTGAAGAACAACCTTTAAAAATTTACTAAGGCTTGGCATGCTAGCACCGATCTGAATGGATAGGTTGCACATAAAGATCTCCTTACCACATAAATAGGTCATACATATAGTATAATTATCAAAGGATATCAAACATTGAATTACATGAGATATGTTTCAGAGATGGGAATGCCACAACCAAGACCAAGTCTTGATCTCCATCAATTTTAGTATCAACCGGAGGAATGCAATTAGAAGTACCAACACTTGTAACATGCTACATGATTGTTTGGATAACAAGGATACCCAAAATAATCTTTGAGCATAACAACCAACATTAAAAGATTAGTCTTCGTTATTTTACATTAACTGTCTTTCACGGGTGTCCCAAATAGGAGTACTTCCATATCTAGATTAAGGATAACATCCATACTACACAACATCATAGCACATGACAGGATAAATCATTTTTGTATATCATCTAGAGCACAACCTTCTAAATCCCAGGTTTTGACATCAATGACAACAATAACAAATCTTCTCAACAACTTCTCAAAATCCCCAATAGAATATCCTTCATAGACATAAAAAATAATTGCCAGGTGGATGGGAATTGAATGAAGGATGTGAAATTGCATTATCAAACTTGATTTTCTAAGGTAGGGGGTATGTAAATGTGGAATTTGTAAGGGGTGCAAATTCATTCCATTACAATCATTTTACATTTGCCACCTATCAGTACTTTACTTTATCATTGATATTGTAAACTCTTAATTCCACATATAAAAAGTTTATAATGATTTCTAGAGTCATTCTCTATTATCAACACTGAATAATGCATTTCTCTTTTAACACCTGATTTTAAAATTTCCATATTAGTAAATTGATTTATGATTTGATGAACTAAATTATTTATTTTTATATGGATGTAATTATGAAGATAATATGTTCCATCCTCTAGATTTGTTTTTGACTTAGAAATATCATGTTATCAAAATGGTTATAGGTGTTTATAGTTCAAAATGGATGCATATAGATTAATGTGTATATTTTATACAAGAATGGTGATAATTCAGAAATATAATGTGTTTGGCATTATTAGATATATATATAAGAAAAATCTAGATTACAATGTGTGGAAAAAATAGAAATTTCCTTCCAAATTTTTTCACTCTTTCAAGTAGTCTAAAACTAAATTAATTTAAGAGAATCCATTTATATTAATAAAAAAGTTATGAAATTTATTCATTTTAGGAGCATCTCAAATATTTTGGAATATACAAAAGATGATCTGAACATATTTTATTCTATGTTAGATTTTAGATGTAGAGTCTAGCTAGGTGAAATAATACAGAGATATAGTTTTCTCTACATCCTATTATATAATTGTAAACATGATTCTATTAAAAACTATATAACCTATTATTGTTACTATAATATTCAATATTACTAGTTCTAAAGGTTGTACCCATATTTGCAATGCCAGAGCAAGCATAAAAAAAATTTATATAAATTAATTTGTGTATAAGCTAGGTGTACTCACCATTTTTTTCTTATAGGATTATAGGTGTGTACATTAGTCACATATATTAAATAAGTGTATGCAAGTTATTTGTGTTTCATTTCATCCATTTTTAATTTTTATATTAATAGAATATCTTGGACATTTAATTTGGTTTACTTCGACTTATTGAGACATGGTTAGTTTCAACATGAAGAGATTATCTATATAAATATTCTATCTATAAAGTATTATATGTTGAAATATAGTATGTTTTTTATGCAACAATATAACATATATCTTAACTTACATGTATTGATGTTATGGTAGTAAGTTGTCATACAATATAAATGATTATTTTACTTTTGGGTTATTTTGATAAAAATTATAAGTCACTTGGAATAACTCACAATTACACATGAAATTAGTTCTTGTTGGAAGCATTGATAATAATACAAGAGAGCTTACAACATAAATGGATTTCATGAAATAAAATCCTAATGGGGAGGATGAGGTTTTCTATAATGACGTATTAAAAGTAGTCAAAAGTGAATTTTATCTTATATATGCAATAGAAATATAGGAGACAATAATATTTGTTATACTAGAAACATTCTTATACTAAAAATATCAATAGTTTAACCATTGATTTATAGTGTGTAATGGTGACTACATATACAATGTGTTAATCTTTAGAGAGACAATATACTTGGTGATATGTGGAACATGATTACAACATGTTATGGTTAAATTATAGCTACATGAATATTGATATTTCATGGATTTTATAAATATTTAAATGATCAATAATCTCATGTGCATGTCTATATGTATCATCTCATTTGAATACACCAAGGTTAGATAGTTCTATAGTTGAAAGGATAATATTGGATTGTATATAATTAGTATGATCATTTAAATATATTTTTTAAGATAAAAGGCTAGAAGCTTGAACTATTAATATTAATATAAGGTGAAAATACATAAGATACAAAAGAGTACCATATAATCTTATAGAATAAGTATTTTTGAGGGACCAAAACTTGACTAAATTTCCCATGTATCCATGCAAAAAAATAGGGATACTAAAAAAAAATCATAAGCCTCAAGCTGAATAGTAATCAAAAATAAAAAAAATTTAAAGCAATATATTTGAATGGGAGCTTGGATACAACTCACACAACCTCAGGGAGGTGTCAAAGCCCAATATCGACTAAAAACTAGACATTGGCTCCAAGTTGTTGACTCTCATTATGAAAAAACACCCCATGGGTACTGTTGCTTTGTATTGTGCTAGAGTGATCATGTGGAAGTTGTCAAGGAAAGGAATTTATTCAACACCATCGATCACCACATGCCCATACTATAAATCTTGTGGCCTGAGGACACTAACTACAAGCATCTGAAGTCAAGGTTTCTTCTATTCCTTGAAGGTTATGATTTTTAGATAGTTTAAAGTCTAATTCCTTCACCATTTTCTTTTTCTCACCAAGGCCGAATATGGAAGCAACAAAGCATGATAGATTAACACACTATTAAAGATGTTTCTATATTGAATCCATGGATCCTAGTAATATTATTGAGAAAAAAATACAATTGTCTATTTTCTCCCACAAAGGTTTCCCACATAAATATCTAAGTCTTGTGTGTAATGTTGCATATACACACTATTCTATTAACTTTCCTACATTTTTATAGATTATGCAAGTGTTAATGACCATTTTTCAAATAAAAATTCTTAACTTTTCTTTTATCCTAGTCTATTTTGTAAATATATGTTATAACTTTATAACAAAAAATAGATAACCACACAAAAATTATCTATAAAACTATCTTGACAATAATTGGTAGGAAATTGGCCACACTATAGCTCTTTGTTTATAAGGATCGAAGGCCTTTTTAATATTTTTATGAAAGGATACAAATTGTTTTGGATCTCTTCACCCTAGTGGTTTAGGGCCTAGATGCGACAACTTTCACTCAAGAACAAACCCTTGAGATCTCTTTGCAAAGGAAAATGTGATCTTGCAAGAGGGTTATCCTAGGAGTTGAATATGATCTAATAAGCGGTTCACCACCAAGTTTAGACTTGGAAAAGATAATGAAATTCTAGATGAAATGAAAAATCCTAGTTGAATGAAAACTAAGAGTAAATGACCTAGAAAAGTGAATGAAACAACATAGAAATATACAAAACAAAATTTGTGCACCTGGAAATCTAGAGAAGTCTTAATGGAGGTCTGGATCACTAAAAAATCTTCTTTTACTACTTATTGGGACTCATTCGCCAAGCTGGGTGAATCAGTCCAATTTTTGGAAAATTATGCAAGAATGGGTTTTAAACAAAAGGGTATCTGAACCTGCAAAATCATGAAAATTGACTAGAATTGGGACTCATTCACCAAGCGTGGTGAATTAGTCTAGTTGGGATTTTTTAGAACTTTGAAATTTGATCTTGCTCTTCTCTTTCTTCTTTGCCCTTCCTAATTGGTTTTTGGATCTGAAACAACAATTTTTGACCTATAGGTAATCTCCAAGTTTCTCCAAGGCTTGTTGACAACTTTGACAACTTTGAATTATTTGCAAATTTTCTCCAATATTTCTCCTTAGGAAATCTGCAACCTAGACTTGCAAATCACACACAAAGGAGAGTAAAAAATGTTGTTGGGTTAGTGGATAGGGGTTTTCCTTGGTCAAACCCCATTTTGGAGATCAATAATTGAAGTGAAATTAACTAATAAAGGAGAATGATGAAAGAACAAAAGACAATGTTGCAACTAAATCATAGTAAAATTGTATGGTGACCTCCCTCTATGGCTTCTAGGGTTTTGGACCTAAAAGGAGAGAGGTCAATTTTCTTTCTTTTGGATGGTTCACTCAATATCAAACCCTTGAGATTTCAATACAAAGGAAATTGAAATCTAACAAAGGGAATTCTCTAGGGAATTAAATGATAAGAAATGAGGGGTCAATCACCAAGTGTAAACTTGGAAAAGAAGATGTTTGAAAATACATTGTAGTATACAAAATGACCTATAAATGTAAGAAAAGTGTACTAGAAATTTGTAAAACTAGAAATTTTCACTTGGGAAACTAAAGAAGGAAGAATGGAGATTTGGAATCTTGAAAAATCCATTGTTGAAGCTAACTAGGACTCATACACCAAGTTGGGCGAAACAGTCCAGTTTCGGGTAAATTGTGCTAGAACAGGTTTCGAACAAATGGGTACTCAGATCTACAAAAATCCCTGATAAATAGGTATAGAGGGACTCATTAACCAATAGTGGTGAATCAGTCCACTTCTAGATTCATAGAAATTAAAAATTTGATTCAGTAGCTTTCAGTCTACTTCTTTGTTCCTAATTCAAATCTAGGTCTGAAACTACAAAATTCAGCCTGTAGACCTTCTCTAAGCTCCTCCAAGGCTTGTTTAGAACTTTGAATTGCTTTGAAAACTTAATGAAAACTTTTCAAACCTTTCTCCTTGATAAATTTGTAACCTACACCTTCAAACCAAATACAAAGAGAGGTGAAAATGGTTGTGGTGTTAGAGAATAAGGTTATCCTTGGCCAAACCCCTTGTTGGTAAATAAACCTTGAAATAAAAGAAAATGTAAAGGGACAATGATGAATGAACAAAAGGTAATGTTGCAACTCACCAAAACCTAGAAATAGAGTGTTATAACTATGCTTGAAATGGTTTCAATGGATATGGTTCTTGTTTCTTGCATGAAAGAGATAAATCTTGAATACAAAGATTTCTTGGATCATGAAATATACATCACAATTGTGAGCACAATAGCAAACATAAAGAATGTGATATTTGACATGATGATTGATGCTTGGAGAATTCTCTTGAATACTTGATAATTTTCCCTTGAAATCCTTGAATGATCTTGCTCAAGTACTCTTTTGAACTCCATTTTCTATAAGGATGAGAACTTGAATGCTTTGGGGTTGAAATGAGAGAGAGAACCTTGTATTTCTACCTAATTATGCAAGAATTCTCAAAATTATAACATGAAAAGCCAACATTGGATCTTGGAGAATAAAATCCTACCAAAGATTTAAATTAAATTTGATTTTGAGTTAAAAAGGACTCATTCGCCACCCTAGGTGAATGGTTCCCACGTAAGGGGACTCATTTGCCACTTTAGGCAAATGGGTCCCACCTAAGGGGACTCATTCATCCATAATGGAAAATGAGTCCCATAGGTTAGGAATTTGAGGTGGGTTTACAAGATTTTGATGTTTTAAATGCCTTTTGTTGTGATTATCCTCAAAAATACACATAAATAAGGCTTTTGGATGCAAAATAGGGAAAATTAAAGCATAATAAAGCCCAGCTATTAATGACAAGCCTAGAGGAATGTGAAAATTTTTTACAACACTTTACAGAACACCAAAAATGAAAAGATTAAGATAAATATAATTGAAATTATACCTGTTATGCTTGGTTAATTGATAAAATCCTAGAAAAGTGTGAAAGTTTGTTACAACACTTTACAACACCTTTGCACGGTACCATTAAAATACATTAGTTCACAAGTGCCCAAGACTAATGTGAATGTGTTATCCACATTACAACACTAGAATCAAGGAAGCATTAAGCCAAAATATGCAAGGAGGACCCAAAAGAGTGTGAAAAAGTAAAGGATCATTTATTTGGCACTACATGTAGGCCCCACTTTAGTGAGAGGATGAACTTGCTTCAAACTCACACTAAATTAGAAAAATACACATCAATGGAGGGTTATAATGTACTAATGCTAGAAAGATAAGATGAAAATGATCAAGAGGGATGATCAAGCCCCCAAATCAAGATCCCTTGGCAAACCAACATAAGCATAGAGGAAGACACATGAAAATTATATAAAAAATAGTGAAAAGGCCAATCATACATTGCTAAAGAAAGAAGAGAAATGGAATAAATCGAAGATTCAAAACAAGCTTTGACTGTTTGTTCATCACGATGTGGATCAGATCTAGGTTGTTTTTCCAAAAAAAATGCATACTCACTCTAAGGCAATGAAACTCATGGTTGTCTACCGAGTGAGAAGTCCCAAAAGGTGAGAAACATACACTCATGGCTGGTATGTGTTGATGGATGTTTTTGCACACTTTCTCAACATAGGCAATGCGTAGGTGCATCACCTCTCTTGAAAGAAAATATCTAAAAAGTAGTTGAAAATTGCCCCAAGGTCTCTCAAGAATTAGGTCATGACTTGCATAGAATATCTTAGTTGATGTTTGATGTGATCTTGTTGGTAATCAAGGGGTGGACTTACAGAAGTTAGGTTGGAACAAAGGTCAATCTGTAAATAGATTTTTAAGATGGAAATTTTATTTGCGTTTGTTGCAAGTTCAAACAACAGTCTTGAGCTCCATTTCTTATTTAAGATTTGACTTTACAATGTGCAATGAACCTTAGCATAGGTTACTTATTTAAAAAATGAAAAATGGTAGGGACGAGAGAAGGTTCTTGGACCTACAACTACTAATGAACAGTGATCATGGACGTCTCTACTATGGACAACTTCCATAATACATAATTTCACTTAACCAAAAATTTCACAATGTTATGAAATGTGTGCTATCGTCTAAGGATGACAGATGTTTTATCATTCATTCACCATATACATGCATGAAAAAAGACAAATTTTTTAAGTAGGTTTGAATTTAAGTCCAGACTAACTTTACACAACCATCCACCACCAGCAAACAACCAAAAGTATGGACAAAGAAGGCATCTACACAGTAGAAATCTTCACAACCATAGAACAACATTACTAAATCTACCAAAGTTAACTGAAAGGAAATGGAACAACAAATTAAATCTAACTAAATCATCTAACTATGAGAGAAGAATCATGAAACATGCAAAGAAACTCATAAATCCACCAAAGTCAATATATTTCTATTAAAAAATTTGCAACATGTCATTACAACTCAACTCTCTCTTGAAAATGAGAGAAGACCCCCTATTTATAGCATCCCAAAAGTAGAACATGTGGCCAATATTGATTTACATTTGTGTGGCAAAGATTCACTGTAGCGTAGGGTTCTACCTTCCCCACAATATATTACATTTTAAAATACAATTTTGTCCATATATCCCTAATTTTTCTTTTAGTGGCAGTATTGTAGATTTTTGTCTTCTTGTTGATTGCTCTTTTGTTGCATCTATTCTGTTAGAAAATATTCATCAATAATAGGGTTTCCCTCCTACTTCTTCAAGGCTGCATATTCTATGAACTTTTGAATCACCAACTGGAGTTTATCGACCTCTATGATGTCAGATCACAATACTTGGTAGATCCATTCTTTGGAATTGTCAATGAGATTTTCCCTGTCTTCATCATACTTAGCAGCGTGGTCTTTGAACAACTCATAATGGGTGAAGGATTAGGTAGAAAAACTCATGAAATCAGTGGTAATCTCATCTGACATTCCATCTTCTATCTTCTTTTGGAAGTGAGGCTTTATCTTCTATAGATTAACTTAGATGCCAGGCACATCATACCCCGTCATTAACTTCAAATACCAGTTGCAATCTATCCAAACCTCCTTTTCACAATTGATGTCTGGGTTCACCTTTTCAAGCACCTACTCCAATCTTTCTTTTTGGTTCTCAAATTCTCACTTCCACACATCCATAAGCCAGTGATCATCCTCTTTGAATGCAAACTCTTTCTCCCAAATCTCGCTTAACAGCTAGAGGATAGCATCAATCTTTGGATAGGAAGACTCATACTTCCTCGGGAAGTCAGCACAAATTTTCCTAGTACCCTCAAGACACTTTCATACATCCAAGAACTTGTTTCTTATCTGAACAACACGATTGATTCCCATGTTTCTCATATCCAATACCTGTCGGAACCAACTCTCTGTAATCTTATCCAAGTAATTTCTTCTCTCAAGATTTTGTATCTTTTCCTTGGATAGAAATTGTGGTGGGGTTGAGGATGTGATAGGTTGTTCTTACATTGATGACCAGTGTTGGATGTTAGTTTTCAGATCAGTCATCTATGCTTTGAGCTCTTCTTTTAAGACTTTATCTTGTTGAATTAGATGTACCACCGTAGCGCCAAATTCCTGGAGGTGATCTACATTTTTTTCCCTGGTGGCCATTCACAAGTTGATGGTGGAGATTTTCTAACTTATTCCTTGTTCTCCCACAACCGGTGTAGCTACCTACACCATTCTAGATCTAGAACCATCCATTGTTACCTTTGATATGATTTTGGGTTTCTTCTCCTTCTTGGTGTTGATTTGGGCTCGGGCCAATATAGATTCCAATCTTGTATTTGGATCCTTCAGAGCAGGAACCTTCTTATCTAGTTGTTTTTCTAACCATTCAGGCATCGAGGAATTTTCCTTAGGTGATTCTTGATTATCCTCTTTTTCATCCTCTATAACTTCAATTTCTTTGCATTCAAAGCCTCCTGTTCTGTCCTCATATCTTCCTTGTCTTCATCGGAGTCTTGGATGAACATCGTGTGTTTGGTAGCAACTTTGATGAGAATGTGTTCCCTAGGGTTGTCTTCCCCTTCAACATTCATTTCAAGCCCATGCTCCTCGAGTTGCTTAGTCTCTAGGTTTTTATGAATTTCAGCCTCTCTTTCAGGCTTATCTTCTTCCTTTTCCTCTTGTTCATCACGAGGGATCATCTCCCTATCATGTGCAGGGCTATGATCACATTCTTCCATTAGATATTTATCATCCTCCACTTTTGTGTCAGCAACCCTTACCTCACTGATAGGTTGTCTTTCAGCCTCTTTATCTTTGATCTCTTTGAGTTGTTTGACCAGCTCTACATCAAGCTCAGGATCAAATATGTCTTCAATATTTTTCATATCTAGAACCTCACCATCATCACTAGAGGACTCATCAGAAACCTTTTCAATTAATCGATGCTCATTAATGGGTGCTCTTGATAGTCGTCTGCCTCTTCTTCCAACCCCTGGGTTGTCTCCATTTGTTGTTGTTCGTCAAACTCCTTGGAAATATACATGGTGGCTTCCATTGTGGGAAATTCAGTAGGAGGAGGTGGAGCTAGAATATTAGTTATCACTTGGGCAATTGTAGCCTGCACCACCAGGTTTGTAAACATCCTCGAGAGCTCAGATGGTACGTTTTACATTTATATAACAAAAGATTCTGGGAGGGTGAGGGCAAGCATTGCAATTTCCATGGTAGTGGTTGGGAGATAAAAGGATGGAGACATGGATGATGAGGAAATTGGTTGGGTGGTTTCCGAGGGTGAGTCCACCAATATTACCTATGCGATGGGAGAGGTAGAGACAAGGTGGACAGCGATGTCCACCATAGGTGGAGAGATTGTGACTATTGCATGTGGGATAAGCAAGGTGGTGGCAACATCAACAATGATTGCAGTAGAGGATGGGATAGGTGGAGAACTTGGTTGATTAGTCTCCATTTATTCTCCCTCATGGAGTGGATCTTCTTGAATTATCGACATCTCAGTGATGCTACTTTATTTCTTATGCTTCTTGGAAGGTTCACCTTCCGAAGCCTTTGTAGCGTACACCTTTGGGTTAGACTATTTCTCATTAGTCTCTTTTCTCTTCCTTGAATGAGTGGATGGAGGGGAATTTGATGTTTCTCCTATTCATTTAGTGGTTGCCCCACCATCAGATCCACTTGGCTCATTTTCAAGCCCCTTATATGTCAAGACGACCCCTTGTTGCTTCAATCGGGCAACTTTCCCAACAATCCATATTTTTATTTGAGCTTCAATGAGCTTGCTGATAATCTTGAGTTCATTGACCTCTTGCTCATCCTAATCAATCAATGGTAGTGGTAGATTTGCAATGGCATTGTACTTGGGGTCAATCACAGTTCTCTCCTCCTCTTCTAGCTGATCGAGCACCAGAAATAGGTTCACCCACTTTAAAAAATATACAGTAATCCGCATATAGTTCCTTATTCACACTTCAAAGTCATCTTTACAATTGGCCTAGAAGTCCTCAACACTGTGAAGATTGGCATACTCTTGGAATTTATTTTCTAATGTTGCCATATGGACCCATCCATGATCTGGCCTTGTGGGATTTGAGATGATATGCGGCTAGTTCCTTCTCTAAATTTTGGGCACATTGGGAAGTAAAAGTTCATACATTCCCTGGCCAAGTGTAAGAGGATAAGGGATCCCCACTAGATGTTTGATACTTAGAAGAGCATGAATGTGTTGCATCTGCCGAGATATTTCAACCAATATTATTCGTTCATTAGGATACCGAGGCAGCTTATTTAGTCTTTCTGAGAATCCTTGGGCGCGGAGGTATGTTAACTTAGGATATTGAATTAAAAGAAAGGAATACTTCTTGAGGAAGGCTTGAGCACTATGGTAGAATCTTCTCTCAAATTCACCCCCAAGTAGCTTGATGATGTAAGCTATGAACACATCATTCACCTTGTAGTAGTCTTTCTTGAAATTTTTGAGTTGGAGCTAGGGGTATTTATCATAAGCCTTGAGCTCCCTACCAGGTTCTTCATTTGGAGCTCTGAATAAACCATTGTACCGCCTCTTATCATCGAGTGAATATACTAGATAGGAAGTCATATAGAACTTGGAGGTATTTTTAATGTTCATAAATTGTTCATGGAAGCAATCACTGACTATTCCTCACCAATAAAATGTAGTATCCTCTTTGTGGAGAATATCCTCAAGGAAGTAGACCATCCACTCCTAAAAATATGCTGAAATAGGGAGGCCCAATACTCTGATTAGCAAGGTAACTAAATCATTATATTCCTTGAAGAAATCGCTATGAAAGAGATCCTGAGGACTTTTTGTAGCACTGCCCCTGTTCTCCTTAAGCCAATATTGATTTATAAGTTTCTTGCATCTCATGGGGTCTTCATTCCACATTTCTTTGCACTCCTTGATGGTTGGCAATTCCATCTCCCCGAAGATGGGGATATGAAAAGTCTTCGTTATTCCTGAGGTTGACATGTCGGTCAACATGTTTCCATCTCTCTCAACAATAGTTCTTGTTTCTAGCAGATATGCCTCCCTGCAAGCCATTACTAGTTCGGGGGCAACCAAAGTGGGAGGGAAACCGGTAGCTTTCGCTATCCCGCTGCTTCTAATTAATCTTACACTTTCTATTTTGGGATTGACTCTGACTCTCTATCAGCGAATGCCACTAAGGCTTCTGCTCCTGATTCCATATATCCTGAACATAGGGGTAGGGTAAGCATATTCAAGCACGATGACACAAATGGTTGGCCAAATCACTACAAAACATCGTTATATCGGATAATTAATCATTCAAAAATCTAACACTTAGCCAAAATTACAATCAGTAGTTCACTAGAGGGAGTTTGGATGATCAGTACCCCAGAGGCCAGACTTCCCCTATAAGAATGTTGTTCTAAAGGGTGAATAGGGCAGGGAGACCTAGATGATTTCTCGTGACCTTAGATTTGGATAAATTCAAGTGTTCATGTGGGAGAGGGTCAAATTTCAGCACTTGGGTCAATGTTTGTTTCCAAATTGGAAATATTTTGGATCATTGTTAGGGTACTTGGAACCATGAAGAGGGAACGTTGTCAGGTGTTAACCATTTGGAACGGCTTTGGAGAAATGGCATTCTGGGGGTGGAATTCCAGAGTCCGAAACCCACAAGTCTAAAGGACATGTGATAAATTTTTGTAACTTATTGAGTCATTTGAGTGCTCAGGCTGCGAGGGCTGAAAAGCTATTGCAAGATGGTCATTAGAAATAGTGGGCCATTGACGAAAGTTGGGTGAGAGTGACCTAGCAGACTGAAATTGAATAGGAGTTTCATCTTGTGTTTCCCTCGTTGAATTCTTGGCAACAATTAGAGTGTCAGGGCTCAGAGGCTGGAAGGACGGCCCAAGTTTTCTTCTTTGGACAGCCGAAACGAGATGGAGTCCCGACGGTGGAAGTCTGGTGATCAAGGTCTGATGAAGTTTAATGACTTGATTTTTTCATTTATCTGATTCTTAACTCGCAAAAGTGAGGAGTTCGAGACTCAGAAGCTGGAAAGTAGCTGCCCAAAGGTCGTTAGATATGGAAAAACAACAACTGTAGCTCGTGGACAGAGGTCCGCAAACTGAGACTCGAAGGGCACAAGGATGTTTTGATTTTACTTAGAAATCTCATGTCGAACAAGAGGTTCGGCCCCGAGGATTTGGCAAATGGGGGAGAAATGCTAGTTGAAACAACAAAAAAGGATGGGCATTCTGAAGGTGGATTTATGGGTTCTGGAACTCGCAAAGCATCTCATCATTTCAGAGTTAAAATCTAATGTCAAGTCAGTTTATTGATCAGGGCAATAGGAAGGCCCTGGCCCGAAGAGTGCTATCGCTCTTTTTTGAAGAACGTTGCCGGGGTGAAGTGATTTTGTGATTGATTTTAAGTGTTTTGATGGATTTTCTTGACATTCTAGCAGATGGGTTTTCTATTTCAATCCTTCTTTTATCGAAATCATACAATTTTAGCCCTTTTCATCTATCACTTAAGCATGAAATCATTAAAAAATGTGATAGGAGGTCAAATGGTGGACTCACCTCGAGAACCCTATAAATAAAGTTGGCGAATCCTTGAAGAATGATGAAGGGAACTCTCGGGCGCAATGGCAGAAAAGGCGGCAAAGGATCTACACTCTTTTGATCTTCCTAATGTGTGAAAATGACATGTTGGTGCTATTATTTATACCATTAAGTGCAATTACTGCACTTAATTAATGTAGGTACAACGGATGGAAAGTTGGTGAGTTAGAAATTCAGGATGGCGACAGGAGGTCCAAAACCTAGAGGCTGAAAATATGTGGGATCATGGTCGTTTGAAAAATGCTAAGTGGGAAGCTGACAAAAAAGAAAGAACCGAGATCCGAGGGCCGGAAAGATGTGGTCCAATAGTCGTTTGGAACGGAAAACACGCAAAGGAATCTTGAGTAGGGGAACTCAGCGAATTGGGCCCAGAGAGCACGACGGACAGTCGGTCTCAACACAAGTTCATCAAATGGAAATAAGGTATTCAGGCTCCAGAGGTTGGGAGAAGGCAAGCCAAAGGGCGTCTAAAAGAGTAGATCCAACAAGGAAACCTAGCAAGGGAAACTCAGAGAGTCAGGCTTGGAAGGTCCCTCGGTCGCCTGCAGAAGGCAAAGTGCTAAAAGAAGTCTAAGAGGACACAAGACTTAGAAAATTTGACGGGGGGAAACATGGTTAACCTAAGATGAAACTTTAGAGGCATTCTGACCACATAAGACACCAAAATGGGGGCATGCAAAACAAGGCGGAAACAAAATGACCTAGAAAAGAAAAAGAAAGAGAGGGTCATCGTTCTGAATGGGGCATGTGTACTGAGGGTACAACAAATGGAAACTCTTCTGGGAGACAACTCCTAAGCATTGAAGGGATAATTATTCATTCGGGACCCAAAATCTATAGTTTCGTAGACCCAGGGGCTGATATTTAGAAGTGACTTAGGAGAATGAGATCCTTAGTTGAATCAAACCACAAAACATCTCAAAAGTGTGTGAGTAGTGAACTCCTTCCTTCCCTCGGTAACTGTGACAAGAAGCGGCTAATCAAATGAGAAAGCTACATGAATCATCCAACACCAAAAGTAACTTGGACATTGCCCCATTGCCAATCAGGCATTCATAGCCCCAATTGTCATTGTGACCTCACGAATATTTCTCTACTCCCAGCCGAGCATCCATAGGCCCGGTAGAGTTACCTGCACATCCATATGGTTTCTTGATTTTAGAACTTCCTTTCTTTCTTTCTTTTGGATTTTCTTTTTGCACTTAATTATTTTTTTGTAAGCATTGAATCCCACGATGGGTTTAAGAGCCATAGTGATCATAGGAGAGGACTTAAGATTTTTCACTTATCATATTATCATAGCTACTATTGCACGACCCTTCAAAAATAATTAGCATGCATTTTGTGCAAGATTGGAGATGAATGTAAATAGATTCAACCAAGGATCAAGTCCTAGAACAAAGTTCAAATGAGGAAACCATCCTTTTCTAGGTAGCTATTAGAGACTAATAGTCGAGAATGAATGTTTATCCCATGAACACTAAGAGCGGGAAGAAAATTGAACCATTCATTGAATGAGAATGACCACTACAGTAGGAACAAAAAGCCTCTCAACAAAATAGTAGAACAATCGTGAGACAAGCAAAATAAAGCAGAATAAAATGATAGAATGAAAGAAAACCAAAGCAACCTATTCTAACCTACGTATAAATATTTACAAGAACAACTCTACACGAGCTCAGACTTGGAAGTAATGCTTTAAATGTTGTCCATTGACAGGTAACGGGACATTTTCACAAGTTAAATTTTTCAAATGGAAAGTATTGTCTATCATAATTTTAGATATTTGAAAGGGGCTAAGCCAAAGCTTGTCGAATTTGTTGTGTCCCCCTTTCTTTTTGTGGGCTTTGTCCCAACATAAGACTAGATCTATAATTCTAAAGGCCTTAATTTTGGGTCAATGATCGAACCATCTCTTGACTACACCGTGATGCTTGGAAAAGTTTTCTATTACGTGATCTCGTATTTCTTCTAAGTGTAAGAGCTTAGCTAACTAAGCTTCTTTGTTGTCTCCTCCTTCATAAAAATAATTGATGAACTAGAGGGTGGGAATTTTTAGGTGTATTAAAAAGACAGGCTCCAAGCCATAGACCAAATAGAATGGGGAATTGCCTAGGGCGGCCTTATGATGGGTGTGATCCGCCCAAAGGGAAAAATGGAGTTGGGTATGCCAATCCTTGGGGTTCCTATCAAGTAGATTTTTAATCATGATGATCAGGTCTTTTTTGGTAGATTTTGCATGACCATTGCCCTGAGGATAGTGATTGGATGAAAATTTGAGGGTGATGCCATAATCAAAATCCCAACTAGCCGATTTCAGTGAGGAGAAGGTCGGGCCATTATCACATACCAATGCATATGGGCAACCAAAGAGATTTAAAATAAAACTCTCAAGGAGTTCAATAACTACCTCTGTGGTACACTTCCTACATGCAATAGCTTTTGTCCATATAGTATAGTAATTAGAGACGGTTAGAATGTACCTATGACCCGTAGATGATGGTTGGCTTACTGAACCAATGAAGTCAAGACCCCATTGTGCGAACGGTATTATCTCCAGGACTGGTTCCAACGAGACAATAGCATTCCTTTCTCTATACACTGTGGTCTAGAAAATATGACACATGTGAATGTGGTTATGAGTGTCCTTGAAGACTATAGTCCAGTTGTATCCTCCTCTCACAATTTGATGTGGAGTAAAAAGACCAAAACCATGACCCGTCCCAAATTTATCATGAAACTCCTTCAAGACCTGATCTGCTTCTTCTTTGCCAAGGCATCTTAAATAGATGCCCTCATGATTCCTCTTGTACAATATGGCTCCTTGCAACATGTATTTGTTGCTCTTCAGTCTAAGGGCACATTTCTAAACCCCTTGCAAGTGGGGTAGCCATTTGTGATTCAGCAGGTAGTATGTTATGTCATCATACCATTCTCCTAGAGAAACATCCTCCAGCTAGTACTGTTGAACTATAAGTTAAGGTCTTGCTTCGACTGTTGTTTCAGCTATTGTTCGGGTAAGATATTTCCCTGTAACAATTTTCATCGATTGAATTTCCATATCATATTCTTGCAGCAGGGTTACCCATTTGGCCCTACGTTCTCCTAACTCATTTTGCATGAGCAATGTCTTGACTTCACAGTCAGACATGATGGAAAATAATTTGTTTCTCAAGATGTAATCCCTGAATTTCTTGACTCCTCAAATGAGAGAATATGCTTTATTTTCAACATTGTGATATCTTAGCTCAACATCCTTTAATGGGGCACTCATGAAGGCTATTGGGTGCTAATTCCCATCATCATCTTTTTGAGTCAGTATGTTGGCACATGAGTGGTCTGAAGCAAATGAATAAATATAAAATGGCTTTAGATAGTTAAGGATGACCAGCATAGGCACATCAACAATTTCTTTCTTGATCTCTTCAAATGCCTGCTTGGCTTCCAGGATCCACTCAATTCTGGCATCTTTCTTGAACATAACATTGATCAGCTTGACAATTTCAGCAAAGCCTGTGATGATTTTTCTAACGAAATTTATTTTCCAAAAGGAGTTTAACTCTTTCTTGCTACCTAGCAGCTGAATCTTCATGATGTCCTAGATAAGTTCAGGGTCAATGGAGATTCCCTTTTCTAAGAGGACATGTCCAAGCAATTGTCCTTCAGTGACCCTAAATATGCACTTCTTAGGATTGAGGGACACCCCAAATTCTTGGCACCTCTGAAAAACTTTTCACAAATCATCAACATGATCACTTCGTTGCTTTGAGAATATGGTCAATTCATCCATGTAGATATTATGAATTTTTTGATCAGATCCTTGAAAGCAATGTCCATTAGGTGTTGAAATGTGGCACCGGCATTGATGAGTTTGAATGACATGCGTCTATAGGCAAAGGTGCCCCACTTGGTGGTGAATGTTATTTTATGTCAACCTTCATACTGTACCATAACTTGATTGTACCCTAAGTACCCATCCAAGAAAGACATCATCTGGGGGCGGTTTACTATCTGCAATAGTTCATCTAATGATGGCACAATATAGTTATCATTTTCTGAAGCTCTATTTAGATTGCGGAAATTGACACCCAACCTTATTTCTCCGTTCTTTTTTTTTACTAGAACCAAATTGGCCACTTATGTAGAGTGCCTAACTAGGAAAATAATCCTAGTAGACAAAAAAAAATTCACTTCCTTATATATGATTGGTTCCAATAGAGCATTCACAGGGCACTATCATTGTCAAAATGGTCTCACATCCAGCCTGAGAGGGATGGTGTGAGTGACGATTGATGTATCATACATTTTTTAGGTCTTCATAGATCCAAGAAATGATGTCATGGTACTTTCACAAAGAATCCACTATGCCCTTTCTTTCTTCTAGTGTGGACACCTTTCCAATAAACACATTCTTTGCATCCTCAGGCATTCTGAGGTTATAGGTGTCACACTGTCCACTAATGGAGTCCCTATTTTCTCACTAATCCTATCCTCTAATCTAGTCCAGATCAAATATCCGCTTGAGTTCGACCAATCCTCTCGGGATAATGTTGGTCTTGAGATTGATGAATCCTTCTATACCTAGCTTAGCCTCTTTAGGCTGAATCTCATCAGTTATTTTGGTGGCAAACACATTGGAGCTGGTGATAAAATCTAGGATTTTTTTTCATCATTGAATACCTATAAACTGGCCACATTTTCTTGCACAAATGGAATGGAAGTGAGCTCAACGGTAAATCTTTTGAGGCCAAATAATGACAATGGATGCAAGGTGCTAGTTGCTTGTGCTAAGGCATTGGCAATGTGATTTTGAGATTGTGGGATTAGCTAGATATTAAATGCATCTTGTTCTTGAAATAGTTCTCATACCCAATACCTATAATTAGTTAATCTCTGGCCATAACAAGAATAGAGCTTTCTGACTTGCTTTATGACCAGCTCAAAGTTCTCAAAGACTTGTAACATTTTAACACCTTTCCTTAATGCCATGAGGATCCCCAAGGCAAATGCCTCTTATTCCTCTACATTATTAGTGCAATAAAATTGAATTTTATGGGCAAAAAAGTACGATTTACCTTTGGGGGTGATTATTTTGAAGCCAGCTCCAACTTCATCCTTGGATTTGGATCCATCAAAGCACAACATCCAGAACCCTAGAGATTTCTTGATCTTGGAATTAACAGATCTGACCTTCTCTTCTAATGGTGGCCTCATTTCAGAAACCTCTTGAGGTTGTGTGGATTCCAAACGTATATTATCTGGTGATGGTGATTGCACTTTCTCCCTTGGAGTGATTTTTTCTTTGATGTGCTCAATTTTTTTTTAACATAAACAATATTCAAACTCTAAATGGGAAGAATTGTGTACCCTGGACTAACAAGGAAAAAGAAGTTCCTGAAAATTCATTCTAGCTCCCAAACTGAGTTGATCTTGTACACATTTCTCCATAAAATCTTGGAATCCATCCAAAAATGAAAGATTACCATCCTCACAAGACTCTTCATCATTTGACTCAATCATCATTTATGTTCTCTAAGGGGAATGGGCTAAGTTAGCAGGTGGATTGTACAATACAAGAAGAACTTCCTCGGTTGCTTCTTCTTCAAAGCATTATTTTTCATTTGAATATGACACCGGAGAATAATTCCTTAATTTTGATTCAGCGAACAACACTTCATTTGTGTTGTTGTATTAAGTGATCATAAACTTCATGTGTGCCTCCTGATCTATTCAAATTTGAGTTGGCATCCCTTTTCCATGGCAGGCATAGGTGAGAATAATATGTTGTGGCATATCCATTGAATTCTCTTGTGAAATCCCTTCCTAAAATTATTCCATAGGTATCCGGGATATCAGCAACTTGGATGTCAATGGTTTGTTGTATCCATGGATGAGTACCAATTTGTGTGGGTATTTATTCTATCTCACCAACTATGTTGATATCAGTCTTGTCAAGCTATGTCACTTTACATCGGGAAGGAGTTGGAACTATCCCCAAAGCCTTGCACATGCTCAAGGGGATGACGTTGGTGGAAGCTCCCAAGTCTAGCAAGCAATTATGGAGATTCTTCCCAAACATTCTGATAGTGGTCAAGAAATGAGGGGTTTCAAATTTTCCCTGAAATAGGCCTCTAGAAACATCTACCTGGGCCACCTGGTCCTTATCTTTATCATTGCCCTTGTTTTGGGCCTTTGTTTGATTTGTTTCCTTGGTAGGTTTCTTATTTTCCTGTTGATTTGCAGGCGGCTCAACTTTCTAATTGAAAACTTGTCATACAACTAGTTCACTTTGTTTATCCTAAAACGAAACCGTCCTTGGTGGTGTTTCCTAGGCTGGTCTGGAAGAAGGGTCACATTGATCATTCTAAATAATGTGTTTCTAATAGCTAGGAATTTAAGTAGCTCGAAGGCGGACACACTTAGCTTAACCTTCTTAAATTCCTTCGCAATATATTCCCCCATTTTCTTAATTTCAGCATCATAAGAAGTACTCTAGGAGGAGCCAATAGGATTATTTTGGGTTTGATATATTTTCCTATTCTTGTTAAATTACCACGTAGGTACATGTGGATAACCCAAGTTTTTGCTAGCATTTGGTTCAAGTGGGGTGCTGAAATTATTAGGTGGAGTGGAGGTCGTGAAAGGACCACCGGCATGCCCACCAACTTGTCTATTTCTTAATTCATATGGAGTGGCCCTTTGGTGAAACATTTGGACCTTATCCTCTCTCAACTCTTCCTCATCTACAGGACCATTATCTACTGAATCAAAAAGTTGAGCCAAAGGGCTCTCGGCACTTACCTCTTCTTTCTTGTCATTGCTACTTGTAGTGGCATCTTCCTGCTCTGGCATGTTGCTCTCAGCCTTTAGGAAGGGAGCTTGGTTGACCACCAGCACTGAGGAGTCATATAGTTTTGAAGGGACAATGTCTTTACATCCTAAGTTGTCCACAACATTTTTTACTTCAATATAAATAAATTCAGTGGTCGTCAGGAATTTTAGACAATCCAATTAAGAATATTGGCTTGTTTTATGGATACGACACCAATCAAATAAGGGAGCCTTAGCTAAGTAGACTCCTCTTGTAGTTTTGTCATTTTTATTAGGTTGATCCAAGGGAGTAGGAATGTCGCCATTGTTCGGCCTTGTGTTACATGTTTGATTATGTCTTTGGGAGGGTCTTTTGTTAGTGTTCTACCCCAAATTTTGACCCCTATCATAAGTTTTTCTAGAGAATGTGTAAGAATCATGGTTTTCACAGTTTTCACGGTTGTCTCGATTGAGGTTGGCTTGGATACATCTCTATGAAGCCAACAACTGATTGTTCTAATTCCTCAAGTGATTCATCTCCATGGACATTTTCCTCATCATTTTTGTCAGCTCATCGATTCGATTCTTCTCCATCTTGTTTAGTTAAGATGCTGAATTTTGAAGAAAAATTGGTTGTGCAACTGTCTAATTTTGATGAGTGGGTGAGAATTCAAAGGTTTGAAGGTATGACAAAACTTTGAGCGGCTGAGAGTGGACCTATTGCGCCTTGGGCAACAAGTACTATGGAATTAGAGGTGTCTGGTTCATTGGTTGTCCCAGGTGAGGTATTATGGGTAGCTATGGTACTAGAATCATGAGGGGAATTTGATGTTGCAAAGCTTGAGTAAGCCCCTAAATTTGTGAAGGATGAGAAACCTACCCCAAAGAGGGTAGCAGACCGAAAATGTTTTGTCCCAAGTTTTTATTGGAAATGACGACCTCAGCATAAGTGTCTACCAATCGAGGAGGAGGTGGTCACATCCTTTTCACTAATGTTGTTGTAAGGTTGTCCAATGCTGCATAGTAGATAGGTAAAACAACATCATTGAACATGTACGGATCCTATAACCGAGTATATGCTCTATGGAATCGGTCATTAAAGGATGTGATTGGTTCATTGATCTCCCTGTGGACCGACATAAAATGTTGATATGACTCTAATGGTTTGATTAAGTTGTTGAACTTCTACAGGAAAGCATTCTTCAGGAGTTCCCACGTGTTGATAGTTCCTACTAGAAATTTGGCATACCAGTAAAAGGCCTCCTCACCCAAGGAGTAGGGAAAGAGCCAGTAGGCCACATCCTCATATATTATCTACATAGTCTTCATGGATATCTCAAAAATCCTAACATGTTCCTCTGTTGTCCTCATGGGGTCCCGAGGGTTGAATTTTGTGCAAAATATTTCAAGATTATTTAGTATATCATGGTAAAGGTTGAAGGCCAAAGGAGATGGATTATTGCCCAACCATGCCATGGGAGGGGGCGGTGGAGGTGGCTTTTCCAGATTGACTTGTGGCTACAAAGGGGCAACTATAGATGATGAGACAACTCCCAGAAGTGGGACCATGTTGGGCTGGAAGGCAGTGTCTAGCTCGGTGGAAGAGACAGCCTAGAAGACATTTTGAAGCGAATGAGTGGAAAAAGGTTCTGCTAAAGATGAGGGAAAATACGAAGATGAATGGATAGAAGAAGAAGATGTAGGTGAAAGTGAAATGGGCTGGTCCAATGTGTTGGAGGTAGAGGCTTCCCCTTTCTTGGTTCTCTTAGCTCAGGTAGGGGGCTGTAGCTCTTGAAATTCCCCTTTGTTTGGTGTATACATTAGTATTCTATAAAATCTCTCAGGGGAGAAACACCCAGTTCAATCCATCTTAGCTCCAAAAAGGACCTCCTTCTAGCGCTATTTTTTTTTATTGGTATTTTTGCACACTTTCTCAACATAGGCAATGCATAGCTGCATCATGTCTCTTGAAATAAAATATCCAAAAAGTTGTTGAAAATTGCCCCAAGGTCTCTTGGGCGTTAGGTCATGACTTGCATAAATATCTCAATTGATGTTTAATGTGATATTGTTGGTAATCACGGGGCAGACTTACAGAAGTTAGGCTAGAACAAAGGTTGATCTATAAATGGATTGTTAAGATGGAAAGTTTCTTTACATTTGCTGCAAGTTCAAAAAACAATCTTGAACTCCATTTCTGATTTAAGATTTGTCTTTACAATGTGCAATGAAGCTTAGCATAGGTTACTTATTAAAAAAAGTAAAATTTCCAGGGAAGAGAGAATGTTCTGAGACCTATAACTACTAATGAACAATGATCATTGATGTCTCTACTATGGATAGCTTCCTTAAAAAAAAAATCACTTAACCTGAAATTTCATAGTGACATGAAATATGTGTTATCTTCTAAGGACTGCAGATGTTTTATCATTCATTCACCATATACATGCATGAACAAAGATAAATTTTTAAAGAAGCTTTCAATTTAAGTCCAAATTAACTCTACACAACCATCTACCAGTAGCAACCAACCAAAATTATGGACAAAGAAGGCACCTACATAGCATAAATATTCACAACCATAGAACAACATTACTAAATCTACCAAATTTAACTGAAAGGAAATGGAACAGCAAAGTAAATCTAACTAAATCATCTAACTATGAGAGAAGAATCATGAAACATGCAAAGAAACTTAGGAATCCACCAAATTCAATGTATTTCTATTAAAAATTTTGTAGCATGTCATTACAAAAACTCAACTCTCTCTTCAAAATGAGAGTAGACCCCTATTTATAATGTCCCAAAAGTAGAACATGTGGCCAAGATTGATTTACATTTGTGTGGCCAAGATTCACTATAATGTAGGGTTATACCTTCCCCATAATATATTACATTTTAAAATATAAATTTTTCCATATCCCTATTTGGTCTTTTAGTGGTAGCACTGTAGCATTTTGTCTTCTTGTCGATTGCTCTTTTGTTGCATCTATTCTATTAGAAACTCTTCATCAATAATAGGGTTTCCCTCCCGCTTCTTCATGGCTGCATATTCCATGAACTTTAGAATCACCGGCTGGAGTTTATCGACCTTTATGATGTTAGATCGCAATACTTGGTAAATCCATTCTTTGGAATTGTCAATGAAATTTTCCCAATCTTCAACATACTTAGCAGCATGGTCTTTGAACAACTCAAACTGGGAAAAGGCTCGAGGAGAAAAACTCATGAGACTAATGGTAATCTCGCCTGACATTCCATCTTCTATATTATTTTGGAAGTGAGTATTTATCTTCTCTGGATTAACTTGGACGTCAGGCACATCGTACCTCTTCACTAACTTCAAATACTGGTTGCAATCCGTCCAAACCTCCTTGGCCCAATTGATGTCTGGGTTCACCTTTTCAAGCACCTACTCCAATCTTTCTTTTTGGTACTCAAAGTCACCCTTCTAGACATCCGTCAGCCAGTGATCATCCTCTTCGAATGCAAACTATTTCTCCCAAATCTTGCTTGGCAGCTTTAGGATAACCTCAATCTTCAGATAGGCAGACTCATAATTCCTGGGGAAGTCAGTGAAAATTTTCCTGGTACCCTCAAGATACTTTCGTACATCTAGGAACTTGTTTGTTCTCTGAGCATTGAGATTGATGCCCATATTTACGATATCCAAGACCTACCAAAACCAACTCTTCATAGTCTTATCCAAGATCCTTCTTCTCTCAAGCTTGTCTATTAGTTCCTTGTATAGTAATTATGGTGGGGCCATGGATGTGGTAGGTTGGTCTTCCGTTGATGAGGATTGCTAGATGTAAGCTATCAGATCAGCCAACTATGCTTTGAGTTGTTCTTTTGAGGCTTTATCTAGTTGAATTAGATGCACCACCATGGCAATGGATTCTTGGAGGTGATCTACCTTTTGTTCCCTGGTGGACACTCCCAAGTTGATTGTGGAGATATTGAAACTTATTCCTTGATCTCCCACTACCGTTTTAGCTATGTACACCATTTTGGATCCAGAAGCATCCATTGTTACCTTTGATCTGATTTTGGGTTTCTTCTCCTTTTTGGTGGTAATTTGGGCTTTGGCCAATATAGCCTCCAATCTCATTTTTGGATCCTTAGGAGCAAGAGCCTTCTTCTCTAGTTGCTTTTCCAACTAGTCAAGAATCAAGGAATTTTTCTTAGGTGATTCCTAGTTATCCTCCTTTTCATCCTCTTTGACTTCAATTTCTTTGTCATTCAAAGCTTCTTGTTTTGTCATCCTATCTTCCTTGTCTTCATCAGAGTCTTGGATGAACACTATGCATTTGATACAGACTTTGATGAGAATTCATTCCCTGGGGTTTTCTTCCCCTTTAGCATCCTTTTCATGCCCATGCTCCTCGAGCTACTCAATCTCTATTTTTTCATGAATCTCAGCCTCTCTTTCAAGCTTATCTTCTTCCCTTTCCTCTTGTTCATCATGAAGGAGTATTTCTATATCATGTTTGGGGTTGTGATCACATTCTTCCATTAGATATTTATCACCCCCCGCTTATGTGTCAACAACCCTTTCTTCACTGGTAATTTGTCTTTCAACCTCCTTATCTTCGATCTCTTTGAGTTGGTTGTGTTGAAACTATGAAATCTTCATAACCTCATTAACCCTTCATGCTTATTAGTTTCCCAAAAAAAAATCATATTATAGACATAAAATTTCCTCACATAGCATTTTTCACCAAGTTTTGGATTAAATTTTTCCATATAGCCCCATAAAATTCATCTGACAATAAATCTTTAACATTTGAAAATATCGACATAAGTTAATGTAGGTCTCACCGATAATAATATACATTTCTTGAATATATCAGCAAGACATCAAAAGTTTCATACTGACAAAGAGATACACCAAGAGAATGTGGGTTTACATTTCCTATTGGCTAGACAAAATCTATTGGCGTGACAATGTGAGGTCATATCAAGCTAAGTTGCTTTTAACCGATTGGAATAATAATAAAGTGTATCGGAGAGACTATGGTCATCGGAGTGATATTTCAAAGTACTATCCGAAGTGTTACTGGTCTTGCCGATAAATAAAAATGAAGATTTATTCAGTAAGACAATGATGTCGAGAAGAGTTCATGGAGTCTTATCGACCCCTCAAGTCACACCGATAGAACTAGGCATACGGAGATAAAGGATGTCGAGAAGACAATGTACGTGGTCTCGATGAAGAAAAAGTGTATCAGTGAGATATGTCTCAATGGAGAGATCTAAGAGACATCAGGACGAGTATCATTCTATCGACAAAACAATTACTTGGTCTCAATGACTTAAGTTGACAAGGTGAACATCTCGGTGAGACAAAGAGCTTTTAGAGTGAGGTGAAGAATTGTTGGCCCGATTCGTTAACTATGGGCGATAGTTTGCTTCGGTGAAGGTCATGGCGATATAAAAATAAAAAGGAATAAAATATCGGGGAGACTTGTCATGTTGGGGAAACTACAAGACATCTTAGCGGATGGGTGAACATTGAACAAACGGATCATCCAGAGATTTAAAATGTCCTGCCGATTTTATCCTTGATGTGACAACGAGAATTTCAAAAAACTTGTTGCATTCATGTCTTAGTGAAGACATTAATGGTGCCACGAAGCATAAAAGATTTTGCAAATCAAGGTGAGCTGAATTGAAATCATTGTTTCGTAGAATTGGCAGTGAAGGAGAGTAGGGGAATGAACAGAACAATTAAGGCGTTCATCTAACTCAGATTTGTAGGAAAAATACAGTAAGTTTCTCGACCTCTAAAATTTTGTGAATTTTGAAAATGGAAGGCACTAGTTCAGAAAAAATAAATGGAAGAAAACCTAGCGAGGGTAACCAACCAAAGACAAAAAAGCAAAAAACTGAAATGCGACTAGAGGGCACTGAGAGAAAATTGAACCAAGATCTCATAGACTAGTTTCCTGGTTCTGGACCTAAATCAAGACGTTCCACACAACTTAAGGTGGATGTAGATAAATTGGATAACAAATGTAGGTTCATAGGAGATGTTTGGACCCCAATGAGAGGATACGAATTGTTCAATTTCCATTACCATAGAATAAATCGTTTCGAACCAATATGGACCTTGTGGAGGCTCAATTTGGGAAAACTGGTGTGCCCTAATGTTTTCGTTGATGTTGAGTTGGTGAAATTATTACCTAGTCATTATAACCCAAAAAATAAGGCTATATGTGATTTATCAAGGAATCCATTTATACATATATCTGAGAATGCAATAAATGAGGTTTTCAAATTAGAAGGAATATGAAGTGAAAATATAATAAGTGAGGAGCTCGATAGTGAATTCAGAAGAATGGATACCATTTACAAGGGCTAGAGGTTACCCTTGCATAGAATTAGGTGTCATGGAAAATCGACTCTGATGGAAGACAGTGAGGGACCACCATTTCATGTGGATCTCTTCGAACCCTACCTAAAGTACACTTATTTTTCAATGGGATAGGTATTGGGGATGGAAGTCCCAGAGCATATGAAATTTGTACCTATGGTGATTATTGCGGGTGTTCAATATCATAGTTCTAGGAATTTTGATTATGCTTCACATTTGTTTAAAGAGTTGGATGCAGGGTTGACAGAAATAAATAATGGAGCCTTTGTCCTGCACCTCAGGAATTATTCACTGTTGATGCACTTGTTGCTATATTTTGGATAGGAGTTAGGATTGTGGCCCCAGGAGTTGAGGATTTTTTAATTCGATAACGAAGGAAAGCCATTGCCTGTTCAGTTGTGGACTATTGTTTGGGATAGTAGGTTTGCTAATTCTAATTTCTTCCATTTTGAAGAATATTTTGTGAAGCCTTTGTATAGATTTTATAATCATCATTGTGATTATTCCTTATCTGATGAAGTAAAGAGGTTTGTCAGGCCTAAGGATTGTAATGGACCAATCAACCACAACTAGGGGGATTGGTATTGTTTAGAAAATGCCACTATAATTAGGGTTTATGGTTTTGAGGATACACCATTTATTTTGCCTAGAATAGTTCCAGATAGAATTGCATACTTAGAGATTGTTAGGTGAATGGATTTATCTAGTGTCATGAACTTAAGTTCCTATGGGAAGCAAGCTTTTATGCCAAGTACACTGTGTTTTGGTGATTTTAATGTGTTAGCAAAGGAGGGATAAAATTTAATTATGGATAAGTTATTTCATTACAACATGAGAAAAGTGCCATCAAGAAAAAAAATTGATCCAGAGGGATATATCCATTCTGCCAAACAAAGCATAAATTTTGGAGGGTATCAGCATGTGCCCTATCAATCTGATGACATAATCAAAAACTTGGAAGCAAAAGAATCAGAAATGGTGATTGAGAATCATGATCAAGAGTTGGTAGATGTTGAGTTTTTATCTTCCATTAAAGAAGTATTGGAGGTTGATAGGCCACAAGGCCCATCTAGGAAGGTATCAAGAATAAGGACTCAGGATTATACATATGCTACTAGAGAGACAAATATTGAGGAAACTATAGATGTGGATACAAGACATGAAGAATATAGATCTTTTATAGCTGATGATGAATTTGTGAAAACCTCAAAGTTTAAAACATTTTTATACAATTAAAAAGGAAGAGAAATAAGAGGATTGGTTGAAAATGTCACACCAGGAAATGAGGACCAGTTGTTAAAAATCGTGAGGGATGAAGTGGACAAAGAGATGACAAACATGACCCCTGTGAAAGAAAGAGAGATGTTAGAAAAGGCTTGTGTTATGATTTTCCTAGGGTTGGATCTCAATTCTGCATTAGTTTTTGACATTTTCCTGAAGGACAACAATGCTACATGCAAGCTCAGCATAGAGAAGGTGACAGAAGTGTATACAGGATCAAGATATAATCCTGGTGATGAGACATATATGATTTGGGCTTTATATCCCCCTCACAAGAAGTCAATTTTCATTGATACTGAGAAGGCATTTGGACATGTCATGACTTTGAGGGTTGGAGAGGCTAATCCTATTAAAACTACAGAAGTTGGGATGAATATAGAAAAGTTGAATAAAGCTCAAATACAAGCATTGATCAAAGAGAGAGAAATGTACAAAACCAATAATCAGAGAATGCTAAGGAAGAATGAATGTTTAAATGACTTGATAGGTGTTGTAACAGGACCAACAGAGATGCTCACCCAAGGTGAAAGTTCACAAGAAATGGACCATTGGGAAGGGTCAAGTACATACTCACAAGGGAAAGTGGACACACTTACTGCAATAATCAAAAAGAGGCAGGTTGTTTTAAGCACTTGGTTAAATAAAATTTGGGGAAAACATTCACAATACATGGAATAAATAAAAGAAAATAGAAGAGTGGATGATAGAATCCAAGAGAAAATTGAGGAGATGAAAAAGGGTACTCCTAATGCTGCAGGAATTGAGAATGCTAATTGTATCATGGATAAGCACAGGGAATTCTTTGAGGAATTACAAGGGGATGTGTAGGGATTGATAGAAGTTGTTGATGATAGATTGAATAAGTTCTGTGATGATGAAGGAAAACTGAAAGAAGCGACTACATGGAAAGGAGAATGTGAATCAATACTCCAAGAGATATTGAAGACAACCACTGTAAAAGACATAACATTTGATGAAGCGTGTGAGAAAAATGAACGAATGATGGTGATGAAGATTGCGATCCACGATGTTTTAGGAGATGCAAATACACATAAGTGCCAAGATTATATAGAGCACATGTCTGCAGTTCATTTGTAGCTTCACAAAAATTAGTTAATGATAATCTTGTTAGCATCTTATGCTTAATATTTTTTGAAAGGACACGTCCTTCTGTAAACTAAATATATAAATATCCGTTGTCAAGATAGAAGGAGATATTAGTTAGACAAAGAATTAGAATAAGATAGACTATTGTAAGCACAATATTTTCATGATGATAGAATTCAAGAAGACTATGTTAAATGTATTATTTTTAAGGAAGATAATGAAAGACTGTTGATTTAGTGGTTTCATTCTGGTATCAATTGTTTGTTGGATTCTTGCGATTATTTGATTGTCTCCAATATGATGTTTCTTGATTGTTTAAATTGAAGTATCAAGTATACATTCAATCTATAAGTGCACATTTGTTGTTTCTATGTGATTTGATTTACTGGGTTATTTAATGAAGAATTAAATTCCTTTCAATCAATTACAATAATCTGGGAATGTTATTTGGATCAATAAGAAGAATCAGATAATTAGATTTTATATTCTGCCTCAAGTAGGGTTAATCAATTACATCCTTGCATGTTTATACCAGCTATAAACTCATAATTATATGCCAAACAATTAAGAGAACTTTCTAGATAAAAACCACTCATCGAAGGCTTTCATTTGACTCTGTTTTACCCAATAAGGCACTAGTCTCCCTTGTTTTCATTACATTAGTATTATTCATCTCATTTTACATCTCTTAATTGAACATATTAATTCATACCTTGATATTTCATATACAATTCATACCAAATTAGGATCATATCTTTCCACTATTAAATTTCCATTTGTGGATAGTTAGGTCAAGTAGGAAACATAATTCAAAATCTATTTCACTTATATAGGTGCACCTGCCTAGGTTTAGCAGAGCCTTAAGAGTAGAAGGTTCAACCATAATGGTTGGCCTTGTTAGTTGGCCCTTAATGTAGTGAGAGTGTGGCAACCTCTCATGGTTCATTCAAACCAGAATTTTTAAGAGCCAACAAATTGGTGACTCTACTGGGGAAACTTGAGAGAATTCCAATGGTAGATAGCCTTTCCATATAGAGTCATTAAAAGAAAACCATAACTGAAATTTGAAAATTGACTCCGCTGGGTGAAATAACATTTTTTCTCATTTTTAGAAAAAGTGGGTGGCGACTCTGAATGAAAAAAAGCATTGAGACTGATACAATAAGATACAAATTAGAAAGAAATCAACCTAGAGTTTAGACCATCACAGTTTCTCACAACATGCAAGGAAGGATATCCTTGTACAAGGAGGGGGGTGGTCCCGATGATAAAGGAAAATCAACTTACAAAAACAATCAGGGCAAGAAAGTATTTAATGAATTGGACACAACAACTAAAAAAAAAGCATCAAAATTATTGTCGCAAACACATAATTCATATGATATGCTTGTAAATGAAGAGAGCCCGCAAAAAGAGCTTCACACTCCTGAGGTGAAGAGAAATCCTTCCCATCGAGTAGACCTTGAGAAAGTAGACGAGCACATGGCTGAGTTTGAATATGAGCAGAGAACAACACTCTTTGAGGAAGGATTTGAGTATGACGAAAAATTTGAAGAAAATCGTGAACTTATGGCACGAAATGAAGAAGATACACAGTGTGAGAAAATGAGTCAACATGCACAAAAATGAAGGGTAGAATATGAGCAACAACTTCAAGCAATGGAAGAATTAAGAAAGATGAAATTACACAAAGCTCAAATCAAAACATCAGTGATTGATTTACCCAAATATACGCCCCCTCATAATAACAACAATATGAAGCCATCAAACTCCCCAGAAGCCCACCGAAATCAGAAAAGGAATCAATATAGAAGCACAAACGCTCCACCACAACAACAAAATATTCAGTGACCTCCTGATCAATAGTATGTACCCCCACAAGGTTCACAATTTGTGGCAAATACTAACCCACTATACCACCATCAACATTTTTGAAATCCCCCTCCACAATTCACAACCATGATTGGACAATTTGATCTTGTTGGATTTCAGATCTACCCTTACCCTTTGGACAACAATTGGAGGAACCTAGTCCCTAAGTTCAAAGGAAGTAATGCAATTACAACCGAAGAACATCTGAGAAACTTCAAAGTAGCCATTCAAGACTTGGATATACAGTATGAGGATGTTCATATGAGATTATTTATGATGTCACTGATTGAGTATGCAAGGGACTGGTTTAACAGTCTACTAACAATATCCATTTATTCCATTCAAGTATTTCATGAATAGCTTCTTCAGCAGTATGGGAATCAGTGTGCATTAGATTTTTCCTTTCACGAGTTAGTGACCATCCAAAAGCATCAAAATGAGTCAGCCTTTGATTTTAACCAAAGGTTTGTTAAATTGCATAATAAAATACCTCAGGGATCAAAGTTGGTTGATCCTGCTATGTTGAGTATCTATTTGAAATCCTTTGATCCCAAGACAGGATATGAATTGAGAAATAGAGGTCCTAGAAATCTGGTTGAGGCCCAAAAGATAGCATTAACTATTGAAAATAATAGGAAAGTTGCAGGGATGTTTTCTAAAAGGGAAATCTGTAGGGTACCCCAATATGCTCCACCAAACAAACAAGAGAACACATATAGGAATGAAATACCAAGGTTGCATGACATGCCTTATAATGCAAACTAGAAGGATGGGAAGCCGAGAAATGATATACCAAGAAATAAAGAAACACTAGATCCATTAAAAAGGAAGAGAGCATATATGGTAGATAAGATTCCCTGGTGCTCAGTCTATTACGCACCACATTCCCTAGAGAATTGTGTAACAACTCAGTCAATACTGAAAGAATACGCATGAGAAAATGAGGGTGGTGAAGTCCAGAATGTATACCTGACTTCCCACACTCTTAACTCTTTAGAGTAGTAATATGCATCTTCAGAGGAGGAGGAATACGAGTATAATGTTGATCACTAAAAATACAATACTCACATGGTAGAGCAACATGTTTTTTTTATCATGAAGAAAATGATAATGAGCAAAATCCCCTTGTTGCATCACGTTAGACTAATAGGTACAGTGTGAGAAGACCAAGTGAATAATAAATTGAAAGATGTCATTGTAGTAGTGGAGGAAGCTAAAAACAAATTTCATTTAAGAAACATAATAGTGAATAGAGATGAGGGTGTCCCAAGGGGGATATTTGTAAAAAATAAAAAATAATCAAATGAGACATCAAAAGGGATAGATGATAAACAACCAGACAAAAAGGAACAAAAGGGATCTCCTAAGGAGGAAAGTAAATAAATTCCCATTGAGAAGCAAAAGCCAGATCAAACATCCAAAAGGGAAAAAGAAGAGAACAAAGGAGAATATATAGAACCTAAAAAGGTAATCAGAACTGAAGGTACATCCTTTGATTTCATACAAGCTTTATCTCAATTGAAGATGTTTGTCCCATTAATTGAAATGATGAAGATCAAGGAATATAGGGAAGGTGCCATACAATTAATGTCCAATGGGAATCAAAATATGAACCTTGAAAATAAAGAAGTTTCTGAAAAAAGGAAGGATGTAAAAATTCCAGAGGCCTGCCTAATGAACACACCGGAGATTGACCCATTCTTCACCACTTTATTCATAAGCGGCAAACTAGTAAGAAATTGCATGATAGACTCAGGTGCCTCCATGAATATCATGCCATTAGGAGTGATGAAGCAGCTTGGTATGTGGATAGATGTGGAAGGAGGTAAATGCTACGCCATGGATAGCAGGCATGTCCCGGTAGTGGGAATAATGAAGAATGTGGAGGTAAGATTAGCAACTTACCCACAAGCTTCTTACACTATTGACATAACTGTAATTGACACACCTCCCTAGTTTGGAATGCTCTTGTCAAGACATTGGACTGCAACAGTAGGAGGCAATGTACAATTTGACTTATCATATGCCACCATACCACTCAATGGAGAAGAGGTCATATCATATAGGGAGCCTAGAATGAATCAAATTGTTGAATATTCTCCTCAAGAGCCACTTAATTGTTTCTATGATATTCATTGAGGAAGTTTTAGAGTAGAACTATCTCAACTTGAGTTGGTACGCAAAGATCCAATTGATAAAAATATTTCTAAAAATCAACAAGGGATATGGAAAATGTACTTCGATGGAGCATGCAGCCAGGAAGGTAATGGAGCTGGGATAGTTTTTATATCACCTGATGGTTCAACTTTCAAATATTCATTTTTTTAGCATTTGAATGCACAAATAGTGTGGTGGAATATGATGCTTTGTTGATCAGATTTAATTTAGTTGTTAAACACAAGATTAAACTCTTAACAGTTTTTAGACACTTGGAGCTAGTTGTATCTTAGATCAGATCAAAATATGTAGCAAAAAATAAAAGGCTGAAACAGTACAGGAATGCAATATGGGATATAATCGAACTATTTGATGCTTTCTCCATTGATTGGGTGGATAGATCAAAAAATATAATGGTAAACTTCTTAGCAAATGTAGCACTAAAACAAGATGGTGTCACGCTAGCAGGAGTATCCCAAGTTGAGTTCAAAGCAAGACCTGTTGTGCCTAACAATGTATATAGATGGTAGTTTTTTAATGATGACACTGATCTTTTAAAATTCCTTCACTATATAGACCAGTATGAGGCTTAGGAAATTGATTTCAACGCCTTTGTGGAAGAAATAGATGGAGAATAGAAAGTATTCAGAAAGAAAATCTTACAACTTAAGACAAATAAACTTCCCAAGGGGTTAGTGGCATTGGAAAGAGTATATGATGGAAGTGATCAATCCCTTATGAAGTAGACACCGGTCAAAAGGGAATATATTGAAGAAATAAACTTAGGGACTGAACTGTCACCGAGGAAGGTATATATTGGGAAGAATATAAGCCCTACTTTCCGAATAATGTTGATTTCATTGTTAAGAAAATATAAACATGTGTTTGCATGGTCTTATGAGGATCTCAAGGCATATAGGGAGGATTTATTTCAACATGAAATTTAGTTGAAAGAAGATGCAAAGCCATTTAGACATAAACAAAGGCCCATTAACCCCACACTGGAGCCCAAAAATGCAAGAAGAATTGCCCAAACTTAGAGATGGACGTATCATTAAACCTATGAGGCATTCAACATGGGTATCAAACCTTGTTCCTATTAGAAAGAAAAATGGAGATATCAGACTGTGTGTGGATTTCAGAAATCTTAATGTAGCATCCCTCAAGGATAACTACCCTCTGCCTAACATGGAAGCTACATTGCATAAAGTAACTGGGTGTGAGTTTTTTTCTATGATGGATGGATTTTCTGGTTATAATCAGGTTAAAGTCAGGGAATTTGAGTAGTACAAAACAACCTTCACAACACCATGGGGAACATATGTATATGTGAGAATGCCTTTTGGTCTCACAAATGCAAGAGCGACCTTCCAAAGATCTATGGACCTAGCATTTGCAGATTTGATTAATGCTATAATGGTGGTGTATAAATATGACCCTACTTCTTACTCAAAAAGAGCTAAAGATCATGTAGAACATCTTGAAAAAATATTCATTAAAGCTTTAGAATATGGCATTAGTTTGAACCCTAAGAAATGTCATTTTGTTGTTATAGAGGGAAAACTCTTAGGAAACATTGTATCGAAAGAG
Organism: Sequoiadendron giganteum; assembly: GCA_007115665.2. NCBI lineage: Eukaryota > Viridiplantae > Streptophyta > Pinopsida > Cupressales > Cupressaceae > Sequoiadendron > Sequoiadendron giganteum. The sequence goes on from CM021102.1 coordinate 304,602,530, forward strand.
GGAGTTAGGATAGATCCTGAGAGAGTTAAGGATATAGATAAGGTTCATATCCCTAAAACTATAAAGGCTATCCAATCATTTTTTAGGCAGATTAATTTTGTTAGGAGGTTTGTGTCCAACTTTGCTGAAATTGTCAAACCCATATCAAAGATTCTAAGGAAAGGACAAAAAATTGAATGGACTCTAGAAGAATTATAAGCCTTTGTGTTCATTAAAAGATCCATTAAGGAAGCCCCTGTCCTCAAATCCCCTAATTTCACAAAACCTTTTCAAATATTTTCATTCGCTTCCCTGCTTACAATAGCTGCTATTATGTTACAGAAGAATAAGGATGTCATGAGCAGCCTGTGTCCTTATTTAGTAAATCTTTGTAGGGATCAGAGTTGAAGTATGACATAATGGAAAAACAAGCCTTTGCACTAGTAAAGGCCACAAAATCCTTTAGACTGTATCTTGTTGGAGCCAAAGTGATTGCTTATGTTACTCAAACAGTAGTCAAGGACACTTTGACACAATCAAAATTAACAGGGAAGAGGTGCAAGTGGATTAACAAAATGTAGGAATTTGATATGAAAATATAGATTACTAAATTGATAAGAGGCCAAGGATTGGCCAAGTTAATGGCAGAAGCAAACATTGAGGCAAATCAAATTTGCAATGTAGAAGAAGAAGGAAATACAATTGCAAGTATTGAGCATACACCCTGGTACACAGACATCATGCATTGCCACAGAAACACAAAGTTCCCTGAAGTATTCAATGATAACCAGAAAAGAACTTTAAAACTACAAGCCTCTAAATATGTATTTATAGAAGCTGATTTATTTTGGTAAAACAGAGATGGAATGTTGTTGTTATGTTTAGATGTGTCACAAGATGATCATGTTCTCAAATAAATGCATGAAGTAGTCTGTGGAGGCCATTATTCTGCAAAGACAACTACACATAAAATTCTCAGGGTAGGTTATTACTGGCCAAAAGTTTTTAATGATTCATTTTCATATGTAAGGAAATGTGAAGCATGTCAAAAAAATTTAGGCAAAGTGAAATATCAGGGAGCTTTACCACTTAGACCTATGCAGGTTGAAGCCCCTTTTCATCAGTGGGGGATTGATTTCATTGGGGAGATACAAGAGAAATCAAGTGGAGGACATAGGTGGATACTAGTGGCCACTGATTAATTCACCAAATGGGTGGAATAAATCCCAACCAGGCAAGCAACAAGTAAAGTTGTAATCAACTTTTAAATGGATAACATTATTACTAGATTCAGTACACCATTGAGAGTGATTATAGATAATGGAATGTGTTTCAGATCTGATGAGTTCAAAGATTTTTGTAGAACATATGGCATTAATGTTTCTTATTCTTCCCCATATCATCCACAAGCCAATGGTCAGGCAGAATCCAACAACAAGATTCTTTTGAAAATCATAAAGAGAATGCTCGGTACAAATAAAAAATCTTGGGATTCGAAGTTAAGATTGCTTGTATGAGCAGATAGGATCACCATAAAAAAGGAAATTGGAAAATCCCCATATGAATTAGTGTATGGAACACAAGCTAGGATGCCTTTACAAAAAAATATTCCAATTTACAAATTTATCCTTCAAGAAGATATAAATGTTCCACAACCAATGGAGGAGAGAATGGAGCAACTCGTGGAACTTGATGAAATGAGAAGAACAGCTCAAAACTAGAACATGAAATTGCAAGAACAAATGAAGTATTTTTTTGATAAAAAGGCAAAAGATAGAAAATTCGAAAAGGATGATTTGGTATTGATGTTGAATGCTAGGTGTCAGGAGAAAGAAAAACCTGGAAAATTTGAGGCCTTATTGTTAGGACCTTTTGTTATTGTTGGCAAGCAAGGAGAGGATTCATATTATTTGAAAAATATGAGTGGTGAAGAACAGGAGTTGCCTGTACATGGGCAATTTCTAAAGAACTTTTTCTCTTGAAAATTACAGAGGATCAAGGGTTGTCAGTGTATGGACAACTCTTGAGGAAACACTTCTCACAAACTTTCCATGCACAATAGTATAGGAAGTAAAGGATATAGGAAATTTCTAGTACATGGAAAATCCTACAAATCCTTATTTGATCTTTCTTCCATGTATAGTAGTTTAGGATCATATTCATCTCCACTTGCTTTCATTCATAATGTTTGGTCTACTCACCCAGAGATCTGGATCCTTGCAATGATCTCACAATTATTCATCCCTAGAGGGAGCCACTGTTGGAACTGTGAAATCTTGATAACCTCATTAACCCTTCATGCTTATTAGTTTCCCAAAAATGTTCATATTAAAAACATAAAATTTCCTCACATAGCATTTTTCACCAAGGTCCGGATTAAATTTTTCCATATAGCCCCATAAAATTCATCTGACATTAAATCTTTAACATTTAAAAATATCGACATAAGTTAATGGAGGTCTCACCGATAATAATATACATCTCTTCAATATATCGGCAAGACATCAGAAGTGTCATACCGATAAAGAGATACACCAAGAGAATGTGAGTTTACAAAAGGTATCAGCATGACGATGTGAGGTCATATCAAGCTAAGTTTCTTTTTACCGATTGGAATATAATAGTGTATCGGAGAGACTATGGTCATCGGAGTGATATTTCAAAGTACTGCCCAAACTTTTAATGGTCTTGTCAATAAAGAAAAAGTAAGATTCATTTGGTAAGACAATGATGCTAGGGAGAGTTCGGGGAGTCTTACCGACCCCTCGGGTCACACCGATAGAACTAGGTATATGGAGATAAAGGTTTTCAAGAAGACAATGTGCATGGTCTCACCGAAGAAAAAGTGTGTCTGTGAGATATGTCTCAGTGGAGAGATCTAAGAGACATCACGGCAAGTATCATTTTGTTGGCAGAACAATTACTTGGTCTCGGCGACTTAAGTTGACAAAGTGAACATCTCGGTGAGACAAAGAGCTTTCTGAGTGAGGTGAAGAATCGTTGGACCAATTTGTTAAGTCAGGGCAATATAAAAAGAGAAAGGAAATAACTATCGGGGAGACTTGTGATGTCCGGGAAACTACAAGATGTCTTAGCGGATGGGTGAACGTTGAACAAACGGATCAGCCATAGATTTGAAATGTCTTCTTGATTTGATCCCTGATGTGACAATGGAATTTTGAAAAACTTACTGCAATCATGTCTCAGTGAAGAAATTAATGGTGCCACGAAGCATAAAAGATTTTTGAAATCAAGGTGAGCTCAATTGAAATCATTGTTTCATAGAATTGGTAGCGAAGGAGAGCAAGGGAACGAATAGAACAATTAAGGCATTTGTCTAACTCGGATTTGCAGGTGAAATATAGTAAGATTCTCAACCTCTGAAAATTTATGAATTTTGAAAATGGAAGGCACTAATTCAGAAAAAATAAAGGGAAGAAAACCTGGGGAGGGTAACCAACCAAAGAGAAAAAATCAAAAAACTGAAACGCGACTAGAGGGCACTAAGAGAAAATTGAACCAAGATCTCATAGACCAGTTGCCTAGTTCTGGACCTAAAGAAAGATGTTTTGCACAACTTAAGGTGAAAGTAGATAAATTGGATGACAAATGCAGGTTCATAGGAGATGTTTGGACCCCAATTAGAGGATATAAATTGTTCAATTTACATTACCATAAAAGAAATCGTTTCGAACCAGTATGTAACCCGTGGAGGCTCAATTTGGGAAAATTTGTGTGCCCTAATGTTTTCATTGATTTTGAATTCATGAAATTGTTTTTTGGTCATTATAAACCAAAAAATAAGGCTATATGTGATTTATCAAGGAATCCATTTATACATATATCTGAGAATGCAATAAGTGAGGTTTTCAAATTAGAAGGAATATGAAGTGAAAATATAATAAGTGAGGAGCTCGATAGTGAATTCAGAAGAATGGATACCATTTACAAGGGTTGGAGGTAACCCTTGCATAGAATTAGGTGTCATGGCGAATCGACTCCGATGGAAGACAATGAGGGACCACCATTTCATGTGGATCTCTTCGAACCCTACCTAAAGTACACTTTTTTTTCAGTGGGATAGGTATTGGGGATGGAAGTCCCAGAGCATATGACAGTTGTACACATGGTGATTGTTGCGGATTTTCAATATAATAATTCCAATTCTTTTGATTATGCTTCACATGTGATTAAAGAGTTGGATGCAAGGTTGATAGAAATAAAGAATGGAGCTTTTGTCCTGCACCTCATGAATTATTAACTGTTGATGCACTTGGTCCTATATTTTGGATAGGAGTTAGGATTGTGGCCCCAGGAACTAAGGATTTTTCAATTCAATAAGGATGGCAAGCCATTTCCTGTTCAGTTGTGGACTGTTGTTTGGGACAATAGGTTTGCTAATTCTAATTTCTTACATTTTGACGAATACTTTATGAAGCTTTTCTATAGATTTTATAATCATCATTGTGATTATTCCTTATCTGATGAAGTAAAGAGGTTTCTCAGGCCTAAGGATTATAATGGACCAATCAACCACAACTGGGGGGATTGGTATTGTTTAGAAAATGCCACTATGATTAGGTTTTATATTTTTGAGGATACACCATTTATTTTCCCTAGAATAGTTCCAGATAGAATTACATACTTAGAGATTGTTAGGCAAATGGATTTCTCGATTGTCATGAACTTAAGTTCCTATGGGAAGCAAGCTTTTATGCCAAGTACATTGTGTTTTAATGATTTTAATGTGTTAGAAAAGGAGGGCTACAATTTAATTCTGGATAATTTATTGCATTACAACATGAGAAAAGCACCATCAAGAAAAAACTTTGATCTAGAGGGACATATCCATTCTGCCAGATAAATGATAAATTTTGGAGGGTATCAACATGTGCCCTATCAATCTGATGACATAATCAAAAACTTGGAAGCATAAGAAGTAGAAATGGTGATTGAGAAGCATGATCAAGAGTTGGTAGATGTTGATTTCTTATCTTCCATTAAAGAAGTATTGGAGTATGACAGGCTACAAGGCCCATCTAGGAAGTTATTAAGAATAAGGACTCGGGATTATGCCTATGCTACTAGAGAGAAAAATATTGAGGAAACTATAGATGTTGATACAAGACATGAAGAATATAGATCTTTTATAGGGGATGATGAATTTTTGAAAACCTCAGAGTTTAACACATTTTTATACAAACAAAAAGGAAAATAAATAAGAGGATTGGTTCACAATGTCACACCACAAAATGAGGACCAGTTGTTAAAAATCTTGAGGGATGAGGTGGACAAAGAGATGAAAAATATGGCCCCTGAGAAAGGAAGAGAGATGTTAGAAAATGCTGGTGTTATGAGTTTCCCAGGGTTGGATCTTAATTCTGCATTAGTTTTTGACAATTTCCTGAAGGACAACAATGCTACACACAAGCTCAGCATAGAGAAGGTGATGTAAGTGTTTACAGGATCAAGATACAATCCTGATGATGAGACATTGATGATTTGGGATTTATATCCCCCTCACAAGAATTCAGTTGTCATTGATACTAAAAAGGTATTTAGACATGTCATGACTTTAAGGGCTAGAGAGGTTGATCCTATTATGACTGCAGAAATTGCAATCAATATAGCAAAGTTGAATAAAGCTCAGATACAAGCATTGATCAGAGAGAGAGAAATGTACAAAACCAATAATGAGAGAATGTTGAGGGAGAATGAACATTTAAAGGACTTGGTAGGTGTTGTAACAGGGCCAACAAATATGTTCACCCAAGGTGAAATTTCATAGGAAAGGGACCATTGGGAAGGGTCAAGTGCATACTCACAAGGGAAAGTGGACACACTTACAAATATAATCAAAAAGAGGAAGATCGTTTTAAGCACTTGGTTAAATAAACTTTGGGGAAAACATTCACAATACGTGGATGCAATAAAATAACATAGAAGAGTGGATGATAGAATCTAAGAGAGAATTGAGGAGATGAAAAAGGGTACTCCTAATGCTGTAGGAATTGAGAATGCTAATTGTATCATGGATAGGCATAGCGAATTCTTTGAGGAATTACAAGGGGATGTGCATGGATTGATATAATTTGTTGATGCAGATTGACTAAGTTCTGTGATGATGAAGGAAAACTGAAAGAAGCAACTACATGGAAAGGAAAATGTGAATCAATACTCCAAGAGATATTGAAGACAACCACTACAAAAGACATAACGTTTGATGAAGCATGTGAGGAAAACGAAAGAATGATGATGATGGAGACCATGATCCGTGATGTTTTAGGAGATGCAAATACACATAAGCACCAAGATTATATAGAGCACATGTCTGCAGTTCATTTATGGCTGAACAAAAATTAGTTAATGATAATCTTGTTAGCATATTATGCTTAATACTTTTTGAAAGGACACATCCTTCTGCAAACTAAATGTATAAATATTTGTTGTTAAGATAGAAGGAGATATTAGTTAAATGAAGAATTAGAATAGGATAGACAGTTGTAAGGAAGATATTTTCAGAATGATGGCATTCAAGAAGACTATGTTGCATGTATGAGTTTTGAGGAAGATAATGAAAGACTGTTGATTTAGTGGTTTCATTCTGGTATCAATTGTTTGTTGGATTCCTATGATTATTTGGTTGTCTCCAATCTGATGTTTCTTGATTGTTTAAATTGAAGTATCAACTATACATTCAATCTATCAATGCACATTTGTTGTTTCTATGTGATTTGAGTTATTGGGTTCTTTAATGAAGAATTAAATTCCTTTCAATCAATTACAGTAATCTGGGAATGTTATTTGGATCAGTAAGAAGAATCAGATAATTAGATTTGATATTCTACCTCAAGTAGGGTTTATCAATTACATCCTTGCATGTTTATACCAGCTATAAACTCATAATTGTATGCCAAACGATTAAGAGAACTTGCTAGATAAAAACCACTCATCGAAGGCTTTCATTTGACTCCATTTTACCTAATAAGGAAATGATCTCCCTTGTTTTCATTATATTAGTATAATTCATCTCATTTGAAATATCTTAATTGAACATATTAATTCATACATTGATATTGCATATACAATTCATACCAAATTAGGATAATATCTTTCCACTATTAGATTTCCATTTGTGGATAGTTAGGTCAAGTAGGAAACATAATTCAAAATTTGTGTCACTCATATAGGTGCACCCGCCTAGATTTAGCGGAGCCTTAAGAGCAGAAGGTTCAACCATATTGGTTGGCCTTGTTAGTTGGCCCTTAATGTAGTGAGATTGTGGCAACCTCTCAAGGTTCATTCAAACCAGCATTTTTGAGAGCCAAGAGGTTGACCAGCTCCACATCAAGCTCAGGATCAAATATTTATTCAATAGTTTTCATATCCAGACCCTCACCATCATCACCAGAGGAATCATAGGCAACCTCATGAATTACTTGATGCTCATAAATGAGGTGCTCATAATAGTCATCTACCTCTTCTTGCAACCCCTTGGTTGTCTCCATTTGTTGTCATTGGTCTTCCTCCTTGGAAATCTGCATGGTGGGATCCATTGTGGGTGGCTCAGTAGGAGGAGCTGGAAATGGAAGATTGGTTATCATTTGGGCAATTGTAGCCTGCACTATTGGGTTCACAAACATCCTCGAGACCTCAAATGGTATGTTTTACATATATTTAACAAAATATTATGGGAGGGTGAGGTTAGGCATTATAGTTGTCACAGTAGTATTTGGGAGAGAAAATGATGGAGACATAGATGATGAGGAAATTTGTGAGGTGGTGGCCGAGGAGTAGACCATCAATATTACCTACACGATGGGAGAGATAGAGAAAAGGTGGACAATGATGTCCACCACAGGCAGAGAGGTAACAACTACTATGTGTGGGATGAACGGGGTAGTGGCAATAGTAGCAGTGGTTGCAGCAACATATGAGATAGGTGGAGACCTTGGTTGATCAGTCTCCACTTCTTCTCCCTAGTGGAGTGGATCTTCTTGAATTACTAGCATCTCAATGATGCTACCTAATTTCTTATGCTTCTTGGAAGGTTCACCTTTTGAGGCCTTTCTATCGTACACCTTTGGGTTAGACTACTACTCATCAACCTCTTTTCTCTTCCTTGAAAAATTTGATGGAGGGGAATTTGATGTTTCTCTTGTTGATGTAGTCATTGCCCCACCATCAGATCCACTTGGCTCACTTTTGATCCCCTTATATGTAAAGATGACCCCTTGTTGCTTCAATCGAGCAACTTTCCCATCAATCCATTTTTTGCTTGAGCCTCAATAGGCTTGGTGAGAATGTCAAGGTCATTCACCTCTTGCTCATCTCAATCTATCAATGGTAGTGGAAGATTTGCAATGGCATCATACCTAGGGTCAATCACAATGCTCTCCTCCTCTTCTAGCTGATCGGGCACCAAAAATAGATTCACCCTCTTTACAAAGTATGTGGTCATTTGCATATACTGACTTATTCACACTTCAAATTCGTCTTTACAATTGGCCCAAAAGTCCTCAACGCTGTGAAGATGGGCACATTCTTGTCCAATTTATTTTTCGATGTGGCTATATGTATCCATCTATGGTTTAGCCATGTGGGATTTGAGATGATATTTGGCCAATTCCTTCTCTAAATTTTGGGCACATTCAAAATTATAAATCTCATACATTCCCTGGCTAGCTATAAGGGGATAAAGGATCCCCACTAGATGCTTGCTGCTTACAAGAGTGTGAATGTGTCATAGCTACCGAGAGAGTTCCAACAATATTATTTGGTCATTATGATACCGGGGCAACTTGTTTGGTATTTCTGAGAATCTGTGGTCGTGAATGTATGTGAACTTAGGAGATTGAATGAATAGAAAGGCATACTTCTTGAGGAAGGCTTGAGCACTATGGGAGACTCTTCTCTCAAAGTCACCCCTGAGCAGTCTAATGATGTAAGCTATGAATGCATCATTCACCCTGTAGTAGTCTTTCTTGAAATTTCTAAATTAGAGTTGGGGTTATTTGTCATAAGCCTTGAGCTCCCTGCTAGGTTCTTCATTCGGAGCTCTGAATAAACCATTGTACTGCCTCCAATCGGCCAATGAATATATTAGATAGGACAGTCATATAGAACTTGGAGGTCTTTTTAACATTCATAAATTGTTCATGGGAGCAATCAATTATTATTCCTCCTCAATAAAATGTAGTATCCTCTCTATAGATAATTTGCTCGAAAAATTAGACCATCCACTCCTAAAAATAGACCACAATAGGGAGGCCAATTAATCTGCTTATCAGGGTGACTAAATCATGATAGTCCTTGAAGAAATCACTGCAAAAGAGCTCCTAAAGAACTTTTGCAGCACTACCCCTCTTCACCTTAATCCAATATTGATTTATAAGTTTCTTGCATCTCAAGGGATCTTCATTCCACATTTCTTTACACAACTTGATGGTTGGAAATTCTATCTCCTCGAAGATAGGGATATGAAAGGTCTTCGTTATTCCTGAGGCCGACATGTTAGCCAACACATTCCCATCTCTATCAATAATAGTTCTAGTTTCTAGCTGATATGCCTCCCTGCAAGCCATTACTAGTTTGGGGGCAACCAAAGGGGGAGGGAAACTGAAATCTTTAGCTATCCCACTACTTCTAATTAATCTTCCACTTTTTGTTTTGGGGTTGACCCTCACTCTCTATATGAAATCATCAATTTTGATGTGTCTGATTTTGGTGTCAGAGATATCCTTCCACTTAGTGGTAATTTTGGATTGCAATGGTGCCCCTTGGAGCTAATATCTCATTTGATCCTTATCTTCTTTTCCCCGAGGGGCCTTTGCAGTTTTCTTTCCCTTTTCCACGACTACCCCCAAGGCTTCTACACCTAATTCCATATATCCTGCACACAGCGGTAAGGTAAGCATAATAAAGCATGATGACACAAATTGTTAGCCAAATCCCTACAAAACATCATTAGATTGCATAATTAATTATTCAAAAATCTAACACTTAGCCAAAATTACCATCAGTAGTTCACTGAAGGGAGTTTGGATGATTCGGGCCATAGAGGCCGGACTTCCTAGGTCAGAATATTGTTTTGAAGGGAAAAGAGGGCAAGAAGACCTGGATAATTTCTCCCGACCTTAGATTTGGATAAATTGAAGTGTTCATGTGGGAGAGGGTCAAATTTCAGCACGTGGGTCAATGTTTGTTTCCAAATTGGATGGCTTTTGGATCATTGTTAGGGCACCCAGAACCATGAAGATGGAACGCTATCAAGTGTTAGCTGTTTATAACGGATTTGGTGTAATGACATTATTAGGGTAGAATTTCAGAGTCCAAAACCCACAAGTCTGAAGGACGTGTGATAAAGTTTTGTAACTTCTTTAGTCATTTGGGTGGTCGGGCCATGAGGGCGGAAAGCTATTGGAAGATGGCTATGAGAAATGATGAGCCATAGACATAAGTCTGATGGGAGTGACCTAGCAGACCAGACCTGAGTAGGAGTTTTTCCTTATGTTTCCCTCATTGAATTCTCAGTGGCGATCGAAGTGTTGAGGCCTGGATGTTGGAAGGATGGCCTGATATTCCGCTTTGCACGGCCGAAACGGGATGAAGTCCCAATAGTGGAATTTCAGTGATCCGGGTTTTATTAAGGTTGAGGACTTGAGTTTTTGATTTATCTGATTCTTAACTCACAAAAGTGAGGATTTTGGGACCTGGAACGTGGAAATTAGTCACCCAAAGGCCATTAGAAATGACAAAATAACAACGACGGCCCACAAATGGAGTTCCACAAACCAAGACCCGAAGGGCATAAGGATGTTTTAATTTTACTTAGGAAATCTGACATCGAATAGAAGATCAGACCCCCAGGATTGAGAGGATGGGGCAAAAACTCTTGTCCAAATAGCAAAAAAGGATGGGCATTCTGAAGGCGAAGATCCAAGGTTCGAAACCCGCTAAGCATCTCGTCGTTTTAGAGTTCAAAGCTCATGTCAATTTAGTTTAAGGATAGAGGCAATAGGAAGGCCCGAGACTGAAAGGTGTTGTCTCTCTTTTTTTAAGAATGACACCAAGGCGAAGTGATTCCATATTTGATTTTAAGTGTTTTGATGGATTGTCTTAAAGTTCTAGCAGATGGGTTTTCTATTTCAATCCTTCTTTTATCAAACTCATGTAATTTTAGCCCTTTTGTGTGTCACTCAAGCATGAAATCATTAAAAAATGCGATACGAGGTCAAATGACGAACTCACCTTGAGAAACCAATGAATAAAGTTGGTGAATCCTTGAAGAACAATGAAGGGAACTCCCAGGCGCTATGGCAGTGAAGGCTCTACACTCTTATGATCTTCCTAACGTGTGAAAATGACATGTCGGTGCTATTATTTATACCCTTAAGTGCAATCAATGCACTTAATTAATGAAATTACAATAGACAAAAATTTGGTGAGTTTGAAATTTAAGACATCGGCGGGAGGTTCGAAACCTAGAGGCCGGAAAGACATGGGATCATGGTTGTCTGAAAAATGCTAAGTGGGAAGCTAACAGCAAAGAAGGAATTGGGATATGAGGGCCTGAAAGATGTGGGCCGATGGCCATTAGGAATGACGTACACATGAAGGAATCTCGGGCAGGGAAACTTGACAAACTAGGCCTAGAGAGTGTGATGGATGGTTGGTTTTAGCATAATTTCATCCAAGGAAAATAAGGAAGTTGGGCTCCTGATACTAGGAGGACTGAATCAAAAGGCCATGTAAAAGAGTTCGGCCCAAAAGGTCACTTGACTGCCTGCAAAAGGCAAAGTTCCAAAGGAATTCTAGGAGGACACAAGACTTAGCAAATTTGAGGGGGGAAACATGGTGAGCCTAAGATGAAACTTCAAAGGCATGTTGATCATCTAGGACACCAAAATGAGGGCATGCAAAATAAGGCGGTGAAAAAATGACCTGACAAAGCGAAAGAAAGAGAGGATCCCTATTTTGAATGTGGCGTGTGTGATGATGGTAAAACAGGATGTACTCACACACACACATGGCTATAGGGAAATTAATGCCTCAAATTGGGCTTCCTACTAAACCATACCAAAGTTATACCTCCTGATAACTTTAATAAGGCACCACACAAAAATGAATTTTTGAGCTTCATGAGACAAGAAAAACTTTGTATGCTTAGAGCTCATAAAAAAATAGGATGACTCCATAGGCATGCAAGTTGTGTTGTGCAAGGTGGCCATATAACAACAACTGAAAAGTGAAAAAATAGGAAATTTTCAAAGGATTCTTTCTTAGTTCATGTGAGGTCTTTAACTTAGGAAGCATTGTGCCTAATGTATCCAAGAGAGTACCAATAAAAGAATATAAAATTCACAACTTAGGGGATGCACTATGTTGCATCAAGCCACTAAGAGGAATGTAATATGCTAAGAGAGAACACGTACATGAAGGACATCATACCCAATTTCATCCACAAAGTGAGAAACGCATCATATGAAGTAAGAATGTTGCACTAAGAACCATAAAGAAGAAAAATGTAAAATTAATAATGCCAATGTATGCCCCCACTTTAAAGAAATTGATAAACACCATGTTGTGAGAAATTACTTTAAAGTAGAAAATGAAAAATGAAAAAAATAAGAAAGACATGAGAGCCAACATGGAAAGCCCTTATGCCAGGTCAAATGTTTCTAATTAAGGCTACGCCATGCAAGAGAAAAGAAAAGATATGGGTTGCCCCCAAAATGAAAACACCAAACACATAAGGGATCTATGGATTTCAGGTCAATATGTTCCTTACTGCAATATTTTGAAGGAGCTTGGAACTGTCATCATCCCCTAAATACACATAGAATTGGAAGAATGACACAAAGAGAGTGAAAACAAAGAGCAATCTCTTGGGTCAACATGTAAGAGACATAGGATGTCTCGACACCTTCTGTCATCCCAAAAAGGAGAACACAAGAAAAAGATAAATATAAAAATTAAAAAGGCAAAGGAAAAGAAATCCTTTTGGGTAAACATGAAGGAGACATGAATTTCTTGATGCCTTAAATTATACCTAGAAAGAAAAGATAAGAAAAATATAAAAATGAAAAAGGTAAAAGTGATGCATGACATAGAGAAGAATGAAGGTAAAGATAGAGGAATGTCACAAAGAGAGAGAAAAAAGAACATCATGGGGGATCACATCCACACATGAAATCACACAAAATAAAATAAAAAGGAAAGAATTCAAAAGACTAGTAAGGAAAATGTGATTCAACCTATGAGAAATTCATTTGCCTCCCAATCTTAGTCTGTATAAGTAGAAGGGGAAGGACGAACCCAATGGACAAGGAAAAATGCATTACTAGGACAAGGCTATCAACTACATGCCCCCAGAGAGTACAAGATAAGAATGAGCTAAGGTATGTGATGGGAAGAAGTCATGTAACAATAAGAAGATGATTCTTTATAACTATTACGTGACAAGGGGGTAAATAATTCTAGGTAATCACACGATGGAATTCATTGCCATCAAAGTGAAAGTTATTTAATATTAATTGGAATCCATGACACTCTTCGGTATATGCCTGATAGATTGGTGATATGCACAATGTGGGACCTTAGCATTCTTAGGATAGAGGACTAATCTATTCATAGGAGGCAATGTTATGAATCCTTTTGTTGAGAAGCAATTGCAGATTCCATTCAATTTCAGGTGGTGGATGAGGAGGTTGTGGTTTCTGTAAGTTGTAAGGTCTTTTGCATTTGCTAGACTCACCAACATCTTCATCATTGTTAGGAGTCAGGACATTTGTATCTAAAATCACTGTACGATCACTACAAAGTATTAGATATTCTTTAGGAACATGTTTTTTGTGAGGGGGGTCTTGATATCCTATTTCCTTTGTATTTTCCTCAACTAGTACTTGTTGTAGGAGTTGATGAATATCATGTCCACTTATTATATGACACCCTTGTTTTCTCAAGATTGTGAAGCCTTTTCTATATGTTTCCTGAAGATTGATTGGAGTGTTTGTGACCTTGTAATCATAATAGGGTTGATTTTTTACTTGCTTAGAGGAACTAGGTTTACCTGTTGTAGGGAACTTAGGTTCATGTTTTGTTTCGGGATGAAAATAACCAAACATATCAAGAGGTGGTATGGTAGGAGGTTTTGGTTGGTGCATGGATGGATAAAAGGATGTGTTAGCCTCAAGGTTGTTAAGACAATCGTTTAAGAACTTATTCATGTCATCATCTTCTCCAATGATGTGAACACCACGAGGAGGACATGCATTAGGAGTTGAGTGAGCATGAATTAGTTCAATATCGTTAGGGTCATTTCCAAAGGCACAACTTGACACATCTACTAATAATTTTAAGGACATTGAAATTTTTCCAAAGAACATATCCATGATGCAAATTTCATATTCTAAACTAGGCAACAATTTTGTAAATGCAATTTTTATTTTTTAAGTAGTGCACAAGAATGAATGTAAGTTAAATGGAATGAAATAGAAAATGTGGAAACTGAAACACAACACAATAACAACAAACAAAAAACTAGAATCTGAACAATAAATGATAGAAAATGAAATGAAAAATATGCAAAGGGACTGATTCACCCAAGGTAGCAAATGAGTCTAGGTATTAAATTTTTTTAAAATTTTCAAAAAAATTGAATTGGATTTTATGATTTTTTATGTTTTTTGATGCAAATCTAAGATGAAAATGTAGAATTTTACTAATTTTGAATGAAATTAATTGCAATAATGCAAGCTAAATGAGCTCTTCACTAATGCAAAAATTGAAACCCTAAAATGTAAACTAACCAATGCAAGACTTAATGCAAGCTAAATCTAGGATGTAAATGCACTCCAAATCATAATTATGATGCTCTAAATGAAATTTCACCAAAATGAACCATAGAAAAATTGTGGGAAGACCTCCCTCTAGGGATTCTAGGGTTTTGAACCTAAAAGGAGAGAGGTCAATTTTATTTCTTATGGATGGTTTAGTCAAGAAAAAACAATTGATATTTTAAATGCAAAGGAGATTGAAATATGACAAAGGAATGCTCTAGGGAATTGAATGATAAGAAATGAGGGGTTCACCACCAAGTGTAAAATTTGAAAAGTATATGTTTTTAAAATATGGTGTAGTATACAAAATTACCTAGAAATGCAAGCAAAGTGTAACAAAAAATTGTAAAAATAGAAATGTGCACCTAGGAATCTAAAGAAGGTAGAATGGAGATCTGGAATCTTGAAAAATCCACTGTTGAAGTTAAAATGGGACTCATACGCCAAGCTAGGCGAATCAATCCAGTTCCGGTTAAACTTTTCCAAAATAGGTTTCAAACAAATGGGTACTCAAATCTGAAAAAATCCCTAATAGATGGGTAGAATGGGATGTTAGAAACCAAGATCACCTGCATGCTACCATGTTAGAAACCAAGACCACCTGCATGCAATCACCTGTCACATGCAAAAGACATGCAGAAATTAAGAAGATGTTCTGTAAACCTCAAAGTAAAAATGCATTATTGAGAATAAATTATTACAAAGAGATCAATCCTTATGAAGGAAATCAAGAAACCCTAAATGAAACCCTAGTGTGCACACTTAATAATTAATCAATTATTAATGTGCCTAAGTTTAGCTTAAGTAACTAAAGGAATAAGTGACTTAATTAATTAACGAGTATGATATAATTAATTAAGTGGAATAACTTATTACTCTAACACCCCACCTTAAGATGACCTTAGGAAGAAGCTAAAACACTAGAATAAGATGCATGCAAGCAAGGATGGGTCCCAAAAACTAGGCCTGATCAAGTACCCATTTACAAATGCAAGAAAGAGGTAGAGAAGGAAAACCCAGTGTGAAAACCCCCCTACAATGAGATGACATGCTGCAAAGAAGCACTGCAAGAGCACTATAGAGTAACACTGGAACTGCAATCTGACAAGCAAGGAAAGATACTTTTGTCTACAAGAAACCATATCGAAATCATAATGATGCAACAACAGACCCGATGCCATGAAACACTCAAAAAATCCAAATAGGAACAACCTCAGAATCTATGAAGCAGCAGTCGATTATTGAATGAATGTGATACTGAAATGAAGTGCAAAGATGCAAGTTGCACCCTCCCAACTGCCAAAATATCCAAGTAATCTCCAAACAACCCATCGGACCAAATCTAGACTAAGCAATCAACCTGAGACAGATACAGAAAAAGTGCATGGAGAAAAACATAGACCTCCTCAATACCTTTCCAACGCCGCAAAGATAGCAAAAATTGAAGATCGTGGCAAAATGTTATGAGCTCGAAAGCATAAAATAAAAATCTCACTTCAAACAGCAATAAATGTAGATAAACATAAAAATACTATAAAATAAACTGTACCACAAGAAATTTCTCAAAACCAACTTTCTGGTGATATCTCATTTGCCCGATTTCGATACCATATGCCCAAGTTATGCCAAAAAGAAAAAAATTACTCCTTTAGGGCAAGCTCGGGTTAGGAGGGGGAAAAAGAGCGTCATATAGACGCTAACATCAGTAGTACACAAGCATAAATTTGAAGGCCTAGAGGCTTTCATGGCAAAAAAGCACCCCCCTGCAAAAAAAAATTCGTCGGAGCCCCTCGTTGCTGATATGACCAGGGGTAGGGTGTTGAGTTCGCTTGGGGGCCGAGCATGAAACTCCTGGTCCCCCATAGGACCGCAACGGAGTTGCAGAAGGCCCATGGGGGCTAAGGAGGCAGGCGGAGGATTGGGGTGGTGCTGCCAATGGCTAGCGCTCCTGGTGGCATGGCGGCAATGCTCACCATTTCTTTTGGTAGTGCAAAAACTTTTCAAAAAACATGCATTTTTTTTCAAAATAGTGCCTTGGGGAGCGTGTTGGGGAGGCCATATGGCCTCCCTGGCAAAACAATTTTGCCTCAGAAACCAACTGCTCAAAAATCGACAATTTGACAGGTGTTTCTAGGGTTTTGGGCTGTTGTAAATGCGATGGCGACGTCCGTTTAAGACCAAAGTGTCCTAAAAATTTGGCTACCCCTAGATCTTGCAAAAAAGATGCCTATGGAAACCCTTGCACTAGAAACTCATTGAAAGACCATATCTTCAAATCACGAACAAACAGCTGTAGGTTTGGAGTTCTGATACCATGTTAGAAACCAAGATCACCTGCATGCAATCACCTGTCACATGCAAAAGACATGCAGAACCAAAGAAGATGTTTTATAAACCTCAAAGTAAAGATTCATTATTGAGAATCAATTATTACAAAGAGATCAATCCTTATGAAGGAGATCAAGAAACCCTAAAAGGGAAACCCTAAATGAAACCATCGTGTGCATATTTAATAATTAATCAATTATTAATGTGCCTAAGTTTAGCTTAAGTAACTTAAGGAATAAGTGACTTAATTAATTAACTAGTATGATATAGTTAATTAAGTGGAATAACTTATTACTCTAACATGAGACTCATTTTTAAATTGTGATGAATCAGTCCTCTTCCAGATTCCTAGAAATTTAAAACCAGATTATGTAGCTTTCATTCTACTTCTTTGTTCCTGATTCATATCCAGGTCTAAAACTACAAAATTCAGCCTGTAGACCTTCTCTAAGCTCCTCCAAGGCTTGCTTACAAGATTGAATTGCTTTGACAACTTGAAAAACATTCAAAACTTTCTCCTTGATAAATTTGCAGCCTAGACCTGCAGATCACATGCAAAGAGAGGGGAAAATGGTTGTGGGTTAGAGAATAGGGGTTTGCCCGAGGCAAACCCCTTGTTGGTAATTAAACTTTGAAATGAACGAAAATTCAAAGGGAGAATGAAGAATGAACAAAAGGTAATTTTTCAAATCACCAAACCCTAGAAATAAAGTGCTACAATTATTCTTGAAATGACTACAATTGATGGGGTTCTTGACTCTTTCTTGAAGGAGATAGATCTTGAATGGAAATATTGCTTGGATCATGAAATCTATATCACAATTGTGAGCACAATAACAAGCATGAAGAATGTGATCTTTGATATGATTGATTCTTGAAGAATGCTCTTGAATACTTGATAATCTACCCTTGAAAGCCTTGAATGATCTTACTCAAATACTCTTGTGAACTCAATTTTCGATAAGGATGAGAACTTGAATACTTGGGAGTTTAAATGAGAGAAGTAACCTTATATTTATACCCAATTACACAAGAATTCCCAAAATTACAACACTACAAGCCAACATTGGATCTTGGAGAATAAAGTCCCACCAAATATTTAAATTAAATTTGATTTTGAGTTAAAATGGACTCATTCGTCACCCTAGGTGAATGGGTCCCACCTAAGGGGATTCATTCGACCTGAATGGAAAATGGGTCCCACCTAAGGGGACTCATTCGCCAAGAATGGTGAATGGGTCCCACCTAAGGTGACTCATTCACCCAGAATGGTGAATGGGTTCCACCTAAGGGGACTCATTCATCCAGAATGGTGAATGAGACCCACCTTAGGAATTTGAGGTGGTTTTTCAAGATTTTGATGTTTTAAATTCCTTTTGTTGGGATTATCGTAAAAAATACACATGAATAAGGCTTGTGGATACAAAATGGGCCAAATTAAAGCATAAGAAAGCCCAATTATTAATGAAAATCCTTGAGGAATGTGAAAGTGTATTGAAACACTTTACAACACACCAAATAACGAAAGATTAAGATAAATTATAATTGAAATTATTTTTTTTATGTTTAGTTGATTGATAAAATCCTAGAAAAGTGTGAAAGTGTGTTACAAAAATTTACAACACCTTTGTAAGGTACCATTAAAATACATTAGTTCAGAAGGGCACAAGACCTTATGTGAATGTGTTATCCACATTACAACATGCAACATTAACCCACAATCTGCAAGGAGGACCCAAGCAAGCACGAAAAAAGAAAAGGACCCTTTATTCAATGCTACAACTCACCAAACCCTAGAAATAAAGTGATACAAATATTTTTGAAATGGATACAATGGATGTGGTCCTTGACTCTTTCTTGAATGATGTTAATATTTATTGAAACACTTTCTTGAATCATAAACCCTACATCACAATTGTTAGCACAGTAACAAACATGACGTATGAAATCCTTGTTATGATATTGATGCTTGAATGTTGCTCTAAAATGCTTGATAATCTACCCTTGAATGCTCTTGAATCCTCTTGTGAACTCAAATTAATATTAGGAATTCTCTCACAAAATTCCTAGATGAAAATGAGTAAAAGAACCTTGTATTTATACTCAATTATGGAAGAATTCCTAAAATTACAATGCTACAAACTGACATCAGATCTAGGAGAATAAAATCCCACAAAAAATTTGAATTAATTTTGATTTTTGGTCACATGAGACTCATTCACCCAAGATGGAGAGTCCCATTTGGTATAATGTATGGGACCAAAAATCAAAAGTGCTTAGAAATGTGTGAAAATTGGTGTGAGACCAAAAATATCTAGGTGGGACCCATTCACCCAAAGTGGCGAATGAGTCACAAATCCCTAGATCTTGGCCATACAAGCTAAAAACACTTGAATTATGATTGTTTAATGATTGGTGTATAGATTATCCTTGAAAAGATGCAATAAATGAGGCTTGTGGATGAAAAATGAGGCCAATTAAATCATAAGAAAGCCCAATTATTAATGATAATCCTGGAAATGTTTGAAAGCATGTTAAAACACTTTAAAACACTGCAAATACAACAATATTAAGGTTAATTTTGATTAAAAAGAGGTTTATTAGGTTGATAAACCTTAGAAAAATGTGAAAGTGAGTCACAAAACTTCACAACACTTTGGCAAGGCACCATTAAATATATTAGTTAATAAGGGCCCAAGACCTAATATGAATGTTTCAACCACATTAAAACACTAAATCAAGGAAAAATTAAGCATAACTCAGCAAGGAGAACCCAAACAAGTGTGAAAATGTCCCAATGATATTTTTTGACACTAAATTTAGTGCCCACTTTAGTGAGAGGATGAACTTGCTTCAAAATCACACTAAAGTAGAAAAACATGGATTCAAAGAGGGGTTCAAATGTTCCAATTCCAATAAGATGGGATAACAATGATCGAGAGGGGCGATCAAACCTCTAGAATCAAGACCCTGAGACAAATCAACATATGTATAAAGGAACACACATGCAAATCATAAAATAAAATTAAAAAAAGCACAAGTATAGACTCTCAAATATGATAAAGAGAAAAGATAAAAATAAGATAGGGTTGGATCAAGCTTCGACCATTTTTCCATCATGATGTGGATCAGATCTAGCTTGTTTGTCTGAAAAATGCATACTCACTATGTGGCAATGGAACTCTTGGATGTTGACTAGGTGAGAAGTCAAAAAAAGGTGAGAAACATACACTCATGGCTAGTATGTACTCACATGCAAAGACAAGTGGCTATGGGTAAATTCATGCCTCGATCGGGCTTCCCTCTCACACCATACCAAGGTTACACCTCTTGATAACTTTAACAAGGTGTCACACAAAATTTATTTTTGAGCTTCATGAGACAAGCAAAACTTTGTATGCTTGGAGCTCATGAACAAAAAATATGGATCTACAAGCATACAATTTGTGTTATGCAAGGTGTCCATATAACAACAAATGAAAAATGAAAAATAGGAAATTTTCAAAGGAGTCTTGCTTAGTTCATGTGAGGTCTTTACTTAGGGAACATTATTCCCAATGTTTCCAAGAAAGGACCAATCAATGAATAGAAAATATATAACTTAGGGGATGCAGTGTGTCACATCAATCCACTAAGAGGAATGTAATATGCTAAGAGAGATCATGCTCTTGAGGGATATTACACCCAATGTTTTCAACAAAGAAAAAATATGTAGTATAAAAAAGGGAGACTGCACCATGAACCATGAAAAGGAAAATGCAAAAGAATAATGCCAATGTATGCCCCCACTTTAAATAAATTTCTAAGCACCATACTATGAGTAATTACTTTAAAGTAGCAAAAGATAAATGAAAACAATAATGAAGACATGAGAGGTAGCTTTGAAATCCCTATGCCAAGTCATATGTTTCGAAGTAAAGTTGAATCATGAAAATGGCAAGGGGTTGCCCCCAAAATGAAATTGTCATCAGTATGTTCTTGCTATAATGTTTATAGAGATCTTGAAACTATCATCATTGCCCAAATATGCATAGAACTAGAAGAATGACTCAAAAAAATTAAAATCAAAGAAAGAGCCTTTCAGGTCAACATGGAAGAGACATGAATGTCTTGATGCCTTGTGTCATCCCAAAAAGGAAAAAACAAGACAAAATAAAATATAAAGGAGAAGAAAGAGATTTTGGGTCAACATGGAAGAGACATGAATGTCTCAATGCCTTGTGTCATCCCCAAAAGTAAAAAACAAGAGAAATGAAAAGAAAAGGAAAATATTTTAGGTAAACATGGAAGAGACCTGAATGTATCAATGCCCTGTATCATCCCCAAAAGGAAAACACAAGACAAAATGAAAATACAAAGATAAAATATTTACGACATAGAGAAGAATGAAGGTAAAAATAAAGGAATGTCAGAAAGGGAGATATAACATCATGGGGGATCACATTACGCATATGCAATCACACAGAAGAAAATAAAAAAATAAATAATGAAAAAGACTAGTAAGGCACATGTGATTCAACCTAAAGAGCGTCATTCACCTCCAAATCTTATTCTGTATAAATGGAAGACGAATAACGAACCTAGGGGACAACTGAAAATGTATTACTAGGACAATGTTATCTACTTCTTGCCCCCACTGAGTGCAAGATAAGAATGAGCCGAGGTAGGTGATGGTAAATATCATGTAATGGTGAGAATAGAATGTTCTATGACCATTACATGATAAGGGGTGAAAAAATTTATGCCATGCAATCACTTGATGGCAATCATTGTCATCGAAGTGAAAAAAATTCAATACTAACTTGAATGCATGTCACTCATAAGTACTATGTGCACAATTTTTATGGTATCAACAATGTAGAACTTTTGAATCTTTGGGATATAGTATGAGCTTGTCTTTCATTGGTGGTAATGTTAAAAATTCTTTATTTAGAAGTAGTTGAAGTTTCCATTCACTTTTAGGTGGTGGACAAGGAAACTTTATTTTTTGTAATTTTTAGGGCCTTTTTTGTTTGCTAGATTCACCAATTTATTGAGTTGAAGGTTGAGGAGGAGGACCTAAGGTGATCCTATCATCCTTTTCATTGTTATGAATGATTGATTTTTTTTTAGGAAGAAGGGCATTCATATCGGGAGGAGAATCCAAGATCACCATACCATCGCTATGGAGCCTTAGGTATTATTTAGGAGCTCTTATGCTATGAGAGGGATCTTGATATCCTAACCCTTTTATGTTATCATTAACTGATATTTTCTCTAGGAGTTGATGAATATCATGTTCACTTATTGTATCACATCCTTTTTTACTTAAGATTGTGAATACTTTTTCATATGTTACTTCTTGTTTAATTAGAGTGTTTGTTAATTTCTTATCATAAAATGGCTCAGTGTTTGCTCGTTGAGAGGAACTAGGTTCACCTATTGTAGGGAACTTAGGTTAAAATTTTGTTTCAAGAGGTAAGTAACCAAAAATCTCAAGAGGTGGTATTGTAGGACATGTTGGTTGTTTCGTTGATGGGTAAAAGGATGCATTAGCTGAACAAGTTTGTTAAGATAATAATTTAAGAACTTATTCATGCTATCATCATATCCTCCAATGATGTCAACATAATGAGGACATTCATTAGGAGTTGAGTGAGCATGAGTAAGGTAAATTTTATTAGGATCATTTCTAAAGGCATAACTTGATGTGCATCCACTAAGGACTTTAAGGACATCCAAAGCTTGTTAAAGCATATATCCATGATTCAAATTTTAGATTCTAAAATATGCAGCAATGTGAAATGAAATGTTCTAGATGCAATTTTTAATTGAAGGATTACACAAGGTGAAATAATTTAAACTAGATGCAATGAATTGGGTGTTGGAAATTCAAGATTGCATCAAATGGTTGTCATTAGTGTCAGTAGGTTTTCATTGATGTCAAAATAGTACTATATGTATGAATCATTTACCAGAAGTTATTTCCCATTGAAGATCACTGTTATATGTGGTTTAGTGTGTTGGTTTTTAGGTCTGATTCCTACCGTGTGACAATTTATGATTTGAATATTTGAAGATCTTGGCTGACTTGGCATACACAATACTTTATGGATGTTTGGTTGACATAATTGATTAATATGACACATATATATGTATATATGTCTCTTTGGAAAGACAAAGGGATGCAAGGTTATGCAAGAAGGATATAGAGAAAGGAAAGGGTTTCAATACTACATATTAGAATAAGTGAAGAAAGCAAAGATAATAAGTGTGTGATCTAAGTAGAACTTTTGAGAAATTACTATTATATAGTACTACCTTTACCAAGCTTCATTTGAAACTGAATTCAACACAAAAAAGGTGTAACTCATTAGTTCACTTCTGACAGTAAGCCATAACTTATGTACTCTAGTAGTGAGCCATCTTCTTTGTGGTAGTGATCCATCTGGGTTGTAGCCATGTGGATAGTGATTCCTTATCCCAGGTAGTGATATTTTGTATAGTGTGAGCTAATCCTCACCATTATTTTACCTCATTGGTTTTTCCACGTAAATCTAGAGTTACTGTGTTTATGTGATAACTTTCAATTATTTCATTTATAGATAAATCATTTATGCAATATTTAGATTTAGTTCTAATAAATAGTTAAGGAAATTAATTTTGCGACAATAGATTTACCCCCCTCTTAGTTTTCTTGTTCAACAATCGGTATCAAAACAAGGTCCTTTGGAATAAGCCTAACATATTAAAGGAGATCTTGGCATGTTGAACTAAATGATGAAGGGATATGACCTAGATGAAGAATTGAGAAAAAAGACCTCAAAGACTGAGAATGAAGATATGAAATAAAATTTCAAGCAAGATGGAGAATGTATTCAAAAACTAAGAAATCAGATATAGAAATTTAAGTTAAAGCACAAAGAAGTTTATCAAGAACTAAAAGAAGAAAAGGAGACTATTGAAAATATAAGGATGAAACTTGAAGAATGAAAAAAAATGGAAGATAATTTTAAATTGGAAATTGAGAAAAGCAAATAATGTATCAATTAAAAGACAATAAAACTTTATAGGCTTGAACAATAAGTAGTAACTCTTAAATCTAATCTGGAAAAGGAAAAAAAAAATGAAGAAAAAATCAAGATAAGTTTAGGATTTCTTGATGAATAGATTTCATCTTAGAAGCCTGTATAGGATAAGGGTGGTCTAGGACTCGAAGAAGGACAAAGTTCAAAAACTAATCCAAGTTTCAACAAAATTAATACTCAAAGGAGAGATAGTACTTATCAAGGCAAAAATAGAAGGATTAATACTGAAAGGATACCCAACCAACAGTCTAATAATCAAAGGTACCCATATTTTAATGGATTTTGTTACTCATGCAATAAATTTAGACATAGAGAAACAAAATGTAGAAGTATGATGAATTAGAATAGATTAAGTCAGAATATTGGGTTCTTCATTGGGCAATGTTATGTGTGCAACAAATTCAAACATAAATCTTCTGAATGTAGAATTCAGATAATTATGAATAGATTTAATACCTGTAGAAGATTTCATTCATTCCAAGGTTACTATTACATGTTTAATATTTTTGGACACAAGGCTAATCAGTGTAGGACAAATATGAATAAAAACTCTCATGATCAAAGATTTGTTGTGTTCCACCCTTGCAACAAACCCGAACATTTTTCAAAATTTTATAAGTACAAAGTTGGGAAGAAATTGAATTTGAAATAAAAGGACAAGTTTATAAATAGGGTAAATTTAGAAGAAGCGAGAAGAGAAATGGAAAAGATTTGGAGAAAGAAAGAAGAACCTGCGAATAAGGATAAATCGGAGAATCATGTATTTGCATCTGGTGCGGATTCCCCTTCTATGAACTTAATCTAGTAATGCCTTCAGTTGGAACAGTCACATAAAAATATATCTAACTCTCGGTATCAGAGGTTTCATGCAATGACACAAAGTTATGTGATGAAAATTCTCATTCTGAAGGCAATGAAGAAAATTATGGTAGAAAACAAGCAATACAAAAGATTTTTGGAACCACTTTTTCTTGCAATGCATTTCACAATATGGTTGGCACCCTTGGTGGAAGAAGGAACTGACGCACTAAAGTATAAATAATGATGTCATGAGTAATAAATTATCCTTTATGATGAGATCCTAAAAAGTGATAAGAAGGGTGATTAAGTAGTCATTTTCACTTTTGAAGTGAATGAGATGAGAAGTAAAGGAGTTAGGTTTTTAGCAAGAGAAAACAAGGAAAACAAGTTTGAAGCAATAAAGTCAAATGAAATGGTGATATTCAATCCGTGCAACAATTAATTGTAAAAATTAAGTTACATATTGATGAATTTGATCATGAAAAAATTAGGAATTTAGAGGCTTCTCTTTGAGGTTAGCTAATGAAAATGGTCAAGAATCTAGGGCATAAGGGATTAGACAATTGGAGTGAATTTTCATAATTTTTGAATGGAGAAATTATTCAAGCTATTCTAAGCAGAATTCAAGGTGAACAAATGATCCTTAACAAACCCTATGAAATCATGAAAGAAGAAATTGCAACAATAACAGGATTATGCAATAATGGATCCATTCTAGTCAAGAAGTTTGTAAAGAACAAAGAGGTCAGAGCCCTAACTGGGGTAACAAGAGATCAAAGGGAACTTATAATTCACACCATAATCAACCCAGTCAAAAGGTATGTGGCATATGGAATCTCATGTAAGATTTATTTCAGGAATAGGGAAGGTTGTACCTCAACAATTGGCATTTATGTTGTTCATCAAATGGTTAAGAATAAGGAGGATTTTGACTTGTGTGAACTACTTAGAAATCAAGTTATGGAAACCATAACAATAACAAAGAATTAAAATTATCATTTTTGCTTTGGATATTTGGTTATATGCTTGCTGATGTCTTTTCTGAATTTGTTACCATTGAAAGAAAATATTATGTGGAAGTCAACTATAACTCTTGGGAAGCAAGTTTATCGACATTTGAACTATCTAGCTAAAAAAATAAAAATTGTAAAGAATATTTTGAAATCAAAATGAATGCATGGAATTTTGGTGTTATTTCTAGTTTGGTTACGATGTTTGAGGCATGATTCTCCTTTAGAAAGAAGAAAACAAGAAGAATCAGTTCATGTTCCCCTCTAGAAATAAAGAAGCAATAGATAGAGGAAAAGGGAGAAAAGAAGGAAACAAAAATTCTAGAAACATTTGATCTCGTATCAACAGATGATGGTGAAGAAGATGTTACTAAAGAAAAAGTGTTAAAAATTCTTGAGCAACCTGATGGATTGAAGAAGATTGGAGATATATGGTTGTCCCAACCTTCATATGAATAGGATGAGATTATAGATTCTTTGGAAATCTACATAATTCATAATGATATTAATCAAAGTGAATTGACAAGTATTGTACTAGAAGTATTGATTGAGCAGATTGAAAACAGACTAAAGGAATAGTCACTCGATGAAACTATAGAAAAAGATGAAATCTAATTGGAGCTATGGAATAAATATGTTGAAAGGCACAAAAGAAGTTGACTAAGAGTATAAATAAACTAAGAACTCGTATCAAGATTGCAAATAGTGTATACAGGTATTGTCTCTAATAGCCTACTGCTATTGGGAACTATAGAAAAAAAAAATCTATTGAGCATGAATTGAACTCTATTGGAAAAACATATGATGTTCTTAATGACAAGGATGAAACATAAAATAAAAGGATCAATTCCTTACAATTTGATCTTAAATTCATCAATGTAAAGAAGAATGGTATTTTGAAGACCTTTTGGAAAGTCAAAGAGATAACTAAGTTAAGATTGGAACACATTTTTTGTCTCTTGGTGGATACTGAGAATAATGCACAAAATATTTATATTCTAGATACTCTTATAGAAACAATTGATTCAATAGAAAAGAACAATAGTATTTATCTTTGCATCAGGATGGATGTAGATTCCTAGAAGACATGTCTTCTGAAATGAAAAGAAAAATATAAGGAAAAATTTTAAGGAAAGAAGGATAAAGGTAAAGAATCATTTTTGATAAACTTTTTGTAGAATTTTTGCAGTAAAAGGGAGAGATAAAGAGATGGAGAGATAAATAATTAGAGGAAAAAAATTTTGCAGAACAATTTTCATAGGGGGAGTAGTCATAACATTCAGTGCAATATACTTGAAAAAAAAACTATCATTGATGTCGAATGGGGAGAAAGGAAACATGTGAAACAATTGAAATTTAAATCATTTTATCAAAATTTAGAAAAGGTTGTTGTTGTTGGATTTTCACATTTTGTGTTGCCAACAATGACAAAATGGGAAATTGTTGGATATCGAAGATTGCATCAAATGGTTTTCACTAATGTTAGTAGGTTGTAATTGATGTCAACATGGTACTATATGTATGACTCGTTAACCAAAATTTATTTCCTATTGAACATTACCGTTATATTTGGTTTGATGTGTTGCTTATTAGGTTTGGTTCCTACCATGTGATAAACTATGATTCAAATATTTAAAGATCTTGGACGAATTGGCATGTGCAATACTTTCAAGATGTTTGGTTGATCTAATTGATGAATATATATGGGCATGTGCAAGATCATCATGAAAAAAATAGGCCCTTAATTGGCAACAAAATTTAGAAAAATCGGAGTTAGGTAACTTGATGTAAAAATTTGAATTAGTTAACTATATTATTTCAAAAATATGTAAGAATTGAATTTGTTACAAATTGAATGTAGTTTCTAAACTACTAGGTTTATTTTTATTTTTTAAAAATTTATTTGGTGAAAATTTGAAGTTTCAATGGAGTAGTACTTAAATTTCAGGGAAAAAATAAGAAGTAGGTGTTTGTCTAACCACCCTAACCACAATAAAATTATAATATTTTTTTATAATATTTTAGATATAAGTAGAAGACTCACGTACCGATGTGATGCATATTTGTTTGTAATTTTTTTCCAAGTAAATAATTAATTATGATTTTTTTTATCACAACTTTTTAAAAGTATAAAAACTCATACGTCTGACCACCTTAATTTGGTCAAAACCTCATGAAATTCATTTTTTTTAATCCTATAGTATGTGAAGCATAGAATGCGAGGCATGTTTCAGATTCAAAAAATGTGATACCCTTTGAAATCTATAGATTTTTTTCAATCAACCTATCAATTAGGACTTTAATCGTAATTGAAATAGAAAATGAATAATAATTATTTATTAAATTCAAAGTAAAGCATAGTTTATATTGGTGGAAAGGTAATAATCTCCTTTAAAAACCCTTTTTGTTTCATCAATTTTGGGTAAAAAAAATTCGTCAACCACATGGGCCATCATATCACTTACATATCCCCACTTTTTGGCCCATCATGATCCTGCACATTCCCATATATGCACATATATGTCTCTCCAAAATGACAAAGGGATGTGAGGTTATGCAAGAAGGATATGAAGAGAGAAAATGGTGTGAATATTGTAGATCAGAATAAGTGAAGCAAGCAAAGAAAATAAGTGTGTGATTTGAGCAGAATTACTAAGAGATTATTGATATATAGTACTACCTTTACCAAGCTTCATATAGAACTAAATCCAACACAAGAAAGGTGTAATTCATCAGTTCACTTCTACAAATAAGCCATAACTTATGTACTTTGATATTGATCCATCTTCGTTCTGGTAGTGAGCCATCAGGGTTGTAGCCCTATAGACAGTGAGTCTAGATAGTGAGTTCTTATTCCAGGCAATGAGCCTTATTCCAAGCAGTGAGTTTTATCTTAGGTAGTGAGCCTTTTTGTAATTTTTTTTGATATTATCTATAGTGTGAGCTAATCCTCATTTTGGTTTTCCCTCATTTGTTTTCCCACATAAATCTGGTGTTACTATGTTTATGTGATAACTTTCAATTTTTGCATTCATAAATAAATCATTTATGTAGTATTTAGATTTAGTTCTAGTAAATAGTTAAGGCAATTAATTTGGTGATAAGTAATTCTCACCCCCTCTAAATCATCCTATTAAACATTAGATGAAACATAAAATCTATAAACTAAAACAAAAATATAACAACAATAAACAAAAACCCAAAAACTAAACTTGAAATGCCATAAAATGGAATGAAAAATATGTAGAGGGACTAATTTTCCCAAGGTGGCAAATGAGTCCCAGTGATGATTTTTTTTCAATTTTTTCTAAATATTTTCAATGGAATTTTATGCTTTTTATGTTTTTTCATATGTATCTGAGATGCAAATGTAGATTTTGACTGATTTGCAATGGAATAAGATGCAAAAATGGAAACCAAATGAGAATTCACTAATGCAAAGTTTGAAACCCTAGAATGCAAATTAACCAATGAAAATCCTAATTGAATGTTAATGCAATCAAGATAACGTACTCCAAATTACAATTATGATGTTCTAAATGCAGGTTCACCAAAATGAAAGGATGAAAATTGTTTTGGATCTCTTCACCCTAGTGCTTTAGGGCCTAGAGAAGACAACTTTCACTCTCTTTCACTCAAGAACAAACCTTTGAGATCTCTTTGTAAGGGAGAAAGAGATCTTGCAAGAGGGTTGTCCTAGGAGATAAATTATATGATCTAATAAGGTGTTCACCACCAAGTTTAGACTTGGAAAAAATAATGAAATGTTAGATGAAATGAAAAACCCTAGTTGAATGCAAACTAAGACTAAATGACCTAGAAAAGTGAATGAAATAAAACAGAAACCTACAAAATAGAATGTGTGCACTTGGAAATCTAGAGAATTTTGAATAAAGGTCTAGATCACTGAAATTTTTTATTTTACTATTGATTGGGACTCATTCACCAAGTTGGGTGAATCAATCTAGTTTCTAGAAAATTGTGTAGGAGATTTCAGACAAAGGGGTATTTGAATATGCAAAGTCCTCAAAATTGACTAGAACTGGGATTCATTTGCTAGGAATGGAAAATCAGTCCAGTTGGGATTTTTTCGAACTTTGAAATTTGATCTTGCTCTTCTCTATCTACTTTGCCCTTCTTGAAGGGTTTTCAAATCTGAAACTACAATTTTTGAATTGCATGTGATCTCCAAGTCTCCCTAAGGCTTGTTGACAACTTTGACAACTTTTAATGATTTGCAAATTTTCTCCAATATTTCTCCTTAGGAAATATCCAACCTAGACCTGCAAATCACACAAAAAGGAGAGGTAAAAAATGTTGTTGGGTTAGTGGATAGGGGTTTTCCTTGGTCAAACCCCATTTTGGAAATCAATCCTTGAAATTAAACCAACTAAGAAGGGATGATGATGAACGAACAAAAGAAAATATTGCAACTCACTGAACCCTATCAATAAAGTGTTTTAAATATAATTTAAATGGCTACAATGGATGTGGTCCTTGACTCTTTCTTGAATAATGTTGATCTTGATTGGAAAACTTGCTTGAATCATAAACCCTACATCACAATTGTTAGCACAATAAAAAACATGACACATGAAATCCTTGACATGATGATTGATGCTTGAATGAAACTCTAAAATACTTGATAATATTCCCTTAAATGCTCTTGTGAACTCAATTTTCTATTAGGAACTCTCTCACAAAAGTATTAGGTGAAAATGAGTGAAAAATGAGTGAAATAACCTTATATTTATAATCAATTATGTAAGAATTCTCAAAATTGCAACACTACAAGCCAACATCATATCTAGGAGAATAATATCCTACCAAAAGTTTGAATTATTTTATATTTTGGGCCACACGGGACTCATTTTCCCAAGATGGGAAATGAGTCCCATCTAGCATAATGTATGGGACCAAAAATCAAAAGTTCTTACAAATATGTGAAAATTGGTTCTGAACCAGAAGATCTAGGTGGGACCCATTCGGTCAAAGTGGTGAATGAGTCCTGATCCCTAAATTTAGGCTACACAATCTAGAACCACCTAAATTATGATTGGTTAATGATTGGTGTCAGGATTATCCTTAAAAAAATGTAATTAATGAGGCTTGTGGATGATAAATGGGGCCAATTAAAGCATTAAAAATCCCAATTATTAATGAAAAGCCTAGAAAAGTGTGAAAGTGTGTTATAGAACCTTACAACACTCCACATAAGGAAAGACTAAGGTTAATTTTGATTAAAAAGAGGTTTATTAGGTTGATAAGACCTTAGAAAAGTTTGAAAGTGAGTCACAACACTTCACAAAAATTTAGCAAGTTACCATTAAATCTATTATTTCAAAAGGGCCAAAGACCTAATGTAAATGTTTCAACCACATTTCAACATGCTAAATCAAGGAAACATTCTACCTAACTTAGCAAGGAGGGCCCAAACAAGTGTGAAAATGTCCCGACGACATTTTTTGACACTACAGCTTGATAATTTAATTTATATAAGACCTTAATTGATGCATCAATTTACATATTTCTAAATAAAAAAATCGCATTCCCTTACCAATTCCCATTTGAATTTAGTTGTACTCTAACAAAATTTCTTTGATTATATACTATAATAAGAAAACTCTTGTGTAAAATTTATTTCCTTCACTAATCCTTATCTATCTTGATCCACTCTCACCTTAACAAGTTTACTTACATTTGAAACTTATTATTATCTTGTTTTTATATTTTTAAAATATTTTCCTTATTATTAGACTACACTTTTGTGTATATATTACTTACCTCAATATGTCACATTCATCATCTTGGTTGAATCTTGTAAATTATGAGTTTTATCTAAACACTACATAATCAATGCCAAATTTTGATAAATAAACCTAACATATTTCTATTGTCTTCTTCAATTAGCCATTAGGAACCAAAGTGGTACATATTTTCTTGACTATTTTATTTTATTTTACAATTAAAGAATTAATTAGTGTATTTGGACACATCCAAGAATAAAAAGGAAAAAATCAAATTATATTTGGCATTCATAACTATAAACATTTCATTTGAAGTAAGAAAAATATCATTTCTAATTAGTTTAAAATATAGGTATTGGAAAAGCCACTATAGGCTTGGTTGATATCTTCTAATAATTTCTCAAAATCATAAAATCCTATTTTTATGTAGTTTACTCAGAATAACTTGATAGCTAATATACAAAAAATTCCATAATCTTTTTTAAAATGACAGTAGTCCTTAAACACATCTAGATGGAAAGAATCACCATGAACCATATCATACAAGTTTTCATTTATATTAATCAATACCATGCCTCAAAAATGATATATACACTATGTTAAATCAATCCTAGATTTTGAGTTGACAAAAAATCTTACGTTTGGCAAAAATTTTGAGATAGTTAGGACATTTAGGAAATTGAATTTTAATACCATGTAAATTTGACTTTAGAGAATTAGCCTATGACATAGTTATAAAACTTCAAGAGTTAAGTACACTAATTTATTGTCTTTATTTTTTTAATATTATTTTTAATTAGAAATACTAGTTTCTTCTAATTTACTCTATTTAATCTAAAATGTTAGTTTTAACTTTATAATTTCAGTTATCCTGTCTACATTACACCACTTAGGGTTTTATCTTAGGGTTATAAGATCATCTCACTTGGGATTTCTAATTTTTTATTTAGTTTTTTATATTAATTTTAGTTCTTATTAGGTTTTGTGTTTGTTGATCATCAAAGCTTATGCCTCTCTAACAGTATTATGGGAAATTCAGTGAATGGGGGACCAATCTATGCCTCAATGAATACCTTCGGGATTTTTATAGAAAGTTGACTCTTCTCTGAGTTTGGGAAAATGTGTAGAAAGAAATGTAAACATAAAACATGAAATTGTTGATGGACCAACACTTTCACAAGATTTCAAAACCTCAAGTTATTTTCTATAAATGATATGATTGACACAGAATTTCACAACCCTTCATTGTTGGGAAGAGAATGAATAAAAAAGGCTAGATACAAGCACAGTGCAGTCATTCAATCTACCCGTAGGAAGTGTTCATTAAGATCCAATCAAACATATAAGTTTCAAGAGTTAACAAAAAATTTCAAAAGCTACATAAGCTCTTCTTCTTAATACAACACAACACAAAGAAATAATAACCTTCAAAGAAAAAAGATAAGTCCAATGACATAATCCAGCTTTTATAGGTTATCACTATATCATGAAAACATACAACATGGAAATCAAATAATCAAACTATTCAGATTAAACTAGACACAGTGTTCTATTCTAGAAAAAAATATAATGAAATAAACATTAACAAAGGTCACATCATGCACAATTTCAAATATTTCTCACAAATAGTTCATACTTTAAATATTAACTGAACTTTAAAAAAAAAATCAGATTCTAGTCTAGCAATAGTTTGAGTTAAAACGGATATAACATGCGAGAGTGAAGTAGTGTTCTGTAAACTTTTAAAAATACTTTCTATAACTATGGATAAACTAAAGAAGTTCATTCCAAAAGGAAAAATTCAGCAACCCCTTTATTTTATTGCCGCCTAAAATTTATAGCTGCAAAGGAGAGAGAAACATTGCCTCCACCTAGAAGTAATGACTGCCAGATGCCTACACCTGATAGCTTGGAATACGATCATAGATCTTTAATTAGGTCACAAAAATACTTTCTCATCAACTCTCAACTGCTAAATTAATATCCCTTAGATATTTAATATGATTTCCCTTCATAAACACTTGAATCCTAGAAAATAACTTGTTAAAAAATCTTGTTGATCGATCACGTGGCTTGGTGCCACCGACTCAAGTCTTTCTCCTAAAAAAAAAAAGAAAATTATACTCTAAAAAATGCTGAAGTGACAAATCTCTAAAGTACAACTTCCTTGAGGTGAAGAGATGATGTGTCAAGTGGACGGGTATTCTCAGATTTGTGAAAAAAAAATTAAGAAATATTTCATCGAGCTGACACGTGGCCCGACTTTCTTCTAAAAGGAAATAAATATACAAAACATGTGCAACCACCACGTGGTGCATTTCATTCCCTTAAAAACCAAAAAATTATTTTGCATGTGGATCCTTTTGAAGCCAAAAGTAAAAGCCTAAAATCAAAAGACTAAAGAAAATTTTTTCTTCATAATTCTAGTGACTCACATGGGGGCCTTCATTACAAAGGCAAGAACCTAGACGTCTAGAAACTCTTGGAGCCTGAGGAAAGTGAAATGTTGCATCTCCAAATCCGCATTAGTCGGTCTGACAAGACTACAAATGACCTTGTATGCTTGATCTAGTTCAATGACTTATTTAAAAGAAACAAATCCCCATCTTGCTAAAATAGCTCACATGTGATAATAGAGACAAGAAAGTGGAAGAATCTCATGCTAGATGTCATTGGCATTGGGAATTGCACTTGATTCTAGGAGTTTTGTAGAAGTTTGAACCTTATTTTTTATTTCATCTGTAATAGGCTCGACTGATATCACATCTCCATTTTGTGAAAGGAGGGGAGGCAATCCAAAGCTATACAAGACACCAAAATAATTCTTTATTTTTTTAGCCCTCTTTTGCATCACTACCTGGTGTTCCTTTCCCTTTGTTGTGACCTTTTGAATGTGGGAAATTTTTCTTTCTTTTTTAGAGGCGGCTCTTCGATCTAGAATTCTTGCATTTCTTAGATCCTGATCAGTGGCAACACACAACTTGGAAATTAGGCTTTGGGACTCTACCACTTGGGGGGCATAATCCTACAAAATTTGGCCAGCCATTGGGCCAACCCTTTCATTTAACTCCTAAGAATCCTTCAAAAGTTGTAAATCTAGTTTAAGGACGACGATCACAATTATGATTCACTCCCAATAGGTAGATACCAGCTTTCTCTTTATAGGAACTCTTGTAGACCTTTGTGAAACTACTAGCTCTTGATGTAGTTGAGCTTCATTTACTTTCACATTATCGTCCATTTTATTCTTCTCCTTGAAGATATTTTCCAGCTCAAAACCTAATTATTTGATCTCCTGATCATGAGCATGTAGGGCGGACTCAGCTTCTTTCTTGTCATGTCCCAAATTTTATGCTTCCACCCTGGGACTTCCGCAAATTATCAGAAGCCTGAGATCGAACACCATCCAACTCTCTCTTTATACTTTCCTCATAAAACTAGTTCTTTTTTTTTGATAGGTGGTCAACAACATGCTCAAATTTCTACCTATCAATCTTGACATAGAGTTGAACCCACTCACCCTGAGTCTCTGCGAGTGATCTTGTTGATTTCTCTTGTTGGTCCTATATTTACCTTATGCAAGCCATTTCAACATCTCAAGATTTTATTTTTATCTACAACGTATTCACTATTTCCCTTACATTCTCCAACTATGCCTTGTGCTTCTTTAATTTCTGATCCAACCTCCCATAATCCACATATACCACCTTCTGAGTGGTCTTGGCTAGGTCCACCTTGTCACACGAGAAAATTTCCCTCAAATCTAGACCCATGGCCTTGAAGTCATAGTCCTCCATTTGCATTTGTCCTTTGGGTCGAGATACAAGTGGCTTCATGGTAGTAATTCATAAAAAATTCCACTCTTCATTGAAACATGTTTGAATTTTCTTGGTGGTCGACAGTTCAACCATTTTCAATAACCTTCTCTATTTTGTAGCTTGTTGGGCCTGCTAAGTTACTTCAAAATGTTCTTGAAGAATCTGCAAGGTGTCAACGCTCTGTGATACTATAGAAGCACTATTAGGAACACAAAAATATTGATAGAAGGGGATAATTTGGATATATGTGCATGTGGGGAGGAAAATAGGAGGGTAATCATGGAAAACGATGGGATGCCAAATTAAGATTGGACAATGGAAGGGAAAGTTGGAGTAAAAAGACAAGTAGGTGGAATGAAATATTTTTTCCCGAATGAGGATGGACTTGGGATAATGGGAAACATAGATGATTTGGATTTCTTGATAGGGGTGCTAGATAGGGTAATCAAAGAATCAATAGAAACTGAAGCGGATACGGCTCGCTCGGCATGTGGGGGTACATCACAAGGTGTATTCAAAATAGAAGGGGGCTCATTAAGGACCAAAATTTCAGGGTCCATGCATGGATATCCTTCAATATATGAGGGAAAAGGAGTAACCAAATATGTAGAGATAGGAAGAAGAGGGAGAGAGAGACTTACCTAGACCACGACCATCTAAAAAAATTTCAGAATGGACTCTGCTTCTTCTTCACCTCTGATTACTACATATGGTATGCTCGAGTCTTGAACTCTCCTCTTTTCTCGAACTGAACTGTTGTGTTCTGATCCTTTAGTGGATGATCTCGTTGAATCTTTTCCTTCTTGTTCAATAGTAGACCCTCTTAGGGACCATTAGAGTCTCTTTCCCTTACTTCATAAACTGGAAAAGGAGACAACTTTTGAGTCCTTTTCCTTTGATCTTCTTCCTTTATCAAACTCTTGTGGTCTGGAAGTACAACATGGAATTTATTCCTCTATTATCTCATGATTGGCTTCTAGGTTGATATCATCGAAGTCATCCTTTTAGTGATAAATTTCCTTGAACTGTTCATCATATGGATGAAACTCTCTGATCAACCTATTTGGGCATTCCATCTCTTGTCGAAACCTCCAGAAATATGTCTTCTTCCTTTCTGACAACCCATTCACTTCATTTGACTATTGAGATTTTTATTTATCAGAAGGTTCCTCTGATACTCTACCTGTGGTGTATAGAAACTCAGCCATCTCAGACATTTGGTTGGTATGAGGGCTAGTTTAATGTATACTTATACCTTTTCTTGAGTTGGATTCTTCCTCGACTCTACATACTCTCGACTCTCATGTTTCAAAGTGAAAAGCCTCCTCAGATTGTCGTCCCACATATCATAGATAAGGACTAAGCCTAGTGCTACCAATAGATTTGTAAGCTCCCTCTATACCTCCTACTTATCTTCTATCACCTCACAGTTGATAATGTAAAGGGGAATCCAATATAACTTAGTCTTGTTCCTTCCTCTACCATAGGCATTGTCGACAAAAAATTCTTGACGACATGCCTCCAATGTAAAAACTCTATTTGTTACAAATCTAGGGAGTCAAAAAGGTTCTCCAAATAAACCATGAAATGTAATCACTGTGAAATCCTCTCTAAAGAAATAATCTATTGGAGTCAACGTAGTTTTGATCCATTGCAAAACCTCAAGAGAAAAATGACCCATAGAAAATGACGATAATTCTTGAAGCTCCAATTTTAGAAAATGGTTCGTAAACCAATAATAATTACATATTTTTTACTATACATATGTCCATACAAAAATTGGTTGACATAAACCATTTACATCAAGCCTAGAAATAGGCAAAATGATTTTCTAGAAACCTAAAATTTTAATGTAGAATCAAGTGAGCCAAGAAAGAAGAATTCTTGAATTAGTACTTAGTATGGTAATTCTTTAATTTATCCAACATGCTTGTAGCTACTACATCAGAAAAGTAATAATATTTCTTCTCTCTCTCCCATTTGAGTATTAGGGCCACACTCATCTAGAAGGAATGGACCTCCTCATCATTATCAAAATTGAAAGGCCAAGCCAACATTGAGAAAAGATCCTATCTATCAGTCTTCAACTTTTTACGTGTGAGAGGAAAAGAAAACTGACCTCTCAATAGTTGTTCTTTCATCTCTTTCTCATAGAAATTTGGTTTTCTTCATCCCAAAGAACCTCCTTATTTTCCTCACTAAATGGATCAACACCCCAGTTGGAAAGGATACACAACATATCTTGTATGGCTTCAGAAAAAATCATGACCTTGAATCTTGTTGCACATAATGGTTACAATTTCTCTATTGAACCTTTTGGTACATGCATCTACTAACTATGGGCATGGGTGCATGGCAGGCAACATGAACTATGGAAAACCACAATTTCAGAGCTGAGAGGAAAAAACCTCAAATGCACCATAATCTAACATTCTTTGAAATTCTCCCTCCCTAAGGCTCTTTTGGTTTTTCACCAATTTTGGATAAAAAATATTGTCGGAACAGTCTCGCACCACCTCTCTGGAACCACTTTTATATACCTACACATTTCTACAAAATTCAAATGGTTGTTCCTTAGGCACTAGGGCATTGGCAAATGATTTTTTCCCAAATATATTGTAAAAACCAAGCCTTCTTGATAAAGCTCCAGCCCCTCTCCTAGTCATTGATGGCTTCTCGATGGTTGCTTCAAAAGTTGCAAAGATTTTCTTCACTGAAAAATTACCACTTGCCTTTTGCTACTTTAGAAAAAATATTTTTGGTGTAGTTAGTTCCCTTAGTACGTCCATACAATTAATGCTACACCATTAACACTGGACCATTAAATTCTACCAATGAGGTGATATGTGTGGGTTTGAGATCTTTATCCCTCAGGAATACCAAAAACTTTGTGAGAATAAAATTAGTAAATTCTCTTCGCTGCCTTTCTTCACAAATAATCTCATTGTCTTGGGGAGATTTCTATTAGTTATAACAATCGTGCTTAGGTGATGCAAGGTACCTTTCGAAAGATGCACTCATTTAATTTGTGAGGTTTTAGCACGTTAATCCATGTCTTTTCACATAAGTAAACTATCTAAGGCTGATGATGCAAAAGGACACATGTCAAAGATCGACTTATGTGAGCATTTACTCCCAATGCCCAAATTTAATTTTTAGGACCTAATATCAGATTCTCTATATGATTTATCCTCTGTCCTCTGGTTGCTTTATTATTTTTCTTGTTGTCATCCGATCAAAATAGACTTTTCACTATTTGGGTTTTTCGGCACCTATTTTCTATGAATAGCTATACCACCTTAATGCAATATTCATTTAGAAATAAGCCTTTTAAGTTTAGCCAACCGTTTCACTATCTCCATATCATCCTTTACTCTGCTGCTTTAGCTATGTCTATTGGCCTAGGAACTCTTGTTCTTCTCCTTCCACGAAGGCCGCAATACGCCTTTACTAGGGAGATCACTGTTGATAGAATTAAGAGTCTAGTGAAGAGGCGTGACCACCTTGGGGTAATTTTATTCTGTTGGGTCATCCATGAGGACTTTATCGAGGATGAGAACTAGATGAGGAGAAATCACAATAATGTATCTTGCTTCATGGTCTCCCTCCTGGACTTGAATATCGCCAAACCCCAAATAGTGTAGTTGTCTCACTGAATGTTCGACTGCTCTTTGTTGGAAGGCCTCAACGAGATTGTGCAAGTTTCTATCCTAGGTTTTGGCATTACAAGTGCAATGGACCTTCACAAACGCATTGATCATGGGATGGATGTGCCCTGGTTACCCTTGTTGTCTGATTTTTGCACTATGGACCTTGAAATTCAGTGCTCCCTGTCTCTTCCTAAAGGTAGTTACTTCCTATGGGAGTATGGAATAGGAGTCATTCTCGGGCTGGACTTTAGGAATCATTTAGAGCTTTTGGCATACAATCATGGAGAATAGAGGCTGAGGTATGTGTGTTGTGTGTTCTTGTATCCCCTATTTCCCTGGCAACAAAGAAGAAGAAAAATAAAACAATGACTACAAGAAACTTTCCCGTGTAACTATGACTGGAGGCCTAATCTTTTGATATTTTTATAATTCTCTACCATTTTGCTTCATTTTTTCTCATTTATCTCAAAGACTCTTTTTTGGTTTTGCTCAAGAGAGCTTCGGGTTAAAATTTGAGGCTCAGGTTCTATTACATTTGTAATTTTTTCAATGAATATATATATAATATAGTACTTTCCTATTGGCAGATGGTCATTGCTCCACTTGGGATTTGTGGCATGGACTAACCACCTCTTGTAGATTCGTTAACTCTGTCAGTTGTATCGGGCATCAATAGGTCAATCTTTTGGTGCAACAGTAACTATGGGGCCAAAAATTGGTATCAGAGCCAAAGGTGTCAGGTTCAAATCCCCTTGGGTAACGTTGGGGGGGAGTTTGTCGGTAGATGGTCAATGCTCCCCTTGAGATTCATGACATGGACTAATCGCCTCCTCGTAGATCTGTTAACTCTGGCAGTTGTATCAAGTATTAACAGATTGATCTTTTGGTGCAATGACAACTATGGGGCCAACATTTCCTACTTATTTTGTGCTTCTTGTTTCCCTCATGGCTTATTCTTAAAACTAAAATGTATTTACAAAAAAATTACATATGGTACATAAGTATAAAATATTTAAAGAACAATGTACTTTAATGGAACAATTTTAGATAAATACCATTCACTAGTATATCTAAAGCATTTCCTTCCATATCTTCAATCTCATATGCAATATTTTCTTTGCACACACTAGTTTGAAAGGGTTCCTTCCACAGTGCTTTGAATTTGGTGTTCTTCCTTGGTTTTGCAGTGTGCTCATCATATTCTAGCATAAGGTTTCCTTCCTGGAAATCTATGTCATAAGTCTTCTTATTGAGCTATCATTTGACCATCTATTGGTAGCTAAGCATGGTTTCAAAGGCCTCTTATCTCTCTTCCTCAAGGTTGAGGAGCTCCGTTATCCATACCTCCATTCAACTACTTTCCTCTATTTCTAGGGCCTTCTGTAGTTGTAAAGTGAGGAGTTCCAAGGAAATAGTTAACACTACATCTTTCCCATATACTAATTCATAGGGATATGCCTTAAGGATCTTCTTTGGTATGATCCAATATGAACATAGAGCAGCCCATAGGTTCTTGTGCAAGTCTATTTTTTGTTTAGACCCAATGCACTTCATTAACCTAATTAGGTTTTTGTTAGTTGACTCTGGTAACCCATTTTCTTATGGGTAGTATTTTGACAAAGTCTTAAGGTAGATTCCATTTTTTATAGAAAAATTTGACATCCTCAAACCTACAAAGGCCCGAGCATTGTCAAATATGATGGTTTTTGGTGAACCAAACCTGGTCACCAACTCTTCGAGGAAATTTATAGTCTCACCCTCTGTAGAATTATTTAGAGTGATGGCCTCTATCCATCTTCTAAAGTAATCAATCGCCATGAGAATCCATTTGTGGCCAAAACTGGAGATAGGATTTATAATTCCAACAAAATCTAAAACCTATTGAGCATAAGGCTCTTCAGTTAATATGGTAATTAAAGAAAAAGTGGAGTTTTTTATTTTTCCAACAAATAATTGACACTGAATACATTTATGCACCAAATGGTTCACTTCAAAAAATATTGAGGGCCAATAGTATCCCATTTGCATGATTTTAAAGGAAGTATTCTTACCGAGAAGTGTCCACCCTCAAGACTCCTATGAAATTCTTTAAGAACCCTTTCCACCTGGTTCTTGTCTAAACATCAAAGCAAGACACCATCATAATTTATTTTAAATAAAATCCCTTCAATTAATACATACCTAGTTCCTTGCAGTAAGTAGTATCTCCTTTTGTGGAATGGGAGGTTGGTCGAGTAGTGCCCCTTTTTCATATATTGCATCTAATCTACCACCCAAGAGTCCTTAGACTCAAATTGATTTGATTAGACTTGATCAATCTCCTTCTCAAATTTGGAACTCATTTCCTGTGTAAGGTACTCACAAAGACCTCTTACCCAAACTAGATTAGTCAATCTAATGTCTTCATCATATTCTAGGATTTTGGTGATCTAATTGGCTATCTTCTTATTTATTTCTCCTTTGGTAATATATTCCCTTACACTCAGGTGAGCAACCATGATGGTAATTTTATTGACCGATACCAAGTGTCAGAACTTTTTAAGGCTTTTAATAATGACAAAAGCCTACTTTTCTATGAAGTTGTATCTAGTTTCATAACTGTAAGTGTGAATATGTGAATAGGATCAAAAAACTTCTTAATACAACATTATATCAATGATTAAACAAATTGAATCAATTCAAAATAGTAATCAATTGAAAGCGTCATATTGCTCTCTATCTCTAAAGATTTATTAAATCCTGATTGCTCTCAAATTGTGTAAGCAAATGAGACTGTTAAAATGGCAATTCAAAGAACGAGATGATGATAATGCAATGCTAAATGATAAATAATGTAAACTAGCATATATGAAA
Source organism: Sequoiadendron giganteum (assembly GCA_007115665.2). Lineage (NCBI taxonomy): Eukaryota > Viridiplantae > Streptophyta > Pinopsida > Cupressales > Cupressaceae > Sequoiadendron > Sequoiadendron giganteum. Next base: position 304,644,623 of record CM021102.1, read on the forward strand.
TAGATAATTGTAGCTACAAGAGGCAGCCATGATTGAAACCTTGATTGCTTGATGCTTGATGCTTGAATTCCTGCAGAGTAAGAGTGAAAAAGCTTGATTATCTGGATCCTTTTCTTGGTTCAATGAAGCTGTATTTATAGAATTCCTGGCTGTAGAAATGCACAAGGAAAGCTTTGAGAGGCTTGGATTCAATCTGGAGAATTGAATGGTGAGAGATGGAGAAGATTGAGAGAAAGATGGAGATTGTATCTACCCATGAAAACACCAGGCAAGAGAAGAGGAAAGATTGATGGAGGAGGATTGAGAGATCAAATTCCAAATTTGTCTCCAATTTGTCTCCAAAACTTCTTGTGAAGTTTCAATCAATTAATTTTGACATATTTTATAGATGGTTTAGACATAGGATATCTAATTCATTTTCGAGAGAATATAGATGGAATATTCTTTGTGCTTTAATTCAAATATTTTGATTTATTTAAATTAGCAAAAGAGGGATAAATAATTTAATAAAACAAACTATAGGATAGTTATTTATTAAATTAAATAGAGGAAAAATGGCAATTAATCAATAAAGTATTTTTTTTCTTTATTTAATTAATTTAGAATTGATGTGATAGAATAAAATAGGGATTTGATAATTAAATCAAACAAAGTATTTAATTTTGTTTATTTAATTAAAATGAATTTAATTGTGAACTATATAAATAAATATTTCTATTTATTCAATAGTAGAGGAAATTAGGATAATTAATCAAATAATTTGTATTTAATTAATAGGAATTCTCCAGACCAATTTTAGGTGTATACAATAACCATTAAGGGTTATTGAGTGAAAATAAATTGAATTCTCCATGTTATTCTCTTCATCCTTTTGAGTGAGCACAAAATTGATGCTATGTCAATAGTTGTATACATAAAGTAGGAAATATTTAAAAAATTATAGGCTAGCCAACATCAGAGCAGTGAAGATAGTGTTCTTTAACTGCTCAAAAATTGGTTTTCCTTTAGGGGTCCATTTGAACATCTAGTTCTTCTTGAGCATTAGTGTGATAGTCTAAAATGAACCAGCTAACAAAGTTAATCTTCCCTAAGAAATACTGTAGCCCTTTCTAATTCACCAGTAGTTGTAAATCTATTATTATCTCACTCTTTCGGGAACTATTGTAATTCCCTCCTTGGATACTACAAAACCAAGTAGCTTACCTTGAGGTACTCTGAAAACACAATTTTTAGGATTTAAAGGAATCCCAAACTTTTGACACTTCTAGAAACCTTGTTCCAGATGATCAAAATGATCAATCTTTGACTTTTAAAAAATTGTCATGTCATCCAAATAAATTAGAATGATCAAATTGATCAATCCTTTGAAAGAAATTTCCATTGCTCACTAAAACGTTCTACCAACATTTGAGAGTTTGAAGGACATATTTGCATATGCAAACGTTCCCCACTTGGTGGTAAATATAATTCCATGTTGGTAACCTTCCTTTATGAATACCTAGTTGTACCCTGAGAAACCATCAAGCAATGAGATAAAATTTTATCCAACTACAGTCTACAGGATCTAATCCATTGACGAAAAAGGGTAGTGATCTTTCAACAAAGCTTTATTAAGATATCAAAAATCAACACAAAACCTAATTTCACCATTTTTATTTTGAACCTATACCAAATTAGACACCCAGGTTGAGTGCTTAATTGGGTAAATGATTTAGGACTCAATCAATTTGGTGAGCTCCTTGGCCATCAATGCCTCGACCTTTAGATTGATAGGACTTTTTCTTCTGTCAGAGAGGTTTCAATCCTTCTTCCAAGTCAATGGTATGGTAAATTATGTTGAGATCATATCCTCTGAGATCATCATAGGTCCAAGCTATAAATTTGTTCTATCTAGAATATAGATCTCTTAACCTTTATTTATCTTCCCACAAAATATTCCTTCTGACTTTTAGCTTTCTGCCATTTCTGACATCGAGCTCCTCATCTTCCTTTTCATCCGTTGTAAAAAAAAATTTGTTGTTTCTAAAATCTTCACAATCAAAGATATTTTCAAGGGAGATTATTTCATTTTGGTTGGATGACCTACTCTTCGGAAGATTCGACTCCTGGTTGTGAATATTTGAAAACTCCTTCTGATTTTTGGATGAAGGTGTTGATCTGAGTTTCATCTTCAAATATTTTCTAGTCCTGATCATTGGCAGGGATTGATGATCAGACGATGATCTACACTACATTCTATTTTGTTGTTCAATCAAAAATAGGTTCAAATTGTGATCCAATTGAAGCCAACTAATCAACTACACTATTTTGGGATCGGGGAATGACTTGCACATTGAAAGCTTTAAATCCTTCAATCAAATCCCATATATGTTATCTATATGACTTCATTCTTATATTTTTAGCATCTAGTTACACGCAAACCTAGATCATAATCAATTCAAAATCTCTTGATGCCTACAACCTCTTTGCACCCATTCGATAAAAATGATAAGTCTTGAGGGTCTATGATCCTCTCAGGGACAGTAATCCAACTCCTACTCTAGAACTAGCTTTGTATTTGTCGCCATCAAAATATAAGGTACATATATGGTTATTCATTGGATCATCATATTTTTCTTGATCCTTCATCAGTTTCAAATAGATTAGGTGATCATCAAAAATCACGTATGTGCAGAGTCCCATGGAATGGAGATTACCAAATGGTTCAAAGTCGATGAACTACTTGAGGAGAACCTCTTCTTTGGGAGTCTGCTTGTTTCTTCTTCATCTTCCAACATATCCACGTAATATCCCTCCTATCTTGAGAAGGATTTATGTGCTACTTGAAATAAAGGACTATATTGTCTGCTATATGTTCAAGGTGCAAAGATTCTAACATGATCTTCATCTTCGTCCCATGCTTGGTTCTCAATATCAGATGAGACCAGTCCAGTGCCAAGTATCCACCAAGCTTTGCAGTGAAATGTCTGGAAAGATACATCCTGAAGATCAAGGGAATGTCTATCACCACTACTACTTGTGAGACTATCTAGCTCGAGCATGAAAAGAGGGTAAAAGATAGATCTTTTATCCTAACAACTATCAGAACCTTCTTTCCATCCAATTTCATGATTCCTTTCTCAAGGTTCTCATACTTAAGAATGAAGTCATCAACCACTTTCTTTGGCATGACCACTGTACTGCCTCCTGAATCAACCATATTATTGTGCAAAAATTTATCTCCCATAATTAGTGTTCAAAAGAAAGGTGTGGGCTTTGGCTTTCTTACCTCTTTCTCTTTTGTATTTCCCGCATCATTTATATAAGCTACAACTTTTATAGCTTGAGGATCTGATGTGGGTCCTTTATCTTTACTTTGATCACATGGTAGATTTGCATCTATTTGTGGTCTTTATTCATCATTTTTCAATGCTTCTCGAGGTAATGTCTTTTTCTCAAGAATAGATATAACATCCCATAAGGATAGATTGGTAGGCGCCTTCTTCAACTGCTCCACCACATTGAGTGCTCTGGATAGTAGGAATTTTTTCCTAAATGGTGGAATCTCCCTTGACTTTGGAGGAAAGAAATCCATTGTGAATGGGTTTGGCATCTTATTCAATGATTTTTCGGACAACGGTGGAATCCATTATTATTGAGTTGGTCAAACACTCAGCTATGAGAGCTAATTTTCCTATGATGATTATTGGCATGACTGAGGACAAGGTGGAGATTGTGGTACGTAATCTCCTGTGAGCCTTCTCTTGGATCAGGTGTTGTACTCTGACTACACCTATGGAGTACTGGTCGTCATATCTTCATTTGCAAATATCACACCTTCTTCCTTCATCCAAGAAAATAGTGCTTGATCGAGTGCAATATCTAGCTCTTTCTCTACATACATTCCTTACATTTGTGCCCTAAAGAAGAGATATTTTTATTTCAAAGGACTTGTATCCTTCCACATTTAGAAGCATGCCTTTGTTTCTTTGCTCTACTATCTTTTGTTGTATATTTCCCCTTGGGAAATTTTAGGGCATATGGGTGTCATTGCAAGGGAATCACCATGCATTTTCATCTTCCACTAGGTTGTTTTGGCCTTGGATTAACTCTTAACTCTAGTTTTCCTTGATCGTATGCAATGGCATTGTTACTAGAACTATCTACTTTGTGGACGCCACTTGTTGACCTCCCCAACTCGAGGGTCCTTGGTATGTGTTATGTTGATAGGATGTCCTTACTCCCTAATAGGTCTAAGTAGGTTGATTTGGAGGGGCCGCTTATTACAACTTGATGACAACTAACTCGTTAGAAAAAGAATACATGAGGATCTTCATATCATTGATGTATGTTGCTATAGAGGAAGAACACAACATGCTCAGCTATGTGGTGGGGTATACATACATAGATTGTGGTGGACCCAAAACCATCACTTATGTGACGGAAGTTCTCAGAGAAAATTCCTCTCGAGGTGTGCCAAAATTTTTTACAAATATAAGCATCAAAGGTCATGGTGGAATATTCTCGATATCTATCAAACTATTCTTTGTGTGTACCACGAACTCGTATGCATTGGGTAAGATATCTCCTCCAATATAATTTATCATCACTATAATATCTGAATTGATAGCCTTCAAGTAGAATATGAACGCCATCACAGCTTAAGGTCAGGTAGTCACTAGGATCCTCTACCAATTTTTTGTGAAACCTAATGTTGAAGTTGCTCATGGCCTCTTGTGGAGCTATCTTGACACTGATCAATTGATGTAGCAGTGAAAAACAATCTCCTTTCTTTGAAAAAAAATTTAAACATCTTTTCTCTAAATTGATCCCACGAGCTGATAGAATAGAAAGTCAAAGGTCAATACCAATATTGATCCTTCACTTTGAAGGAGGTAGCCAATAGTCTCATAGCATTTTTTTCTTTTTCTATGTATTGGAGGTTTACAAAAGGAGTTTTAAAGTCCTCTCTGGAAAATTTTGGAATAGCCTTGAGGGTGTTAGTGGGTATGTTGAACCAGACATATGGGGGAGCAAGTGGTTGTAGCGGACTACCACTATCCCAGGTTATGAAATTTCTAAGAGCCGGAGGGGGTATGTGAGCCATAGAGAAAATATTCCTATGCATCAGGTGAACTAGTATTCTTGTTTGGAAACTTTGACCTCCAAGAAGAGTGGATAAGGATCTAAACTCTGGGCTCTTACTCCTTGTTCTACTATTGCTTACAAGTGATACATAACATGTATGTCTTCTTCTCCTAGGTATCAAAGAGGGTAACTGGGACTACTGGAAATGAACCTTTGAAGAAACTCTTGTTTGGACTCTAGGCATGAAACTTCCAGTTTATTTCCTTGGCATGATTTAAGAAATGTTTCTAACTTCTAATCAGACGTTCAAAAAATTGTGTCCCATCGCGCGTGCCATAAAAATAATTGTTGATCATCAAAGCTTGCACCTCTCCAACAATATTAGGAGAAATTCAGATAGTGGAGGACCAATCTATTCCTCAATAAATACCTTCGATATTTTTATATAAAATCATCTCTTCTTTGAGTTTGGGAAAAAGAGTAGAAAGAATTGTAAACATAAAACATGAAAGTGATGATGCGCCAATGCTTTTACAACATTTTAAAACCTCAAGGTTTTTTTATGACTGATAAGATAGATACAGAACACCACAACCCTTCATTTTTTGGGAAGAGAAAGAATAGTAGAGGCTAGATACAAGTACAGTGCAGTCATTCAATCTACCCATTAGAAGTGTTCTTTAAGATCCGATAAAAAAAAAAAAAATTCAACATTTAATAGAAAATTTCAAAAGTTGCATAAAATCTTCCTCTTAATACAAAATAAAACAAAGAAGTCCAATGACATAATCTAGCTTCTATAGGTTATCACTTTGTCATGCAAACATACAACATGGAAATCAAATAATCAAACTATTTAGATTAAGCTAGACACAATGTTCTATTCTGGATGAAAATATAAAGAAAGAAACATTGACAGTGGCTATATCATGCATATTTTTAAATATTTCTCCCAAATAGTTTATACTTCAAATATTCAATGAGCTTTAAAACATAGATCACATTCCAATTCGATAATATTTTGAGGTAAAATATATATAACGCGCTAGAGTGAGGAAGTGTTCAACAAGATTTTAAAAATACTTCCTATAACTATGAAAAAACTAGAGAACTTCTTTCCAAAAGGAAAAATTTAGGAACCCTTTTCTTCTGTTATTGCCTCAAATTTATAGCTACAAAGGAGAGAGAGACGTCGCCTCCACCCAAAAGTAATAATTCAAATGTATGCACCTAATAGCTCAAAATATAATCATAGATCTTTAATTAGGTCGCAAAAATCCTTGCTCATCAACTCTCAACTATTGCATTAATATCCCTTAGATATTTAATAGGATTTATCTCCATAAATGCTCAAATCCTTGAAAATAGCTTAGGAAAATGTCTTGTTGACCGATCACATGGCTTGACAGCATCAACTCAAGTCCTTCTTCTGAAAAATAAAGCAAAGTATGCTCTGACAAAATCTAAAGATAAAAATCTCTAAAGCACAATTTTAGTGTGTCAAGCAGACAAGTATTCTTAGATTTACAAAAAAAAAAAATTGAGAAATCCTCCACAGAGTTGACACATGGCCCAACTTTATTTTGAAAGGAAAGTGATTAAGAAAAAACGTGTAGCAACCATGTGATGCATTGCGCGCCCTTCAAAACCAAAAAATTTCTTTTGTGTGTTGATCCTCTTCAAGCCAAAAGTAAAATACGAAAATCAAAAGACTAAGGAAAAAAAATTCTTCACAGTGCTCCTATTTCTTCCCTTTAGTTTCTTGATATATTCTCTTCTAGAATTTGTTCTTTGTTCTATGAAATTACTTCTTCCTATGCTAAACACTCTTTAATTCCTATTTAGGGTTTTATTTTCATATATATAATATATTATTTTCTATATTTTTATGAATAAATATCTATATTTTTAATTTATAAAATATTGTCATATATATATATACACACAAAAAAGTGGGAGGAAATAATCACATACCTAAATTCATACGATGTACTAACATGGAGCATGAAAATATTAAAAAATTAGCTAGGTATCTAGAGGATTAGTAGCACTGGAGGATGGGGATCCCAATCATCTAATTCACCCCATACATCAACAATGTCTATAGTGTCAATAGGGGATTCCATCAACTAGTATCACTTTCTTTATCTTATTTACTAACAAAAATAGGTGACATGGAAAGAGAAAACCAAAGGAATTTATTAGAATCAACCTAGCTAAAAGAACCTCTGATAGACCACCCAAATGTTACTCCTAAAGTAAAAAAGAGGTAGAGCACTAAAGAGGAGATTGCAACTAACCCTTCTTACTATTATCCAAGGAAATCAATGACCTTAATGGAGAAGAACACTAGAATATCCATATTTCTCAAAAGATCCAACTTAAATGAAATAAAATAGGTTAGGATGCTATCGTATGGTTCAGAACATAGAGCACACCCACTTTCAAATTTCATTCAAGGATAACCCTAGAGATCGCAATGCAAAGGAGAAAGAGATCTTGTAATAGGGTTGTCCTAAGGGTTGATTTTAAACTAATGAGGGGTTCACCACAAAGCTAGGGATTGGAAATACAAATGCAATGCAAATAAAAAACTCTTAACCCTAATTCTATGCAATCTTTCACTAAACGACCTAGATATGCAAATAAAATAAAATAGAACGTTGCAAATGAAATGTGTACACCTGGGAATCCGAAGTAGATCTGAATGAGCTCTAAAATGCAAAAATTCCTAAAATTTTGACCTATTAGGACTCATACACCAGTCTGCATGAATTAGTCTCAAATCATGGTTTCCACACAAGAACATGTTTATGGAAAAACAGTATCCAAATCTGCAAAAAAACTTTAAAACACTTATAGTCGGACTTGTACACCAGTCTGGGTTAATCAATCTAATTCCTCTATTTTGAGAATTCAAATTTTAGATATGCACTTCAACACCTACACTTTTCTCCCAAATTGATTTCCAGATCTAAATCTGCAAAAAAGAATATAAACGACGTTTTCTTATGGAGCGTTTACCTCAGTCAAACCCCTAGTTTTTTAAGGAAACCTTGATAGAAATAATGAAATGTGCATGTAAATATGAGTGTAAACCTTAACCTTAAGTGTGTCGAAGATTAGGAAATTTTAAATGCAATGCAACACTATTCTAATGTGTGATAATGAGATGCATGAATGACATATGGAGATGAATGACTCACTTTGAGAGATATCTAATCACCCAAATGAGCCCTATTAATGTGTGTAACTTCCTTAGGCTGAATCTAGAGTGATAATGGAGGATGGAATCATTTAGGAAATAAGTAATTAGGCTTGGCTTGATGCCTAGTTACATCTCCCCAACCTAGAATCCATCAGTATTCACCATAGACAACCATGATCAATGCTTGAAAATGTTAGATCTTTAATGAAAGTGAACTTGAAGACCTGAGAAAATACTTTAATGTTTCTCTGAGACTTCAACTTTACTTGCTTTTGAAACTTGAATGCTTGAAGACTCTTGAATGTTTGGATCTTAAAATTTCTCTTTAAAATTATTGCTTAGATGAAATAATGACTTAGAAGCTTGCTTATATAGGCATTTACACCTAATTTATCATTATCCAGATCTCAAAGGTCAACATCAACTAAAAATTTGAATTAAAAAGGTATTTTTTTCCGCTCAAACCCTAAAAATCCCCAAATGGAACTCATACACTAGCCTTGGAATATGGGTCCCACCTAGGGTACTCATTCCCCCAAGGTGGCATATGAGTCCCACCTTAGATTTTTGGGGTGGGTTTTTGAAATTTTTGATGTTTTTGATGATTTTGTCAGGTTTTAGCTAAAATAAGCCTCAAGATCCAAAATAATGGGTCTTAGGGGCCTACTAATGATGAATTAAAGGGTAATTAATTTAAGGGTACTAAAATAGGTCTATATTAAATGATAAATTTCCCTATCTTCAAGAAGGGGGGTCAATTTTGATCATTACACTAGCAAAACAAACCTCCCTGCCTCAATAGGGGTTTTGGAGAGAACAACAAAACACTAAAAAGTATTAGATTTCCTACAACTCCATCCCACATGATTATCCAACCAAACCTCAATAGGAGAGGTCTCCAACTCAATAGGATCAGTCTCCACATCTATTGAAGACACCAACTAAAGAACCTAGTAGAAAAAATCTTCCATAGGAAGGGTTATCATAAAATCCCTTAGTAGCATGAGATTTTGGTACATGATGGAATAAATTGAAAACTCCCTTTCTTACATGCTTAAGCAAAACAAGTCCTCCTCCTACCCAATAGTTCATATCTTCACCTCTAAATAATATATCACTATCTAAAAAGGTGTGACTGAACAGGATAAGGAAGACAAACAACTAGAAAGCGTGAAAACTTCACCCCTTCAAAAAAAAACAAATAGCTAGCCTAAAATAGAATTAATAATTTAAACTTATCCAGTAACAAACAAGCACCCACATGGATTCAGTCCATCCAGCTAATGGAGAAGACAAGGCCAATAGAAAAAAAAGAAGAGGGAATACAACTCCATAGAATAAACAAAATACAACAAATGAGTGGACCCATCAACACTTCCCATTCGTAGGAAGACCAACAAAGACCTAATACAAAGAGCCACTAGGGGCAAAGAACCGAGCTCTAAGACAACAAAAAGGGGGCACCTAAATAGGAACCCTACCAAACTCAGGGAAATACCAACGAGGCACTCGAACCAGGGCACTCCACCCTAATGAAACAAAAAGGAGCACAAAAAGAAATAACCACTCAAAACATACTGCTCACTAGTATAATAGGTCAAAAAACCAAAGTTGGAAATCATAGATATCACTTCAAACCCACAAAAACCTGTGGATAGTAAGAACCAACAGGATCCTTCACAAACAATAGATAGAAAAAAAAAAACTTCGAATAGTAAGAAAGGAACCCCATGAAAGGGAAACTACCAAACCATTAAAAAGGTAGAGAAAACCATCTCTACCTCTACTAGCACTATGCACAACATCACCAAAACTCAAAAACTCATACACAAAAGTAGTAGAAATGCTTCTAAAATCCACACAAAAAGAAGAAAACATCCCCCACAAGGATAAAATCACCGCTCCTTAAAGACCAATACTAACTAACACCATAATCTCGGTAATAAAACCATATGATCCAAACACTTGAAATAGGATGAACCCCATAGAGACTAGCAACCATCTTCAGCATCTTCTGAATCACTAAAGAAAAGAAGAAGTTCCATCTAAACACACTTTAGGAACACCACACCCCCAAGAAATAGGACCAAAGAGTGAAGAAGAGCCCCCTACACACCCACAAACACAATTTCATCATCATCTTCATTTGAATCATACTCTCCCTCAAATTCACCCTCATGAGCATTCAAACTTGACTTCTTTCTCATTGCAAGTAACCATATCTATCTTCTTCAATTAATATGAAATATGTTGAAAATTATATAAATAAGTATTTCCCTCCATTTGAACACCTAGTAAATCTAATACAATTTTTGATCTACCAAGAAATCCAAAACAAAAAATTAAGGAAATTTAAGAGAAGAATAAGAAAAAATTTCTATAGTACTTTATCAACTAATTCATGTTACAACACATAAAAAAATCCATGATTATGCATAAGTATGGTATTCATTTTTTCATGTTTCTTACTATTGTGAATGCTAATATTGGTAGGATCTTCAAGACTCCATCAAATTACTCTTGTATGAGTTGTGTCAAATGACTTCAATCAAATAAGGAATGTATATTTGAATGGTAAGATATGTAATAATAATTTAGCATTTTTTTTTTCCCGTTTTCCTCTACTTGACCTAGTTTAGACATTGTTTATAAATATCATCATATTTTTTATGAAGGTGGAAATTCAAAAATTGGGTTTGATTGAGGCAATCCCTTATAGGACACAACCTCTTTCCCCTTATCAATCTTAAAATTTAAATGTTTTAAGTGGATTGAACAGGATTTAATACTTCAAATAATCAAACCCTAGTTAAAGCATTCAATCACCCTATTATATTGAATTAGGAAAGAGCTAATAGTTCACAAAAAATCACACTTTAAATTTAAATTTTCAGAATCAAGATCTTATAGACCTTGTTTTACATAAAACTATTTTTTATGTCAATAAATTTATCATATCCATACTGTAGCACCCAACACCCTTGTCTAATGAGATACTTTTCTTAGATCAATTTTTAATTTCTATTTTTTTGTTGTGTACTTTTTTAGGATATATGATAGTTTATCTCTTTAGTATTAAATTATATAATTGGAATATCAACTTTCATCTTCTCATCATAAAATACAATCATTCCATCACTATAAAAAAGGTGACCAAAAGCCTAACAAACTATTTTGGCTCTTCCTTGAGTATAGTAGCCAGGTACTTTATTTGGTCATTTTTGTGTCCCCCGATATTCAATGGTTGAATGTGTGGTTAGCACTAAATCCTACTTCACCCACATCACATTTTGGTGAGCCTAATATCAACTACACTTACAAAAAAATTAACTTATACTTATCTCATTTTGTAACCTAGTTCATCATTTTGGCTCTTCCTTGAGTATAGTAGCCAGGTACTTTATTTGGTCATTTTTGTGTCCCCCGATATTCAATGGTTGAATGTGTGGTTAGCACTAAATCCTACTTCACCCACATCACATTTTGGTGAGCCTAATATCAACTACACTTACAAAAAAATTAACTTATACTTATCTCATTTTGTAACCTAGTTAGACCTGATGAGAATCGTAAGGTGAGTGAACCCTAAATGAAGAGAGACAAAGTAACTCTTGAAAAATCACATGAGGAATTACCCCAATGGCTAAAAATAACATATATGTTGGTCATTTCAATTGCAATTTTATTTTACTACTCCAAGAACTATGTTAAAATATTAGAACAACTCATATATTTGGTATAAAGTGAAACACCTTAATGCATAGACCAATTGACAAAAATAGTTAAATTTTTACCTTTCCATATGTTGAATAGAATATATTCCTTAAAATAATTCCATATGGATGATTTTATGATGGATGCAACACTAATACCCTAAAAGATATATTCCATTGAAAAATTTATAGTATCAAGGGATTGAAAAATTCATGAATATAAGTTCAAAAATTCTGAGTTATTAGAAAACAATAGATAACATGTTTGAGAGACTCTTGTTTCATATAAATTCTACATTGAGGGCCATGGGATCCTAAATAGGATATCTTTGAGCCAATGATAAGTCCTTAGAAAGAAAACACAAAGAAAATTGATCCAAAATTTGTTCTATAACTACCAATAGATGGCTTGAAAACTATGTCACCAAACTTAAATTGGTGACTAAAAATGAAACCATTGGTTCAAGGTGGGAACCATTGGAAAAATAAGGAGAGATCCAATAATATCCATTTCATAGATTTTAATTTTGAAAATATGTGTCTCCATGCCAATTTCAATCTCTCTAGAAAGGTTTGTAAAACTAATACAAATTTTATGAGTTATATTTATACACACCTATATTATTCAACCTAACCCTAATCATCATCATTTAGTGCATCTATAATTATTCAAATTCATTTTCATTAGTCAAGATTAATTTATCATCATTTACCACAAATTATCAGTTATTAATTAATAATACCCATCTAATCTATTTTTCACATCATTAATAATTTACCATTTATTATGATCTCAAAGGAGAATGGAGCAAAAGTGGGACTGCAATTTTCAGAGGGAGAAACCGGAATTTTCCCAAAATTCAAAACCTTCTTTTCTTGAGGTCTCCTCTGGCCACCCTCGGGTTTCCTGCCCATCCTTTTGCAAGGCTCCTGGTTCTTCTTGGGATTTGTATGTCCCTTTTTTTAACGCTGTTGTAAATCTTAGTTCTTTCCACCAGAATAAGGTTAGGAATTTCCAGCATGGTCCTAGGGTTTCAAAGTTTTTGCATCGTCCGCCTTTGTCTGCTGCATCATCTCGGTTCATTTATTCTGGGGATCCTGCTTATGGTATTTCCAGCAAGGATTTTTCGAGTTCTATTTTCAGTAATGGAAAATGGGTTCCAGATGCTCCTATCAGTCTCAAAAATGAGTGTCAAAAAGGGAAATGGTTGCCTGCTGCTTCCTCCAGCTATGGGAAGTGGTTACCGATTTCTCGTCGGAAGAAAGCACTCACCAATGTTCTGCAACCGGTTTTTGATATCTGCAAGTTGTCCTCACCTTCTTTATCTGCTCTTTCTTGGGCTGATGTTGCGGTTGGTTGTTCCTCATCACCAGATGCTCCCATTATCCTTACTCCTTCTACATATCCCAAATCCATTCCCATTCCTTGCTCCTCCTTCGCTCCCGCTCCACTCACATTTCCTAATAATATTCCTCTCCCTTTGAGAAATAGTCTTCCAAAGAACACAGTTTCTATTCTGTTGGTTCATCCTTCGACCATGTTTGGCAACCTCAATAAATCCTTTAGTGCTTCCCACTCATAGGTTAAGTCTGATAGGGCTCATTCTAGTAAGCCAAATATTGTGCATTTTGTTAATTCTACTAATGCTCATTTTGTTCATTCCCAGAATTCAAAAGGGAAGTCTTTCAAGAAACGCTCCTCTCGGATTGAGGTCACGTTGCCACTTTCAATGCTCGATCCACAAATCTTAGATCTAAAGGATGTAGCTCTGTTAGGTAAGTTTTGTAAATTTTCTCCTTCCCTTGCTAAATTGCAGTCATGGGTTTTTAATTCTTGGGTTGGCTCCAACCAAGTATTTTCCTAGATAAAGGAGATGGTTACTTTGTGGTGATTTTTTCTAATAAAGATTCATGAAATGTTGTGTTTCACAAAAAGACTTGGATGATGGAAGGTAATGGCCTTTTTACCACATTATGGACTCTGAATTTTAATCCTATTCAGGTCAAGCAACAGTTTATTCCCTTCTGGGTTCAGTTACAAGGTCTTCCCTTGGAATATAGAGAGCAGGGTATTATTGAAATTATTGGTAACAAATTGGGAATTTTTATGCATCATGATTTGGATTTTTTCTCAAACCCTTCTTTTCCAGTTAGGTTTTCAGTTTTATTGGATGTTAAAAAAAAAAATTGCCAGCAAATATTCAAATTAAAACTGTGTTTGGTATTTGGGTGCAGGCGGTTCTAGTAGAAGATCCCTTGTTAGTTTGTTGTAAATGCCATTTTCCTCCCCATCCTTTTGTGAAATGTTGAACTTTTGATGGAGGGTTCTCTAGGAATAATTCAAACCTAGTAAAGTTGTCAGCTTCGGTAGTTCCTCATGCTGCTTCTTTTTCATGCATAAATTCTTGGAATTCAAAGTTTATTTTCTTTCGGGATGTATTTGATCTTTGCTACAGTTGGTTCTCCTATGTATTCTATACATCTCTTGGTCAGAATAGGGTTGGAAAATTTCATGTTGTTCCCTCAAAGTGTGAGGAGGATTTTTCTCCTCAAATCTCAGCTTTTAAAGATTCTTCGAGTTGTGTTTTTATCTTGGAAAAATCCATCCTCTCTCCTTTCAAACAAGTTGGTATGCCTTTTGCAAGTAATGGGGGTTTTTCTTTACACTCCCCAATAAAGATCTTTCTCTTTTCTCTAAATATTCACTCCCCTGAGCTCAACTTCAATTGTCTTCTCCAAGAAAATCAGTGTGCTTTGATGCTAACTTTGGGTGTGATAAATAATTGTGATAAAAATATTGCTATCTTTGATAAGCCAGAAGTTGTTAGTTCTCCCTTTGTTGTTGCAAATCAATATATATATCAAGATTTTTTTCCTGATGTGGTGCCATCAAAAGAGGCTTTGGTCAAATTTGTTGATCAGTCTCTTATTTTCGTAGGTGAGCAATTTATTGATGACATTGCTTCAGAAATTTTTGCTAATGTACCTCTTTCAGAGGAATGTTGCTCTATTTCTCAAACTAAATTCTCTCCTCATAATCCAAAATCTCTTTCCAAGAAGGGTAGGAAATCTTTAGCTACGAAGCTTCAGGAAGAAATCTCAAAGGGAATTCAATCGACCTTGGACTCTAGTCTAGGTAATACTCCAACTCAAAAAAGGCCTAGGAGAGCTTGCTACTCTCCCAAGATTCAATGAAACTCATTTCTTGGAATGTCAGAGGCGTAAATGCCTCTGGCAAAAATTCCCAAGTGAAACAGCAATTGGATGTTTCAGGGGCTAACATTATTCTCTTACAAGAAACAAAAACTTTTGAAGAGTCATTTTCTTCAATTAAAAACAAATGGCTCCTTTGGGGTGCATCACATTCCCCTTCTCAAGGGGCTTCAAGTGGTTTAATAACTCTTTGGAATACTAAGACAGTTAGTATTTCAAATATTTCATTTCACCATAATTGGCAATTAATGTATGTTTCTCATTTTGAGCTTTCATTTTGGCTTTTGAATGTTTATGGCCCAACCAATTCTTCTGATAAAAAATGACTCTGGGTTTTACTCAAAGCAAAAATTGATCTGATGGGTCAAGAGAAATTTGTTTTGGCTGGTGATTTTAATGCTATTGCTAATGAGTGGGAGGAAAAAGGGGGTATAAGCCCTCCTAAAGCTGTTATATCTGATTTTGCATCATTCATTCAAGATAATGCATTGAGGGATGTGGTACCTATAAATGGTCTATTCACTTGGACCAATAGAAGAAATAATTTCTCGCAAATTGCTGAGCAATTAGATAGATTTTTAATTTCTTCAAATTGGGTTGGTTCGAAGTTCTCTTCCTCTTCACAAATTTTACCCTTGATTGCTTCTGATCATTTTTCCATTTCTTTGGCTATATCTGATAATATTTTCAAGTCAAAATATCATTCCTCTTTTAAATTTGAGTCCATGTGGCTTAGACATCTTGATATAATTAATTGTATAAGACAATGGTGGTTTTTGGCTCCTTATATACAAGGTTCTAATATGTTCCAATTAAGTAACAAATTGGATTATGTTGAGAAGAATCTAAAATCTTGGAACCAGTTAGTTTTTTTTTTTTAAATTCTCAAAAGGATATAGTGCATAAAAAGCTAGTAGAAATAAATTAGAAAATCATTAAGAACAGTTTGGATAACAATACATTTGAAGAATAGAAGAAATTGCAACTTGAATGGATGGAATCGTTATCTCGTGAAGAAGAATACTGGAGGCAAAAATCTAGGGAATTGTGGCTGAAAGATGGTGATAAGAATACCAAATTTTTTCATCACTTAGTTCAGGCCAAAAGATCAAAATCTGCAATATTTGCTATTCAAGATAGTATGTTAGGAGAAATTATTGTTAATGAGAAAGAAATACAAAAAAGAAACAGTTAAATTTTTCTCAAAACTGTTATCAAAGCCTGTCAATTCAAATGGGGATTTATTTGCTAAAAAAGAGGAACTTTTGCTGAAAATTCCCCCTTTGGTTTCTTTGGATGATAAGTTGAGGTTGCTTGCTCCTTTTTCTCTTAAAGAACTTAAAGAGGTTGTTTTTTCAATGTCACCAAATAAGGCCTCGGGTCCTGATGGTTTCACAACCATCTTTTTTCAAAAATGTTGGGATTTTATTGGATTTGATATTTTAAGTGCTCTGGAAGAATCAAGGAAGTCTGATGTAATGTTAAAAAAGTTCAATGTCACAAATATTGCAATCATTCCAAAAATCTTGTCTGCAAAGTCATTTTCAGATTTCAGGCCTATTTCATTATGCAATACAATTTACAAAATCTTCACAAAAGCCATTTATCTTCGCCTTCATCCTCTTATTTCCACTCTCATATCTAAGGAGCAAGGTGGTTTTGTTCCTGGCAGAGAAACTACAGAAGCAGCAATTGTGGCTCATGAAACTCTGCATACCATAACCTCAAATCAATTGTCAGCCATGATAATTAAACTAGATATGCAAAAAGCATATGATAGAGTTGATTGGTTTTTTTTTGAATCAAGTGCTTTTGAAATTCAACTTCTCTCCTAAATGGTGTAAATGGACAATGGCTTGCATTTCTGGGGCATGGCTTTTTGTTTTAATTAACAGTTCTTCTATAGAGTTTTTCAACTCATCTCAAGGTGTCCGTTAAGGTGATCCATTATCGCCATTCCTATTTATCATTTTGGCTGAAGCTTTGAGTAGATCGTTTAAAAATGCAAATCTTCAAGGGAAGATTAAAGGAGTTATTTTACCAAATGCAAATATATCTATAACTCATTCTTTATTTGCTGATGATGCTCTTCTATTTGGTAAAGTAGATATGGTAGAAGCAAAAAGCATAAAAATCCTTTTGGATAACTACACAAGAGTTTTAGGCCAACGGGTAAATGTAGATAAATCAAAGATTTATTTGTTTAACACTAAAGCCTCTATTGAAAATTCTATTGTCAAGATTTTGGTTTTAGCCAAGATCATTTGCCAAGTAAATATCTAGGTATTCATTTCTTCTCAAGTCAAAGTAAGGTTTCTTATTGGATCAAAATAATTCAAAATATTCAAGAAAAATTACTCTCCTAGAAAGGTCATTGGCCCTCATTAGCAGGCAAAATTCTTTTAGTCAAATCAGTTTTGTCATCCATTCCTAATTACTTTATGTCAGTATTGAAAGCTCCTACATCTATTTTGCTTCAAATTCAGAAATTAATCAGGAAATTTATGTGGTCTAGTAATTTGGATGGAAAAAAAAAGATACCTTTGATTTCTCTAGAAACTATGTGTGTGAGTAAGGTAAAGGGAGGTGCAGGTCTCCAAAATCTTAATGATAGAAATGTTGCTTTGGGTGCTAAAATTTTTTGGCGATTGTTCTCAAAACCTGCATTAAAATGGTGTCGTATAATGCAAAATAAGTATCTGGATAGTCAAATCTCATCAAGAATTTTCACAGTTTTAAATCCTCCAAGTGCTTCTGCAATGTGGAATTTCATATTGTCCTACGGAAAAGTAATCCTTCCTCATCTATCTTGGGAAATAAATGATGGTAAATAGGCTCAGTTCTGGAATGACTCTTGGAATGGCTCTAAGAAGCTCAATTGTTATAATTTGGATTCTTCAATATTTTTCTTAGCTACAAAATTTGATATTTATGTGCATCAATATTTTGACAGTGTTGACTCAGTATCAGGAAAAGTCTGTTGGAAAGATTTTTCAAGGGAACCAATTGATAACAATCATAGAGTAATCATTTCATCTATTTTGAAGGATAGAATTGTTTATGTTTCATCTTGCTCTAATAGATTATTATGGACAAAATCTGATAAAGGTTGTTACTCAGTCAAAGAAGGCTACTTTTCCATTTCAAAATCCAATTCAATTATTCAAAGCCACAGAGCATATAGTTTTTGTTGAAATTCAAAAATTCTACCTAAAGCTAGGTGGTTTTCTTGGTTAGCAATTCAGAGAAAAATCTTAACCAGTGATAAACTGTCGAAATTGAAAATTTATGTTCCATTCAATTGTGTTCTATGTGGTCAGATGTTAGAAGATTCAAATCATTTATTTCTTACATGTTCAGTTTCTCAAAGTTGTTGGCATTTTGTCTTATCAAGGTTGGATTTTTAGTTGCCTCTGCCAAATTCTTTATGGGACTTATTCTCTAGCTGGCCTAAATTGTACCAGTCTTCATTCTTTGCTTGCATATGGGAAGTGATTCCTACTTCGGTCTTATGGTCTATTTGGTGGGAAAGGAATAAAAGAATATTTAGAAAGGAAAAATAAAGAATAGAGCATATTTTGTCTTCTTTAGAAATTTAAATTTCTGAATCAGTAAATGCCTATGTATCAAAAAATAAGAACACAGGTTCATCTTTCTCTGATTGGGATTCTAAATCTATTTCAATTTGGCCCCTCTTAGTTCTCCCATTCAAAGGTAGCTTTTTCAACATATCAAACAAAATTGATAGATCTAAGGTTAAATGGCAGTCTCCTCCTTTGGGTTTTTTTAAACTAAACTTTAATGGTGCCTCAAGAGGTAATCCAGGATGTTCAGGAGCTAAGATAGTATTAAGGGACCATAAAGGATTGGTTCTTTGTGCAAAATCCATCAAACTATCAAATGGAAAAAATAATGTCGCTGAAGCGCAGGATTTACTATATGGTTTGAGAATGGCCCAAGCTCTTAAAATCTGTCATTTAGAGATTGAAGGTGATTCCCTAATTCTAATTAATGCTTGCAGGGAAGGAAATTTGCATAATTGGAAGCTAGCCTATTTTTAAAGCAAATTATAAAGCTTTTGAATCTTTTTTCATATTACAAATTATTGCATACTTATAGAGAAGGTAATTTGGTGGCTGACTTCTTAGCTAATGTTGGTTGTGATCAAACTGAAAGTGAAGTGGCTCATATTGTTCAAATCGTGAAAATTGATTTTGAGCTGGAAAAGTTAATTTCAAAAGAAGAAATTTTTTTTTGAATATAAGGTATCATTGGATTCTAAATTTAATTGGAAGTATCAATTATGGAGGTGCTAGTTGGAAGAATCATTATTCTTGTAACTCTCACTTTTATGGTTGATGTTTTCAAATAAATTGTATGTCTCAAATTTGATGATATCAGATGTTATCTTATGAAGACAAATTTTCATCAGTGTGTCAGCATGGTACAATTCGAACGCCTTTGTGATTGTAAGGCAATCTTGGGATGCTTTGTAAATGATTATATGTTATGAAGAAGTACAAGATAGTAATCGGTTCATAAGAATTGATAAATTTATATTTCGTGGTTCTTCATTCCATTCGATCATGTACAAGAAATCATAAAATAAAACTATCTAAGTTGTCATGATGTGGATGTCAAGAAGTTTCATGCTAAAATCACATGGCATTAAACTTGCTTTCTTCGTACCAGGTGGAGAGGATTTGTTAGATCGCGGTCTTTCACTTCTGTACAAATATTTTTGAAAAGGTATGTCAATTCATTCAGTACTTTATCCTCCATTAGATTTTGTCATGATAATTTGGTAAGCTTACAAGTTATAAGGCAATTCGAAGCTTATATATTCGGTGAAATTAACTATTTCATTTCATTCAAACAAGTTAAGTTTTCTTAGCTTTGTGTGATTATTCAAAGATAGTTTGGAATTCCTGGTACTTAATTTCACTCGCAGGCAACATAATGGAATATCATCCGCATAATTTTAGAATGTGGCTTCCAGTTCAGAGCTGGGAGAGCCCATTTTCCGGTAAGCTTGATATGCGGTGTTTGCAAATTGTTTTCAAACTCGGATGCTCATGTGATTATAAATATCTCATATCCATAATTGGCAGAGAGGTACTTCAGCCTAGATCAAGAAGGTTGATCTTTCCATCAAATATTCTTTCAATATTTTTATGTAATGTTATGGATATCTTGCAGTGCTTTGATTCAGTGAATACCATAGCTGATACAATGGTACATGCCATATTTCTAGAAAATGAGGCAATACTTTCCAGTGCTCAAAAATATGTTTTCTCATAGGGTCAAGGTTATGTGAGTGGTATTTTTCCTCCTCATTTTTTACCAGATAAAAAAGCAATTTTTAATGCTTATGATGCTTTAAAATTGTCTCTTGAATTTTCTAACCCCAGCCACCTAAATAAAGCATTATCAAAGTTCTCACATCAATTGGGAAGGGAAATGACTTAAAGTTTCAGGGAGAAATTTCATTATATATCTTTTCTGCTTCATTATAATTGTTATCATGCAGCGTCTCCACTACAAAGAAGATCACGGAATATGCAATATCCTATCCTGGAAGGGTCTCGGTTTGAGGCACTCGATCAACCTTTTGATGATAACAACATGAAGCTTGTGAACAAGGTAGATAATTCTCAATTAGAGGATGATGGTAATGAAGAGTAGGGAGACAATGAGGAATAATTCATGCTGATGGAGGAGTAACAAGAAAGGGAACAAACTTTTGACTGTGCAACAAATTTTGTAAAAAATTGTATCATCGGCCATATATTGGCTTGTAAATCAGGAATTTAGTATTCCTGATATGACTTTAAATAGTCATTTCATTGTAGTTTGGTTAATCTAGTATTTTGTATTTCCATGTTGGGTTTTAACTGGAGGTTTTCTCACTGGCTCTTTCCTCCCGGTATGTCCTTTGAGCCAGCAAATGTATATGTTGATTAATATATAAATATATAGTGGCTTGCCACTTTTATCAAAAAAAAATAAAAATTTACCATTTATTATTAATATTTATTTATCCATTTAATTAAATAATATTTAATTATTTAATTAAATGCAAACTAATTATCCATATTCAAATAAGTTCCATTTTTATCTCTTCAGACAACTATTTCTTCTCTGATAAGTTAACTCCGCCTCATTTTAGAATACCAATATTCTCTCATTAGTTAACTTCATCTAATTTTATAATATTCTTGTTCATCTATCAACCAGCTCAATTTTCAAATTGGAAACATTGTATACAAAGTTCTCCATAATTTTAATTAAATAATTCATTATTATCTCTTCATGGTTTGAAATTAATTTTTTAATTTATCAACTGAGTTGATTCCACAATCAGTTAACTTAAGTTTTTATTCTTATCCTCATCTTCCATTCAATTTTTCCTTGAAAAGTATATAAATATAGCCTTTTGCTTCATATTTTTTGATATCCCACATCTTTATGCAAATCCATTATGCCAAATTCATATCACATCTTTATGCAAATCCATTATGGAAAATTCATACCTTGCATCTTATGCAAATTAACTCTATCAAAATCATAGATCAATCATTTATCATAGTGTTATGCTATGAGATTTACCATGCACATCCAAAGATTAAAAAAAATCATTCTACTTGAGTTTTTTAGTTGGATAGGTAAAGTAATAATTTAGATTTGATTTTAGTTTATTTTATTTAGTCTTATAATTTTTATTTTTCTATTTTAACACTTACATTTTGGTGAATTTAATGTTAGTACTAATATTTTTTACTAACCTTTTTGTATGTGAGTTCTTGGTGTTCTTATTTAAGTCGTAGGTTGTAGGTAATCTAAAATGGTTTTAAAAATAAACCTTTTTAGTATCTTCTTGATGAAAACCAAACATCACAGTTGTTTTAGAAGAGTCGACAAATGATTTTCATATATAATGGTCCATATATTTGTGCAAAATAGTTTTTTTATCTTATAAAACACCTTTTTGGAAATTTCTTTGTTAGTCCATACATTTTTATGGATTTATATTTTTGGATAGTAAATTTATTGCAAAACATCTTAATTTTTTGTTGATAATTAATTTCATTTAATTTACAAATAAAAAATAATAATTAACAAAGGTTTAATCACTTGGCCAACTACTTACTTTTCCTCTTTGTAATTTTAGAAAATACCAACCTATAGTAAAGCAAGCAATACTTTCACACCACTAATCAATTTTTTAAACTTTTGCAAGCGTTAGAAATTTATCTTTGATATGTTCATTGTGAATCATATTATTTATTCAAATTTGAAATGAAAAATAGGATATAATCAGCCAAATTGAGTATTTAAATTTCAAACTTTAAACAAGCACACATATGAACTTACTTTTTTGATGATTTTTAAAAATTTATGAGTATAATGGTGTTATTTTTCAGCTTGAAATAATCTATTTCATATTTTGACTATTCATTGAATGGAACAATTTTTCACTTTGAAAGAGAAAAACACATATATAATTTATTTTCACAAGACAATGAGCAAATATCAAAACTTCTAAATAAATTTGTTTTGAAGGATGGTATTAGGAAGATAATTTTATAGACCGTTGTATTTTTTATGTGTGTGTTGCATGTTTTATGTGTCTTTTGAAATCATTGTGATAAAGGATTAAATGAAAACCATATTTTGATTTGTTTAAATAGAGAACAAGTGTTTTTTAATCCTAAAATAGTGTGTTTGTATGCTCTTCCCTCACATGATTTCCATGATCTTGTGAATTAGAAACACCCCCTTTTTCCTTTTATTTTTAGAGGTCTTGTATAGTTATTTCATCACCCTAGAGGACAACCTCAACTCTAGTGTTTTAGAAAAGTATGAATAGTGGGGGTGAATCAAAAGAAACAACTCGTGAGTCTCATTTTGACTACACCCCCAAGAACTTTATACCTTGGGGAAGTGAAGGAGAAGGGTGGGTTACCCTCTTCTCCCAACTATTTGACTTTCTTGGACATTCAAGTTAATGGATTAGGCTTCATTCTTCCCTTGTGGTATATAGAGGATTCCCCTAGAAATATTGTATAGCCTAGTTTAAGACCTCCCAATTTTTGCTTAGATTTTTTCAAGGTATACTATCATGCATAAAGATACTCACCATGTATCTCCCAAAGTAGAGATAGAAACTCTTTGTGAAAGGTCTTAGGACCTCCAATGAAAAAGAAAAGGTGATACCTCTATCTATTGAATCTTTCAAGATAAGTTTCTTGCACTAATATTGGGATATTAGTGATTGCCTTTTGAGCCTACACTAAGTTAACAATCCCACTTGATTAATCCTAAAATGAAGAAAAATAGGAGGGTCATAGGGTTTCCCAAAATGGAAAAGTAGATCCAAAGAGGGAAAATGGGTCCTACTTCTCTAATTCTATTAGGAAATAACATCCAAATAATGAAATGATTATCAACCATTAGGTGAATCAATTCAAACTGTGAATCTACAAATTTCCCTTTTTTACAAGGA
Source organism: Sequoiadendron giganteum (assembly GCA_007115665.2). Taxonomy (NCBI): domain Eukaryota; kingdom Viridiplantae; phylum Streptophyta; class Pinopsida; order Cupressales; family Cupressaceae; genus Sequoiadendron; species Sequoiadendron giganteum. The sequence goes on from CM021102.1 coordinate 304,668,330, forward strand.
TGGGGGTCTAGGTCAAACAAAACTTTGGGGAAAAAGATAAAAAATAGAAAATCATCTCCAAAATGCAATCTACGACTTGGATTTAGAAGATTTAGTATAAAAATAAAATAACCAATAGATTTTATAGATAACTTGAGAGTAATAAATTTTTTGAACCATTCAAAATTTGTTGTTTCTATAGGCTAAATAGGGACTCATTTATCCTAAGGCGAATGGGTACTGGAAGACTTTTCTAGAAAACTTTGAATCTAAGAATGAAGTATGGGACCTACAATTCTTCCCTATAACTTGATACCCCCATTCGCATATCCGGATCTAGGAAAAATATACAAAAAAAATTGTTTTTTGTTGGTGGATAAGGGTTTTCCTTAGTCAAACCCCAATTGTGGTAATTCAACCTTGATGAAAAGCATAAATCTAAAACATAAAATGTGTGTGCAATCCTAACCTTAAGTGTATCTATTATTAATGAACACATGATGCAAAGAAACCATACTCAAGTGTGTTAGAATAGGATCCCTAAATGAACATGCATGATGATGATGACCTACTTTGGGAGATCTAAAGTCACCCTAATAAGTTACAAATCTAAATATAGCTTCCTTTAGGCTGAAATTATAAAGATAATAGAAGATGGAATCACTTATGAAACAATTCCTTAGGCTTGGTTGAATGATTTTCACATCTCCCAAAACCTAGAATCCATCATGATCCTCTATAGGAAACTATCATCACTCTTTTGGCAATGCTTGATCTTGATATCAAAATGAGCTTGAAGATCTACAAAAACAACTCAAGTTCTACTCTGAGACTTCAATTTTGAATTTTTCTCCTTGCTCTTGACTATGAATTATTGATCTCATGTGAATTTATCTTCTTTGTCTTACTTTCAAGTGTAAAATGAATGTGAGGTTTAGTTTTATAGGCTTCCTATCTAATTTTCTAATTATCAGATTCTAAAAGTTGACATGTGAAATTTGAATTTGAGACATTGAAATGCCACTATAAACATGTTTAAATTTGAGTTTAAGGCACGTAATGAGGACCCATTCACCCATTGGTGAATGGGTCTTGGCCTAAAACACCAAGACTTCTTAAAATGTTGGGGCATTAATTTGATTCATAGTATTTATTCAATGCGGGTTGTGGTTTTGAGAATTAAATAAAATAGAGCAAAATATGCCTTGGGATACATTATAAAGGGTATTAGGGGCCTAGTAATGAGGTTTTCAAAATTCATTAATGAAAAGGTCACCAGAATAGGTCCAAATAAGTGTGAATTATACTTTCTCCTATAAAGGGGTATAATTTTTACACTAAATTTAGCCCCTACTTTAGCAACCATATTACACTATGTGCATATGTAAGATAAAGGAATTATAGCATACTTTATAAAAAGGATACACACATGGATTCATTAGGAAGAATGAAGCCCCCACTATATATTTATCTGCACAACCATAATGTTAGGAACTACATCCTACAACATAGATTCACTAGTCATTCAAAAATCCTCTTATCAAACTTCTACAAATAATTGAATTCGAGGTAGATGTATGACCCCTTGATTCCACTTGCTTTATGGAGGTGGAATCAGGGTAGCCACAAAACCACATTGAATTACTTAATTCTTATCATTGGTTATTTCCAAGTACCATACCACATAGTGATAGACGGTTGATGAGATCAAGAGTGGAATTACAAATGCAACACAACTAATGGCATAAAAAATGTAGTTCTCTAGCCCCCAATATGTTGATTTGAATGAAATATACCTAAAGTAAAATATACATCTTCATAATAAGTTTAAATATGAATGAAAATGACTCTTTTACCTATCTTTTTTATAATTACCTCTTTGTAATTTACCTTGGTATAGAGCGATCCAAGATGTCGAGTAGAAGAACCTACAAGCCTCGTAGGCTTGATGTGCTTAGTGGATGAGGTGGCACGATGCATAATTTGGCCCACAATGAGTGGAATATTCGCTACTTCATCTTTGTTTTCATGCATTTACAATACTATTTTATGTATTTTTAGTACTTTTAGGACCCTAGAAAATATAGTTGCAAAGTGTCCATCTTTGTCGCAAAGCATCCACTTTTGGTGCAAAGTGTCCCACCTTGGCATAAAGGGTCCCACTTCAGCACAAAGTATCAAGAATTTTCTCAAGTGTCCAAGACCCCATCCAAAAATGGCACATATGTCCTCGAGAAAATTTAGTTTATTATTTTAATTATTAATGGATATGTCTAGGATTAACTTTTCATATTTTATCATTTAGACACCTCCCCAAGCCTAAAAAAATATCAGAGGGAAACAACTTTATTTCCTTTGAGACCTCATCACCTAACTGTTAGAGGATGAGATTAGTACTCTTCAAGATACAGGAATATTCTGGGTGTATTCCATTCCACCAATGAGATATCACGATACTACGTTGTTAGCACTAGTAAAGTGGTGGGATGTTGATACCTACACCTTTCATCTACCTACCAAGGAGATGCCTATTACATTAGAGGATATACAACTTATCTTATGGTTACCCATTTAAGGAAATGTTGTACACTCGGTCGATGAGTAGACACATGAGGAGATGTGGGGTGATATTTTGTATTATATAGGGTACTTGTCTAGGAATCAAGTGTTAGCCTTTAATTAATCTTAGGTGGCTACTACAAAAACATATGGCACTACTCCGACAGATTATGGTAATTACAAAAACACTCACACCAGTTCTTGATGAATGAGGGGCCCATTTAGATGGACGATTGGTTAACATTATTTGAGATATGGAGCAACATCGAACCTTCTACACCTGGGGTTGCAATATGTTGGCACATCTATACTTTGATCTCAGGTGATTTGTCTACAAGGAGATGGATAGTATAGTGCATTAACCAGTCTTCCAGGTGTGGTGTTTTCAGCATATCATGTGTACTAGACCAAAAAATTATCCTACCATAGTATTCATGGGATACCCATGATCCTATAGTTATCCACTGAGGTGAGAATAACAAGAAGGATATTTTCTTCATTGGAATGTCAAATTTGATTGAGTGGAGGAGGGTGATATCTTATGGAGATTGTATCTTAGGATACCAAAGTAGGTAGATGATAGACATGAGCTAGTCAGACTTCAACAAGATTGATTTTTTCTGGGGCGACATGACTTGAAACCTCAGAAATAGTGTTCCACCTTTTGGGAGATGGAACTAAATGGGGATTAGGGTTCCTCCACCTATTTCATAATGTTTCATTAAAGGAAACCCTAGATATCTCAATCTAAGGATGGAATTAGGAAAGGACATCTGCAATAGGGTGTCCTAGGGGTGTGATTAAAGACAAAAGGGGGTTCACCACTAGTCAAATGCTTTGAAAGAAATGGAATGAAAGCAATGTGCAAATTTAGCTATGAATCCTAGAGAATTAAGAACCTGAAATCAAACTAATAAAATACAATGAAATAAAAAGGTACTTGGAAGAAAGATGTGATAAAAACAAGCTTTGAAAAGCTAAAATTATGAATTTTAATTCTCAGTAGAACTCATATGCTAGGCTAGATGATTTATTCTCAGACTAGGGTTTTTGAGTAGAAAATGGAATTTCATAGTGACTGATCTGAATCTCTTGAAAAACTTGAAAATTTGTTGTACTGGGATTCATAATGTAACACCCCTCTATTTTGCTCTTATGTTAGATTATGATGCTTTATTATTTTATCATTTCTTTTAAAGCAATACAAACTATGTGTGTTATGAGATGTACTTTCCTTGATGTTATACTTGACATGCCTTGATTAAGAATAATGTTGGTTTATTATGACATGATTATTGATCATGAATTTTATTAATGATGGAAGAGTCAGTTTGGTGATATTGTATTGGTGAAGGGGAAATTATTGCATCACTCCCTTGTGAGCGCCCTGTGATTCTATGATTTCCTCTTCACGGTGTATTTTATAATTATTTTATATACATGCGTTATTGATGCCTTGGATATAGGTTTGCAAGTACATGACATCGACTCCAACTGACTTCACAGGTTTGAGCCTATCAACCCAATGGTATGATGATTGGGAGATAGTAGCTAGGTTACTTGTGTCAGGTCTATAACCTAGCCATAGTGTGTCGTCAGTCGTGTTTGACGAGTCATTGCTTGCCTTGTTTTAATATTATTTAATTATGAAGGGTTCTTCATTATGGAAATAAATATTTAGAATTATTGTATTAATTAATGTTGAGTATTTATTTATTTAAATTTGATATTGTGGATAGAAGTTTATATTTAAATTAATTAATTAAATTAAATTTATTTATTTAATTAAATTTAATCCAATCGGTTGGATTTATTTATTAAATAATTAAAATTAATTAATTAAATTAGATGTTGAGAAAATTAAAAGAAAAAGAGAATTTAATTTCATTTTGGAATTTAATTTTAATTGGTGGTAATTAATTTCAATTTGGAATTATTAAATTAAATGGAACTTAGATTTGGTTGTTAGAATATATTTTAATTTTGCCAGCATGTTAGAGTTAAAATTAATTAAGAGGTTGTTGAAATTTTATTCACGAAGAGAATTTTTGGGGATTTGGAAAGAAGAGGAAAGCTTCTTCATGGGAGTGTGAGGATATTTTTGGAGATATTATTTTTGGGGAAAGAATGAAAAATTGGAAAATACATAGAGGATTATAGAGTTTCTTGGTTGTAGGTATTGTAAAGGAATTGTTCTTGTTGTGTTTACTATGAATTTTGGATACTATTTTGGTACTAGAATTACTCTGATTGCTAGGAAGAAGTTGTGGAAGCTTTGGAGGAGGTTCGACATCAAAGATTCATCTTGTCTAAAGCTTCTTGATATAGGTTCTTTACTTGTGAAATTAGTTTGTTTAAACTCTAGTGTAGAAATTGTGTTGTGTAGTTAATTGTATTGCTAAATCTATTAGGGAAAATTAATGGTTTTTGGAGAAAGGAAATTTAAAACTTTTGTTGTTACCGTGAAGAATTTAGAAAATATTATTTATAGAAAAAACCAATGGATATGAATTGTTTTATTTGGAAAATTTATTAGATTTAAACAGTGAAATAAAGACTAGAGAGAAACAATATGGGAATTAAAAATATTTAATTTAAATCTTCTGTGTAAAATTGTTGAAATTTCGAGAAGGAAATTGTTTTGATTAATGGCTATAGAATTTTGTTAAATTTTGTTTCTATGAAGTCTGTGTAACTTTTCTTTTAGAAATAGAAACCCTCTCATAAATTTGGGAAAATGGTTATTGTTATTGTGAAAATTCCCCTGAGAAAAAAATTGGTTGCCCAGTTAAAGATTTTCTTGTAGATGGCTTTCTTCATAAGCTTTTCCCTAATTTAATTTATTAGCAAAATTCAATAAATATATATACAATATATATATGTGAATATATATATGTATTATTCATATATATATCCTCACATATATATGACATATATATTTATTTAATGATGAAATGTTTATATATATATATATATATATATTCAATTAAATCATCGTATGAGGACCTGAAGAATCTAGGGAGGGTTCCTTTTTTTGGGAGAGTTTTGTTTGATTTAAAACTAGCAGTTGCACCTTAGTGTGCAATGGGTACATTGAAGAAGTGCGGAAAGTCAATCAGGATAAATTTTGATCTATTTTTTGTATTATATAAAACTATAATAATAAGTATAATTAGATTATTTATTATTAATTATAAATTTTAATCTTAAATTCTGTATAATAAGTATAATAAATTTTAAAAACAAAATAACTTTGTCAAATAAATGAAGATAATTATTAAAAAATAAAAATAAAACAAGATTTCGTAATGTTAAAACCTAAATGCTTTCATTATTAGGATCTTGACCGTAAAATGTGGAAGCATAGACAAGACACACAAACTATTTGAAAAAATGTCTCAAAGAAATGTATTCTCATGAAATACCTTGATTGCAAGATATTCACAAATGGATTAGTTGAAAGGCTTTACAAAATTTCAGGCAATTGCAATTGTCAGGCGTAAAGCCAAACTCTACAACCTTTGCCAGCATCCTCACAGTCTATGCTGAATGGGAGGTTTGGAACAAGGTATGGACATGCATCAAAGCATAAAGTATAGCGGAATTTTTTTAGAAGATGTAGTTGCAACTGTGTTGGTAGACATGTATGCAAAATGTGGAAGCATAGACAAGGCACGTGAAGTGTTTGACAAGGTGCCTCAAAGTGATGTGGTTTCGTGAACTGAAATGATTGCAGGATATCCACAAAATGGATGTGTTGAGAAGGATTTAGAAATTTCCAAGAAAATGCATTTGATAGGTTTAAAGCCAAATTCCGCAACCTTTTCTAGCGTCCTCCCTACCCATGCCAAAAGAGGAGGTTTGGAATAGTATGGACATCCATCGAAGCATAAAGGATAGAGAAACTTTTTCAGATATGTACAAATTGGAAGCGTTAACAAGGCATGTGAAATTTTTGACACAATACCTGAAAAAGATGTCATTTCATGGACTGCAACGATTGTAGGATACATACAAAATGGATTTGTTGAAAAGACTTTGGTAACTTTCAAGAAAATACAATTGACAGATGTAAAGCTAAATTCCAATTGTTTTTTGAAGTATCAATATTTTCTTTTTCATATTTGAAAATAAGGGAATGCTATTTCACCTTCACTGTAAACATTGTTGCAATTTGGCACTTATCAAAACATATTGTTCTCCTAAGATCTTTACCTTTTTTTTTTTTTGGCAGACTGATAAGGCATTCATGCTTGATGAAGCGATTGATTATCTTAAGAAGATTTGGTTGCAAGTGTAGGTAGGTGCATCACTCAATGCTAAATGATGGTAGAATTACAATTTGGCATACAATAATATTAGCTCTTTAACAGTTTAAGTCCTAGGCAGTTTCCATGAAACAATTACTTGGTCGCATTTGCATGCCCTTTCTTCGTGCCATCAATACTTGAGAATTTCTTAGTTGATATGAACTGCTGCTAACATTTTTTAATTTCTTTGAGCATTTATTAGTTGATATGAGTTGTTGCTAACATTTTTTAATTTCTTTGATACACCAACATTTTTTGATTTTGGTGGAAAATATTAGCCATCACTGAACAATCAGTATTGTCATGATTGTAAAGGCATCACATTTAAGCTTATAACGGCTATGGTCAATGATGTGGATCGATTCATTGCTTTCAGAACTTTGAACTTTTGGCTATTCTTGTTTCACTAGGGTGCAATTTTACAGTTATCTTTGGTAACTTGTAAAGGCTTTAAATAATTCTCTGTAGAGTTTTAATCATCGATTTCCATGTAGCATTTTACCTACTTGTTGAAGTAGAGAGGAATTCAATCACAATCATGGCATGGTCAGGGACATGTTTGGCAGCTATATGGTGATAAAAGAGTTGGGAGATGGTACTTATGTGAATGTTTAGAAAGCTTTGAATCAACAGACTAATGAAATAGTATGAATGGTTTCCCTTCATTTAAATAAATTATAAGTGTTTTACCCCTTGTAGAAAATCTATACATCAAGTAATGTGTAGCCATTAATGCAAAGTTTCTGCCATGGGAAGTTGTGGCTTCCAAGTTTAGGTCCACCAATTGTAAAATATTGTGATACTATATGCATTGGCTTTCATACGTTATTTATAGGTTACCATAGAGTGAAATCTATGATGGCCATCTAGTTGATTCTATGTACGCTATATTTTCCAAAATGATCCCAAAGCTCCTTCGATTCCCTGTTCTTAGTTGTATCTATTTTATGATTGTTATTTATGTTTCAATAAGTGAATTTTGATTTCCTTTTTCTAAAACTGCTCTGGTTGACTTTTTTATTGATTTCCCTATTTATTGTTTCATAAATATTCTAATTCTAAACAAATGAGAAACAAATTTTGAGGACTGCGACAATACATACCGTTTGGATCAATAAACTGTAAATATGAATAAACTAGAAATAAATTAGTAGGATATCTCTGTAACGGTGCATGCACTGTTTGATTTAGAAATAAAAATGTAAATCACAAACAAGAAATAATGTGGTCAATAATGTTCATGCTTTTTGATGGAGATAACAGTGTAATGTTAGCTTGCCTATGGTCTAGAAGGATTAGGAACATTCTTAATGAAATACCAATTTTCTTGAGATCTAGAAGGATTAGGAACATTTGTTATTAGATATGAATTTTCTTGAGATTCAGAAGGACCAGGGTGTTTGCTATCTTTTGTAAGATTTTTTCCATATGATACTAGATATCTATTTTATACAGGTTGAATACAAAGATGGCACATCAGTTCAATGAATTTTGGTGTTTATGGAGATGAATTGTTGCAGGCAGAAATTTTATATGGTAGTGAGTAAGATTTGTGTCATTTTATAAAGATTTAGAAAATAATTGGGACCAGCTGCATTGCAATTTCTTTATTTCGTGTCAGATGCACTCTAAAAGAATTGTACTCTACTCTTATATTGCTAAATATATTAAAAAATGGAAAACTATGGTTCGTGACAAACATAAAATTAAACGAGATAGGCTTTTGTGTCAGTGCCATTGTTTATTGTAATCAAAAAATTATGCACACTATGCTAGTATCATCTAAGCAATGCCTTTATTGATGCTTTTTATTTTTCTATATGATTGATTATCACAGTTTGGAAATTTGAGATATTGTTTATAGGAGACAAAATGGGAAAATTCTGCAAAGTAGTTATTTTTGCAAAATTCTTCTGGATAGGATTGCAATTTACATTCTCCATTATTTGGGTCTCCTTACTAGATTCAACATCAGGGAAAATCTTTAAACTATAGTAAGACCCAAAAATTTAGAACTTAAAGAAAGTATGCAGTCTGGTTCATATTTTTTGTAAGTTGAGACACTATGAACAAACTAGTCTTAAGTCAAGTAGTTATTGTCTATGGGTCATTTATGGGAATTGTAATTGTACATGGTTGAATTAGTTCTTTTGTGAGAATGTTAATTCACCTCAGTTCAAACATTTTATTTTTGTCAACATAGTGGATGGTTGATGGTTGCACTTCGGGTCCTTCAAAGTTTAAGAAACAAATTTGGTATTGTGTTTAATTACTTTTATACTAACTACAATATTAAATTGGATATTAATAATATTTCATATGCATGAGGTTCTTTTGATAGTGCCTCATGAAATTGTGTCACCTGAACATTATCAAGTTGACAGAGGTTATTCGGGAAAATTTTGAACTCTATTTTGTGTTTGAATACATGTTACTGTATATTTCTCCTTCTACACATTATTTTTTCATACAATTATTGCCAATGTTAATGTTTTTAATATTATACTATTAACTATTCCATGTTTTTTCTTTGTTTGTCTTATAACCTAAATAGAATTGTGATTTTCTATTTTACATTGATAGTCAAAGTTGGTTATATTTTCTCTATGCATGATAGTCGAACATGCATTTCCTTCTTCAAATAAAATTGTTAATAGAAGTCAGTTCCAATTGCTTTATTTGGCATGGTCTGAAACTTTCTATGATATGAATTTTATTTTGCAAGATGTATAGGGGAAGTATGAGTGCCTTGTGATTTTTTGATGAGACATACACATATTGCTTTCATATTTGGATGGATTGAATACTCCTTGTGGAATTAGTATTGAAAGGATTAGATGAACCAATCCCGACATTTCTAGGGAAACAAGGCATGCCAACATTATGACTGGCTCTCAAAAAATTCTCATTGTTGGTTTTGAAGTACAAACCAGTTGCAAAAGATTGGATTTTCTAAACCATTTTATTAAGAACACAGAGGGTTTTGTGACATGTAATAGTTAACAAAATAGAGTATTGCTACAGTAATAAAGAAAAAAAATGAATCTTTGAAAAATACATGAGTATTATAATGTTGTTAATGATGAATTCAAATCTTCACATACAACAGTGGAATGCCAATAGTTTGTATTTCTCAATAAAGGGAGAGCAGAAAAATGTACAACCACGTAACACAGTTTTATCTTCTCTCTTTAATTTTTTTATAATGAAGACTGCAACTGCTTAATTTCTTAAAATACAAGTAAACTTTTAAAAAGTGGAGCACATGGCTAAGTGGATAAGTGGGACCATGTTTTAATTATGATGTAATGTTTATGTTTATTGTTTAACTAAATTTTTTATATAGTAGATTATAATATTAAGATAAAATCAAAGAAGGTAACATTATGTTCACTTAGTGAAGTGCTTGCCAATTGACTTCATGTACTACACAAATGTATGAAAAAAATCCAAAATTTTCTCTAATTGAGCATATTATGACACCAACATACAACCCATATCAGAAAACATAATCTCTCCATATGGATGATCAATGTGTATACATAGTTGTTGTTGCACACTATGAATCAATAGTTTCTCACTCGGCAAAAACTCAACAACTTAAAGTAGTAATAATTCATATAAAACCACTCTTTTTTGCAAAATTCAATTACAAAATGTATCAAATTTAGTCTAGATTTAAGATTCTTAATTGTAGATAACATATTTTAATTGAAAATACGGTAATTCCTATGTGGTTGTAGCTTATAGTTAGCTCATGAAAAAAATAATGGTGCTTGATTTCACACAAACATACTTTTTGAAGAAATGTGGAGGGCATTTGGATTCAAAGCCAAATTTTCTAAGCAAGTATCAAAATCCAATGTAGCCAGGAGAAGAAACAAAGGATAAGGATCATAGTATATCATTGATTGTGATGTTTTGGCCCATGAATTTTCTTTTTGACATGAGCCAACTTACACGTCAAATTTGGATCCATAAATGGTTCAAATAGTATTCAATACAATGTTGGCAAGCGAAGGGTATGAAGCCGGCAAAAAATATTGCACTTTATTGGTTATTTAAGCCCTTTTACTAAGATATTTTACATCAAAATAAACTGAAAATAATTTTTAAATATCTTGTTCAATACAAATCCCGAAAAATGAAAATTACGGTCAAGATCCTAATATTATGTTCTGCAATTCATTGCAATTGAAGAACTTTAAAAATTCATATTTATGTTATATTTAACCCAAATGACTAATAGAGAAAAAATATTATTTTTATTTAAATCAATGCATAGTAAAAAACTTAAAATCCTTTCCAAAAAATAAAAAAGCATAATATTATAAACCAATTAAATCCATTACTGTATAAACGAATTATATTTAATTTAACTTCCTATGATACATCCGTTGAGATATTAATCATGAAATTTTTGTATGAAATATCTCCTGACGGGGATAAATTTAAGGGTAAAATTTTATTGCCTTTTAACTTGCAACTTTTCCTTTAATTTGCGTACGAAACACAAGCGAGATAAAGGGCGGGGCCCACCCTGTCGAAACCTTATATTATTTCATGTCAAATCCTCAGGCCGGTGAATGCGACAATATGTTTGATGTTTGTGATGAACATCAGGCATTATTTCTATGGTCAGAAGGATGACTCAAACCATCAATGGTCAAACTTAGCTCGTCCATCTCAAATAAGGATACGCCTTCAATGTAAAAAAATTGTAATAATGCTTGTGTCGGGGGAGGTGGGTGAAATACCACTGCCGCACAAACCTAAGGGAGGTGGACGGTGGTATTTCCACTGCCCCTCCCATATGATGGGAGCGATGGACTTACCATAGTCTGCCCCCAATATAATGGGGTGCGGTTGTGGTAAGCCAATCGACCCCTCCTTCCTCATATTAATTCGACTTTGGCATTTGTTTTTTATATAATTTGCGTTGGATTTTCGTCTTCCATTATTAATTTGACTTTGGTTGGATTTTGAATTTAGGGTTTATTAAATATAATATATTTTAAATACATATATATATGTATTATGTTTATATATTTTTGTTAATATATTATTGATTTAACTTTTAAATGAAGAGATAGTTGTTGATAATGAATATTTATTAAATATATTTAATGTAGATATATTTTATGTATATATTTTAATTAGAATTTATTTTATTTTAAAAAAAATTGTTGCATGCAATTAGGAATTATAAAAAATAAAGAATAATATATTTGTATTATCTGGTTTATTAGAGGAAATAGATGTTTAATTAAGTGTGTTTGTTGAAATAGGTATTTATTTAAAAAATATATATTATGTTAGTAGGAACAAAGATTTTGTTATTTTAAATTAAGGAAATTGGAGAAATAGATAGTGTGATGTTATCTTTAATTGAAGGAGTCTTTTAGTTAATTTGGTAATTTGGGATAATTGGGTTGTGCTATTGTATTCAATTGTTTTATTGCCTATAAGAAAATTGGTGTTAAATTAGTATACTATGAATATTAAACTAATGTGTCGTTAAGATGTGCTTGAGATTTCTTTTGTGACTTTTTGGGGTAAATTGAATAGAGGCATTAGACAAGGTTAGAAGTCTTCCTAGTGTGGTATGTTAACTTTGAGAGTTGTTATTTCATGGTCTTGTCTTTTGTAGTTCTCCATGGTAGTGAGGATTGCCGTTTTCAATGAGTCACCCGATTTCCACAAACGGGGAATGGTTTGTTCCTTCTTTGAATGTATTTGTTGGATTATTTGTTCCTCCTTAGTTTGGAGTGGTGATGAATCACATGATAATTGTAGGAGGGTGAAGCTCAATGGGGGTCGAGATCTGGAACGATCTAAAGGGTAACTCTTGCATCTTGTCTGAAACTTCTCCTAGGTCAACTTTATGGGGGATTTGCTAAGTTATGGATTGTGTTAACTGGAAGCAGTGTGATCTTTTATTTTTTAGAATCATGTGTGTGGTTGAGTCAGTATGAGTCGGCCTGAGTCTAAAGGTTGTAGGGATTGTCTTTTTATCCACGTTACTATCTCCTAGCATGGGGAGTGGGCCTTCGGGTACCACTTGGTTTGGAGGAACGTGCACCCTACGCCATTGGGTCCCCCTTTGATTTGTAGATTGCGTTGTGAGGTTTTCTAGTGGAGAGCTCACAGTGGTTTCAGTATTTATTTTAAGCTTTCTATTTACTTCAGTTTAGCTCATGTAATTATTATTCCCCTCTTTTTTTTTTCAGGAGGAACCCTATAATTGTAATGGTTAGTTTTGATCTACCTCATTCTGGGAATGAGTATTCTAATCTACTTTTAAGTTAATATAATCCAAAACTTATTATATGTTATTCTAGTGTTAAATTCTTTAATTCTTTGTATGTGCAATTAAATGTATGGTTAAAATTTTAATAAATTCTTTATGTGAAAGTAGTGTGTATGTTTTGGTTATAGATGTAATCTTGTCACGTTACCTTAGAGGTTGTTGCAAAGTAATGTGCATCTCCTTTGATAATTATGCACTTTTAAGAAAAAAATTGTACACTTCCACGTTGTGTTGTAACTTCCTTTAGGGTCTCGTGGTGGGGCATTACACATACACCTAAGGTTGTGATTTAGTCCCAATATTAGGGTTTGGCTAAAACTTGGGTATCCTTTAGTGTTCTTTTGTAGCTTCTCTTCTGCCAAATATTTGAGTTTGAAAGTTTGTATTTTTATTTTTAGATGACTTTCTATGAAGATGACAACCATGTGACAACCTTGACAACTTTGTCTTCAAAGGATCTTCAAGCTCTAAACCACCCAAATCTACTATCACACATGAAGAGGGAGAAAAAGTGTTGTTTTGTTAGATAACGTGGGTTTTCCTTGGTCAAACACCGTTTTGGTAATCAAACCTTAATGAGAAATAAGAAATAAATGAAATGAGACATGAAACATAAGATGAAAGAATAGAACCTTTCTTGAAATCTTATAGATCTAAAAAGAAGCATGAAGTGGCCTCGATGGATTTAGATCTTGATCATGATTCTTAATGAAAGACAATGGGCTGATGCAAGAAGTTGGGTCCACAAAAAACTCAAAAAGTGGAAATGTTTTTGTTGTTTTTCATAATTTGTCACACTTGGAATAAAAATTTGAGGCACTTACATAATGAATTTAAAAAAAAGAAAGTAATATGAAAGTTATCATTTTGAATCTAGTTTCTAAATATGTAAATATTCAAATACCCAGATTGTAGAAATTAAATTTTTATAGGGATCTATGAAAACCACTTTTTAAAAGTCCCTATTTTTTTACCATACCATGCACATGTACAAACACCACTTTTTAACCCAAATAAAATTAATTTTCTAATTCCTTTTGGGGAAAGAGAGCTAACAACATGAAGATTGATAAGGGATTTTTTTTGTAATGTTTTGTTGAATATTTTTTTATTAAATTTGTATTGGCCTTAATTGTTGTTTTCAAAAATCAATGTGTATAGACAATTTGACTAAACTAAACATTTTCTGAAACTTTTTTTTTCATTGTGTAGAGAATTGTCTAAAGATTGATGTCATATAATTTTTTTTACAAGAAACTTTACCAAAAAAAAGTTCGATATTTCAAGTTTAAGGACTAGTTTGCTTTGATTCAGAAAAAAAGTCCATTAGCCATATTGTTAAAGTTGGGCGTTCTTCTTCAATCTGCCTTATTTTTTTAGTTCCAGGTCAAAGGCTAAGGCTCGGATTGCCAAGCCTTTCTCAAGCCTAAAACAAGGCTACAAATGGGTTGGGAAACCAAATTTTAAATAATGCATGCGCGTTATTTAAATGAAACGTGTACGCGTACACGTTATGTTTTTACCTGTTGGGTAAAGGTAACGTATATGCATTATGAAATGCATATGCATTCTATTTTCAGAATGCATATGTGTTTCATAATGCATACGCATTTCTAATATAACTATTTTTCCTTGGTTTGAAATTTTTTGATATAACATGTTTTTCCTACAACATTCTTTTACTTATAGTATAGTCCGAAAGCGCCATTTTCTCTATTTTTTATTGCAAATTGGTTGAAAAGACAAGTGCAAGTTGAATTTTCTGAAGTGGAATCAAGTACAAGAATAATTTACAAGAAGATTCAAAAAAGAGAGTTTTTGGATGTATTCATGATGTTTTTGTACTTCAAAGTTTATAGAAGAAAGGATCTTCATAGGACAAATGAATGTAGATGATGCAAATGTGGAGATGGTGAATATAGAACAAAATGCAATTATGGAGACAAACTCAACTATGCCTTCAACTTCAACTTTGAATGATATGGAAATAGTACCTATGCAAACAACTTCGGGTATGTCTTCAAATCCACCTCCCAATGATATGGAAAATGCACCTATTCAGACAATCTCTCCGGGTATTTTTTCAAACCCAAGTCTTGATAATATTTATTTGCTTGTTTAGATGAAGTTGGATACGCCATTAATGATATCAATAATTCTAGGGTTGAAAGAATGCAAAAACAAAAAAATGATGAAAATATATCTTATGAGAATGAAAATGATAATCAAATCCCTCATATTGATGAAAATGAGAATGAAATCCTTTTTACATTTGAAAATGATGTGCCAGATAACCTTTGTGGTAAATTTTCTTGGAGATATATTAGAACTTATGGAAATAAAATATATAAAAAAAAATTTATAGAAATAAATTAGGATTCCAATGTCAACTCATGGTGCAATTGATGAGAATGTGGAAAATGAGAAAAGTGATGAAAAAATTAGGTATTTTTGTAAAACCAAAAAAGAAAGATGATTCAGTAGAACAATTCATATCTAGTGCTGCTAATGCTATTGATTTTATAAGTAAGAAAATTCGATCTAAAGATAAAAATGTGGCTCGTCATGCAATAACAACTACTTTAGTTGATAAAGAAGCTTCAAATAAAAGAATGTTAAGTAAGATTAGTAAATGTATAAAAGTAAATCCTAAAAATTTGATAAGACCTGCTAAAAGAAGAGAAAATATTGAAAAGGATCTAATTAATCAATGTTGGAGTTTTAGTGGTAGACTCCCAAGATTAGACATGAAATTAATTAATGAAATTAACTAATGAAATTAAATCTTTAATCAATAAATTTTGGCATGATAATACAAGAGTATCACCTAACATTAGAGATGTCTTAAAATTAAGGATGGGTTCCAAAATTTGTGTACCTCATCCAAAGCATCTCTTAGATCTGACTCAAACTGAATTATATAGAAAAAAATTAGATGCTTCAGTCTTACCATTGAATATTAAAATAAGTCAAAGATCATTCGAAAATTGTAAACCTTCATATGTTAGAATTAATAAGCAATGAATCTCTTGTTGTTGTAAGACTTGTGTACAATTTTTTTATTATTCTGATAGTTTTCGATGTATACGATGCACTTTGCATGTTAACCAAATTATGTAGGACATTTGTGGTATTAATATGCCCCCTGAAAGAATCAAACATTTTATAGTAGGTTTGTTTTGTGAACCCTCTAACAAAAACTTATTTTATTTAAAATCATGTATTTTTGGAGAATGTGATAGATGTGCTAGATTTTCATTTTTAGGAGAATGTATGCATGAAAGTAGTTTAAATGAATTTGGACAACAATTAGTAGATGTAAAAAAAATTAAAAATGTTGAGTATTCTTTAAAAGATGGAAAAACTTGAAAACGTGTGAGCTAATTATGGAAAAATTTAGTGTGCATGCATTTATTAAATAATTTAAAGATAAGATCGTACCTAAATATGTTCAACACTCTCAGTATGATCATTGGCTTCATAATCAATTTCGTTTATATAAAAACACATTCCCAATTGGAACTATGTTGTCAGTTGTTGATTTTGCTGAAAATTATACTCTTGCTCCACAAGAAGAAATTCAATCATAGTATTATAATTCAGTGCAAGTAGCTATTTTTGTTCATATTGTTTATAGACATGCAGATGATAGTAGAGAAGATAATAGAATTTTTTTGAGAGAGTGCCATTTTTATGTAAGTGATAATCGATTACATTCATCTGATTTTGCTCAATATTGTTTTGATATATTTTATAAAAAATTAAAAGAAAGAGGAATTCAACTACTAAAACATCTCATATGGTTAGATAATTGAATGGATCAATTCAAAAATGCTCGTATGTTTTATTGGTTATGTATATTTCATAAGGAAAATAATATCCAACACATATGGAGTTTTTTTGAAGTTGTTCATGGTAAAGGAGAACACGATGGAGCAGGTGCATGTGTTAAAAGAGCTCTTGCTAGAGAGAAACTAAAATTTGAGGACGCTGCAAAATTTAGAGATGCGCATGCAATTGTAGATTGGTGCAATACCAGATTATCTAAAAGAATAATTGAGAGCTCAATAAATCACCTCTTCTTTTGGTTAGTTGAAGAAAATGATATTTGTTCTCAACAATATTTTGAAACAATTAATGGGTCTACAAAATGGCATTCAGTTAAGAGTTCAAATGCAAACACATGGACAAGGGAGTTGGCATGATTTTGTCAATTTTGTATTGTAGGTGATTGGGAGGCTTGTGAAAATATGGAATGGGTCGAAAAATGGCAACAAAAATCCTTAACACCCACATCGACACATGCTCAACATGGAACAATAATTGAAGATAATCAAGCATTCACATCAAATGATGCTGATCATGTTCTTGATCTTGTACAAGAAGGTACATTATTTATTGAGTTGAATCTTATACATGTATGCATGTTTTTATATGTGAAATAAATATAAGTCACTATTTATTGAATTTTGTATCTATTTTTGTAGGACATTTGTATGTTGCTGTTGCACCTGAGGGGAATGAAGGGGGGATGGATTAAGTTAGTTTGATAGATGTGTTGAGAGAAAACATAAGTTGGTACATCCTAGAGTGGATGATGATAACTTTGAGTATCCAACTGGTTCATTCATTATTGTTGGCACTTGGCTTCGAAAATATTTCATAAGAAATAATGGATTGCCTGCATTTGAAGATTATGAAAGACACAAGAAGATTATACATTATTCACATTTGATTTTGGCAACCAATATAAAACTAGTTAGATATCAAGGGAGGCCTGCTAATAAAGTCTTATGGACACTTTTAATGGATTGTAAAGTGTGAATGTCTTCAATTTCAAATAATCTTATAATTCCTTTAATAAGTTCATTTCCATTCTATAAATATCGTAACTCCATTCATTAAAATTTATTATTATCCAAATAATTTCAAAACAATGACTTAAATTCTACAAATAGATTCATAATACAAATTACATTCATTAATACGTGTCATCTTTCACGACATTCATAATACAAAACATTGTAAAATAAATTTACAATTCAAGACTTAGGGATTTTGTCGCCTTAAGTTCTTTAATAATCCTTCAATAATAAAATACAATAGATATATGAAGAAATCTTCATTTGATCTTCAATCCAATAGCCAATCATCAAACATGAAGACGAGAACAAGGTTCGGGCGCTTTTTCTGCCCAACCTCAAAGTTTACGCTTCCCTAGAATTCTTTAGTCATTCAAATAATACCCGACCCTGCATGAGTCGCTTAGCAAAAATCAGTCGACAGGAAAGATGGAATCTAGTGCGTGCCTAGTATAACTAGTAAAACCACGA
Source organism: Sequoiadendron giganteum (assembly GCA_007115665.2). Taxonomy (NCBI): domain Eukaryota; kingdom Viridiplantae; phylum Streptophyta; class Pinopsida; order Cupressales; family Cupressaceae; genus Sequoiadendron; species Sequoiadendron giganteum. The sequence goes on from CM021102.1 coordinate 304,686,821, forward strand.
GCATTTTCATATTTCTAATTCATTTAAGAAACAATCAAGTTCGATACTAGGATATGGTAGAGAGATAAATATTCCATTTGTTTCAATGGTCCTTAAGTTACTTGGCCAAGTTAAATGTCATGCATGACAAATAATAGTAGTTTTAGAAAAGAAAAACTACACTCTCTAAGAACCCATATTCAACACCCGTCCCAGAAGGTAACTTCCCAAACACATGTCATGCGCATTCAATTATCAAGCATGCATGGTTCCATTCAAAATCTAAAATATTTTTTCTCAAACACATGAAATTCACTTTCATTTTCAAGAAAACATGGTTTTTAATACAATAATTTCACAGTTTTAAATCATAGATAACATTATGTTCAAATTTAAAATAAAATAAAATAAGGTGTTTCTCAAGTATGTAACTAAGTACATATAAAACCAGAATAAATGAGCACACATTATTTTGGTTCATTTACTCATAAAATTCGTCTACACTTCGAAATAATCCTTTTCTAATTTTTTTCAATACGAAGCAATTATATTTTTAATTATATTTCCTTTTCTTTTCTGTTTTTCACATTTCTGGAAAATAAAATAATAACTTTTCAAAAACATGTTTAACAACTCATTTTTACTTTTGTTTCATAGTAATTTTATTTTCATCTCCATAGGTTTATCTAATTTCATTTTTACTCTTGAGAATGAATCTTTACACAAAATTATTTAATCTTACATTCTGGAAAATATTTAAATTTTGTTTAATTTAATAACAGTATATTTTATGTTTCTTTTGCTTTGATAAATTTTTATCTCTCTTTGGCAGTTTGATTTTGAATCTACAAAAATAGATTTTACTAAACAGAAAAATCTACTACCTCCTAATTGTTTTCTATTCAAAAATCATTCTAAAATTTTTTGTTCTAATTGTTCAATGGTTTTATGGTAAAATCACAGTTTGGTGTTCTAAAATTTCTTTAGAATTTAATAGAAACAACAATGATTTTCATTAATTTTAAATACTAGAATAGCAGAAAATGATTCCAATTAAACATATTATGATCATGAATTTGTTAAAATAAAGCATCTCTTTGATTCTACTTGGTAATTTCTTGAATCTGGAAATTATTTTGTCTTTTTTGTCAGTTTCTTGCTATGAATTCCCTCTGTGAATCCTCTATTATTGTTTTGATTTCTATCTAGGTCTCTCCTCTCTTATTTCTACTCACTTCTCTTCCCTACTTCTGGCACTCCTCCTTCACCTCTTCTCTTTCTATTTGGAACTTTCTCCCTAACTCCCCGCTCTCAATGTTTCCATTCTTCTCTTCACTGGTGCATGGTGGAGAGAATTTCCTATACAATCTCATCTCTCTCTAGTCGTCCACCTCCTTCTTTCTGCTGGGACTTGCCTCCTCTCATCACATGTCTCTACTTCCCTTCTCTCCCTATGCCCTCATCTTATCTTCACCTACTGACTTCTCCCTTCCAACCACGCTTTCTCCTTTCTTCCCTATCTTCTCCCTTACTTCCATGTGCCATCTCATTTCTCCCTTGTATCCTTCGTTCCTTCCACATGCCATCTCCTTTCTCTCTTCCATGTGCATCACTCCTCTTCACTAGTCCCTTACTCTTTGGTCGCCCCTTTATCTTTCTTTCCCTCTTGTTGTGCATTATCCTCCCTTCTCCCACACACCTTCCTCTCTCCTTGCTTCCACACACGCCCTTCCCTGTTCTCTTTTAATTTTTGTGAAAAAAAAAAGACCAACCCCCTCTCTTGGCCATGCATGGGATAAAACAGTCTTTCCCAAAAACAAAACTTCCAATAAAATGTGTTTTTCCTCCTTTTTTCTTTCCAAAACAGATTTTTCACTATTTCAATCTCATGCAAATGATCGCCCTATTAATAAGGTTCGATCCACATTTTATGCTAGAACTCTAGAAATAAGGTGGACATAACTCCTATTTTTATTTTTGATTGCATGCAAAATTTATTGAGAGGTGATTGCTTTCTAATTGCAAACCGCTGCTTTGTTTTCAATTTCAACTTTGAACGTATTTCTATTTTCTAATTTGTTTTAAATATCTTATTTTAATATCTATTTCTTTAAATATGTAATTCAATATATGGATATTCTTCAATATTTATATTTTCACAATTTAAAAGCTTATTCCCATAATTTAGAATAAAAAGCATTATTATTTCAACTAAAAATAGAAGATTTACTATTTTAGTTTTCAAAAGGATTTAAATTTTTCTTTCCACACAATACATAATATATTCAAATTGGCTAATATTTTCACAAATAAGAAATCTTTTCATTCAAAACAACCATATTCATTTTGACATATATTTGATCAATCAAACAAACTTATTAAAAATTCCCAAACATAATCATCATGAAAACACATTAATAATGACTAAGTGGTGTGTGAGATTCCATCATCCTTATTAATGTCTAATGGCTAAAATGGCTCTACTTGAACAATGTTCTCGCCTTCATTCTCATTCACCTGTTCATATGTTCACTTGCACTCAATTTTTCATTAGCAATGACGATCCCCAAATTTCATAATAATGAATTCAAAATAATTTCATTTGCATTTAAATTTCAATCTCAATTTCAATTTATATAATCATCTAATATAAGCATTTAAATTCTCGTGATTAATAATTGCAATAAAATAATTGATAAAATCAGTACATGACATGGATGATCATGAGGCAACCATAGATGCATTACAAAAAGAGAGGATGTGGATGGTACAATGAAGTAAATAAACATTGGTAAGTGTATCTAGTTGTACGCATATATTTAATTGATATTTATATTTGTCTTTAAAGTAATTTCCTAATTAAATTTTTATATCATTTTTTGTTTTAGGTCTCCATTGAAACTAGATGCTTTACAAAAAAGAGAGGAGATGCACTCTTATTACAATGGAATTCGAATCTAGAGACAGGTAACTATATATAGTTGTAGACACATTTAGTTGAGAGTATATTCATATATTTAAAACTAAATTTAATTCATTGTCATTTTATAAAAAAATTATAATTGATTTCATATCCCCTTAATCCATTCTCTTAAAACCCCTTAAGCAATCCTCTTATGTACAATTAATCCATCTTCTTGCATCCCCTTTAAGTCTCTTTATTAATTCCCCTTAAGTCATTCTATTAGGACCCCTTAATCCATATCCTTGTATATCTACCCTTAATCCATCCTCTTGCATTCCCTTAAGTCACTCTCTCAATAGCCCTTAAGCCATCCCCTTATGTACCATTAATCCATTCTCTTGCATCCCCTTGAGTCTCTTTATTAGTTCCCCTTCAGACATTATATTAGGGCCCCTTAATCCATATCCTCATATATCTACCCTTAAATCACTCTCTCAACACCCCTTAAGCCATCCCCTTATGTACCATTAATTCATCCTCTTGCATCCCCTTAATTTTAGGGTTTAGGGTTTCTAGGGTTCATGAGATGCTTATAATAACTAATCTATATGGGTTTAAAGGGTTTAGGGTTCATCTCCTAGTCTTTAGGTCATATGGTTTAAAGTTTAGGGTTCTAGGGTTTCTAGGGTTCATTCTATCAACTCCACTTATGTCAAATCATTCTATGACCCTTAGGGTTTAAGATTTCTAGGGTTTCTAGGGTTCTATGTTTTCTAGGGTTTTTAGGTTTCCACCCTCTTACATCCCTTCAATTCATTCTATCAAATCCCCTTAATCCACCTCTTGCATCCATTGAATTCATTCTATCAACTCCCCTTAATTCACCCTCTTGAATCCCCTTAAGCCATCTTCTTATGATCACGCACCTGAGATTTAGGTTCATCTCTTGAATCCCCTTAATGTATACGGGTTTTAAGGGTTTAGGGTTGATATCCTAGGATTTAGGTCACATGGTTTAGGGTTTATGGTTTCTAGAGTTCATGAGATGCTTAGAATAACAAATCTATATGGGTTTTAAGGGTTTAGGATTGATCTCCTATGATATAGGTCACATGGTTTAGGGCTTATGGTTTCTAGGGTTCATGAGATTCTTATAATAAAAAATATATATGGGTTTTAAGGGTTTAGGGTTCATCTCCTATGATTTAGGTTACATGGTTTAGGATCTAGGGTTTCTAGGGTTTTGTAGGGTTTATAGGGTTCTAGGGTTTCTAGGGTTTATAGGGTTCCGCCCTCTTACATCCCTTCAATTCATTCTATCAACTCCCCTTAATCTACCCTCTTGAATCCCCTTAAACCATCCTCTTAGGACCTATTGATCCATATCATATGGTTCATGACATGCATCCCCTTAATCCACCCTCTTACACCCTTTAAATCATTCTATTGACTCCCCTTAATCCACCCTCTTGCATCCTCTTAAGCCATCCTCTTAAAGGAACCTTAAGTCATATCCTCTTACATACCCTTATTCCACAATCTTGCATCCCTTAATTCACTCACATAATTCCCCTTAAGCCATCCTCTTAGGACCCATTAAGCCATATCCTATGGTTCATGACATGGATCCCCTTAATCCACCCTCTTACACCCTTTAAACTCATTCTATCAAATCCCCTTAATCCACCCTCTTGCATCCCTTGAAGTCAATCTATCAACTCCCCTTAATCCACCCTCTCGAATCCCTTGAAGTCATTCTATCAACTCCCCTTAATCAACCCTCTTGCATCCCCTTAAGCCATCCTCTTAACTCCCCTTAAGGAATTTTCTTAGGACCCCTCTTAAGCTAAATAATTGTATATACATGTGAACATGTATGTTTCATCATGTTGTATAGTTGTATGATCTGCAATGAACTTATTAGTAACTTCTTAAATATCTCGTTTCAATTTTATAGATTATACATTTCATGTCTTGTATTTACCACATTTTATATAATTGTTCAAATATTTGCTAGAATTGGAAAATAGTTAAAATTACCCACCCTTAATTTATTATGAATTTAATCTAAACTATTTAAGGAATATTTTAATTTGTCACCTAACCATGTGATAAATTATATATATGAAATTTGATTGTAGAGATAATAATTTATATAGTGAATGTATTACTTGAAAATTAGATAAAGTATCTAGATCTACATACATGAGTGCATATAATCATCAAAAATGAACATAACATGATCATAATTGACTGCATATATAATCACCACATTAAATTCAACTGATATAAATAAACACAAATATGTATATTTCAAGTCTAAAACATATACTTAAATAAAACTAGAGATATCTAGTATATTTAAATATTTAAAACCATCTAATTATCAGGTCGATCAGTCAAATCATGTAATGCCCCACCAAGTAACCCTAAAGGAAGTTGTAATTAACGTTTTAAACGAACTAATTTTTTTTTTATAAAGTGCATTTAACATACACATTCACTTACTAGTTAACAACAACCTCTAAGGTTACAAGGTTAGGATTACTTAAACCCACACATACATATTACATATAACCATAGCCTTATGAACTATATGAAATAAACATCATACATCATAAGATAATCAACCAAGATACAATCTCATAAACATTATCTTAAACCAATAGATACATCACTCATTCCCAGAATGAGGCAATAGTACTCAAGGTTACAATTACAAAATTTCACCTCATAATCATAAGAGGGATAAAAATAACTTATACAAGCTGAAATATTACAATGCAAGAAATTACAACAAGAACCACGAGCTGTCCATCTGGATGTCTCGCCACCAAGTACTGAAGATTCGATGGGGACCCAACAGTTTTGGTGCATGTTCCACCCTACCAATGTGGTACCCGAAGGCCCACCCCCCATGCTAGGAGATAGTAACAAAGTAACATGGACAAAGATCTACTACCTCTAATCAAAGGCAAACTTATACTAACTCATATTGTTATAACCAACCAAATGAATTAACAAGTACAACTCATTCACCATACAAGTACGAATCAAGTACAACTCAAGTACAATACAAGTACAACTCCAACATCACTGACATAGGTCACATTACTTCCAGACATAAAGTAGATCAAGTATGTTCAAATAACCATACGCATAAAATAATTAACAATAGTTGTCCTAGATAGAGTGTCATCGCAAGGTTTGTCATGAGATCTCCTCTAGGCATTCTTCATAGGCTCCGGCACAAGTAATCCTGATGGCCTCAACCGAATCCCAGCACTCATACTCACTCATGCGGAATCAACTAGCTCTCGCAAGGACAAGATAGTTGATCTTGCCATTCCAGGCCTTCTCACTCATCCCAAGTCTAAATAAGCCCTTGTGTCTATGAGTGAGGATTAAATTATCTTGATTAGTGTGAACTACATCCTAATCATCTAAGTACATTAATTTAGTTATCACTTGATTAACTCACTTCTGAAGGTTATCCAGTTTACCTCTTTGGGCTCTGGCGCCTAACAGAAGCCACTCTTTTATTTGACAACACACATCCAAACAATCCACCAAGGGAACCACAAGTTCATACCAACTAGGCATCATAATCCACTCCAACACAAAGAGGATACAAATAATAGAAACTCACTCCAAACATCTTGGAGGCAACAATACATAGTCCACTCCTTTCACAGGAGGCAACAAGATGAAACCACATAACAAGGTCACTCCATACAAGGAGAAATGGATCCCATAATCCGCTCCTAAACCAAGGAGGTTCAAACATCCCCGTTCATGAAAATCGGGTAGAACTGAACATGCACTACCCAAGGGAAAACAACTAGATGGCATAAAGATTCAACAACCCTTATCGTCTAAGTTCTTCTGGAAGACTTATAATTTAGGACTAACACTAAATCCCAAAACCAACAATGCAACTTGACGACATAGCAACAAAAGCATTCAAGTCATCAATCAAATCTAATATTTGGATTTCCTAAATCCATACTCATTCAATAGGTAGTGTTGATAAAGTCAAAGACACATTAACTAGATCATCTAAAAATAATCATGACCTCTATTTCCCTTTTCATTATTGGAATCTAAAACAATTAAACTTACTTCCCTTTACTGAATACAGAGAATTAAATCCTTTAAGATAATCATGAGGAAGATACTACTTTTGGATATACTAAATCCATACATCTTTCATAATCCAATCACAATGATTCAATTAATCTAAATAGAAATTAATAAATAACATAATTGATTGCCTCATCAATAAAACAACTTCTTAATTTACTTTTAAATCGACACAAATCCATGCAAGTAAACTCTTTCCATTTCCTAACCAAATCTTACATCTCATTCAATTTTCTATTCAACATATTCAATCACTTTAATATAATAACATATTGTTTCTCTATCCATTTTCCATATACACTAACCAATCCATTTTTAAATCTCTATTCAATAATATATTGCATGCATCTCATTAAAATAAAATACGATAATGAATTTTACACTTAATATACATATATGCTCCATATTATATAGACACCAAATATATATATTAATAAATTTAATTACATATATTCTTTAATATTTCATTCACAATGACTAGATTACTCTATGGAACTAAATAAAACATAATAACCATTTGCCTTTTTCAATATAGTTAGTTCCTAAATTTACTTTTAATGCAACCTAGCATTATTGCAAACAATATTTTTAATTTTTTATCCAGAGTCTATGTCTCATCAACTATCCATTTAAAAACATGCAATTTCATCAATGTATAAAAATATCTTTCGACTTGTCTATTTGGCCATGCATTCATATTGTTTCTAATTAAATCTCATTAATTAAAACAAACATTTAAATATAAATATTTCTATAATTCTTCAATATATTTAAATATCTTTCTCTATACATTTTCTACACAAACTAATTATTTCTTTTAGAACAATAATAATACTCAATTTGCAAACAATAGAATACAATAAGATAAAGTATTATTTATTCTTTCAAATGGATATATGCCTTCAATATATACTAAGTATAAATTAATATATTTAAATATATTTAATCATTAACATATCTTCTATCCTTTGGAGAATATCAAATTGATTAATTCAAAATAAAATATCCTTTATTATCAAAATTCCAAAATATAAATATATTTTTAGAATTAAATCAAATTAATAATTGGACCTTTTACATATGAATTTAAATTCCACAATTCAATTTTAAATTATGCATTCTTTAAATCAAATATTTAACTCTTTTAATTAAACTTTAACATGTCATTTTAAAATAAACAATAATTTCCCCATATGTTTATAATTTTAATTCCACTAATCTAATATACAAATTTTATTTAAAATAATATAAATAAATATAATACTTTATTATTATAAATTATAATATAAAATATTATTAAATAATATTTTAATATTATAATAACAATACATAAAATATTAATATTTATAAATATCAATTTATTATTATTTTATTTTCAGAACAGCCATGGAAAAATAATTTAACAGCAATTTTATGTTTCAAGCGTAACTAAAAAACTACGATCTGGGTATTTGAGATTTTTGGACAGAGGTTAGAAAATTGCAAAATGCAAAAACCCTTTAAATTTCTTGAAAACCCAGTTTGTGAAAGTAAAGTTACAGGCGACGCAATTAGACCACTTTACCATGAAAATATAACTATACTGCAGATTTTAAAATCCGATTTTTAATAATAATAGAGGGTTTCATTTTCTAAAAACATCCTAAATGCCTTGTTCAATCTCTATGTTTAATTTCAATAACAATAAAATCAATTTCTCCAAATAATTTAAATTCCAACTAAGGTTTTCACAATTTTCACTCAAGAATTTTCACAAGCAAAGGCTGTAACTTTGTTTAATTCTTTTCTTCTAATATCAAATTTATTTTCTAAAACAGATTTAACAAATAAATCTTTAATCACTACTATTTTAAAAAAAAACAATCAAGAACAATAAAATACAAAGAGGAAAACCTGGTACAAGAAGCTACAGGAAGAGATGAATTTTTGATGCAAGCCTCCTCCAAAGATTTCCTGAATTTTCTTCAATCCTCCAATGAATCCAATCCAAAATCCAACAAATGCAAACAATCTTTCCTTCAATCAATTCTACAATCAAACTTTCTTCAAACCCTTGTGCAAATTTTCCAAAATTTCTTCCCTGTTGTAAAAATGTATTTCTTTCTAAAAACTTTTTTTCCCCTAAAATTAAAACATATCTTCTTATCAATCAAAAATACCTAATACAACCCTAATTCACATTACATGCAAATTTTTCAATTTCAATTTCAATTTCAATATTTACAACCCTAATTCACATTAAATTCAGATTAGATATTTCAATTTCAATTTCAATTTCACTTTCAATTCCTAATTTCAATTTCAATTTCAATTTCACTTTTCAAAAACCCACTTTCAATTTAAAATGCAATTTCAAATAATAAATTAATTTCCAAAGTTCCAACTAATTTTCCAAATAAACATTTAATCACAATTTCAAATTTAATTCCCACACGTTGGAATTAAATTCCAAAATTAATTCTAATTCTTTTATTTCCTTTCATTCTCTTGCATCACGTTTAATTAATTAATTTAATTATTTAATAACTAAATTCAACCCCCTTGGATTAAATTTAATTAATTAAATAAATTAAATATAATTAATTAATTTAAATATAAAATTTTATCCACATTGCATTATTTAAATTAAATAACTATCAACATGATTTAAATGCAATTATTCTAAGTATTTATTTCCAAATCAATAATCCTTCAGAAATAAATAACATTAAAACAAGACAAATTATAACTCAACACACACAACTGACGACACACTAAGGTTAGGGCATAGACTTGATACATGTTACCTAGCTACTATCTCCCGTTCAACTTAACCGTTGGATCAACACGCTCAAACCTGTGAAACCAGGTGGAGTCGATGTCATGTACCTGCAATCCTGCAACCAAGTAAACAACATCATACAATATATCCAGCATATAATACACACCGTGAAGAAGAAATTACGGATTCGTAGGGCGCTCGCAAGCGAGTGATGCGAAACCGTCCTTTTCACCAATACACTCATTGAAACTGACACTTCCATCATAATCTAGTAATCTCATAATAACATCTCATGTTAACTCTACAACATCATTAATCCATAATGCAAGTGAAACAATAATCAGATAACTGCATCTCACAATAATAGTTGTCACTCAATAGTAACGATTAAAACATCATAACAAAATGTATCCAGTATCAAAGTAACTGCAACCAAACATAGTATAAAGCAACTTGAACAAGAAGCAAAATAGAGGGGTATTACAAATCAAGTCTCCTCCTTGTTCCAAGTCGATTAGATGTACCTGCATCATGTTGTAAAAGAGTACAAGAAACTTGAAATTGGATTTAAAGTTATTTAGAAATTTTGATATAATTAAACATATTTAAACTTGAAAATATAAACTTTTGGATAAAAAATATAAATTTAATTAAATATCTAGTAAATACAATAAAAATGATTTTTAGTATGCATAAATTACCATATGAGCATGTGAATCTACTAGCACATTTTGTTCAATGGGTAGCATAATTGTCATTTGAGAAGATTCAAATGTCTGATCTACTATATCCTGCATATTGATATAAATCAATCAATATGTTAAAACCTCGAATATATATATATATATATTATTAAAAGATCCATAAAAAAAAATTAGGATATTTAGTAAAGTTTACAACCTCGAATGATATGACCTCATGATCACACACCTGAGATTGTCCATGCATAAATGTTGACGATGTCTCAGGTGCACCTGTGATGGGTATCTCATGAAATCCTTGCATATATATTTACAATAGTTTGTATAGATCATTCACACATGTGTATGTAAATGTAAAAATAAAATTAGATTTATGATGTGTATTTAATTTAAACTTAACAAACTTTTTGAAAGCACACACCTAAGCTAATGATGGCTCACGAGCGCTCATCACAACTTTTGGTTGGTGAGCACTAGGTATCATATGACCTCCCTGAATCTAGATATAATATATATCAATCACACATCATGTGTACACATTCAAAATAAATTAGATATATCCACACAAACTAAATTTAATATATATTGGTTTAAGTACCTGACCAAAAGGTGAGCCAAAATCTACAACACTCAACATATAGACATGATCATTTTTATTTTCAGACATTGCTTGATCATGCATATACACCGAACACTTATTGAATTAATATTGTATTATATATAATTTTATGTTATTATTTACATGAATTTTTCACATTCCAAAAAAAAAAAAATTAAGCTCAAAAGATGAACATACTTGTGTAGGATGATGCTCATAATATAGTAAATCCATATATGACTCTGTCTCATATGCATGTGGGTCACCTGAAGTGGATGCTAGAGAATTCCTATTGCTTGAGCCTCCATGCTCTCTATTGACCACTTCAATCACCATGTGTGAAGTCTGATGGGTGATATGTCCTGAAAGTGAACTCAATGCTCCTAATGTCGATAACATGGTTTGTTGTTGAAATGCAACGAGAACACCAAGAGAAGGAGGAGGAACAATAGGAGCAATTGGAGCATGTCATTAAGGATCAACACATGGTCCTAATCTATGTTGGGGCATGCCACACCCAACTCCCTAAAATGACCTCATATCAAAATAGTTGGGTTTTAAACCCAACTCAAAATTTTCCCATAACTTTCTCAAAAATTATAGGGGCACCTGCAAATTTCCATATGGTGGACTATCAAACACTATCCACCATCTATCCCAAAAATGTGCAGCTATCTAGGGGTGCCTATACCATAAAATTGAAATTCATTTTTTGGTGGTTGGAATTGGTTGGTTAGTTTGGGGGTTAAACAAATACTGGCACATGGCTTGTTTGGTAATTTTAAGGTCATTAATTTCTTTATAAGACAATCCATCTGCATATAATTTTCTCCTCTCTTCTCTCCATTGATGAAACCTATTGAGGTCCGCATTAATAGATCGAACAAAATTGGCAATAGTTTTCATCATAGATGCAAACCGTGCGAGATGGGGTCTAATTATAGGCTCATTTTTTTATCAGATCTATATTTCCTTGAATCACCATAATATTTTCCCTAATGCTCTCTCTCAATTGATCCTAGTCTACTATAAGGGTGGGGGGTTAGGAGGTAGAGAGTTTGGAGGCAGGGTTTTTTCTTGTGGTAGTGGGTTTGGATCTATGGAATCTATAGGAATTTGTGGTTCAGGCATAAAATCCTCTATGTTAAATACAAGATCCATGTGAATTTAACCAAATGCTAATTGCATGTTAAAAAATTAAAAAATATATATCAACAAACTAATTTAATAATGCACACAATTTGAAATTTATTTAAAAATCACATTAAATGTGCACAAATTCAAAATACAATTCATTTGAAGACCATTTGATTTATAAAATTAAAAAATCCATAGCATGTACACATTAAGTTTATAGTTTAAGTGTGTAAGTTTTGAAAATTTCAAGTTAGTGGTTTACAATTTGAGTTTTGGGTAATGGGTTTGTGTTCATATTTTAGAATGTAGGGTTTAGTGTCTAGGGTTTTCTTGATTAATGAGATGTGATTATGTATGGTTTGGAGTTTACATTATAGTCAAGATATAGGTTTTGTGGTTTAGGGTTGATAGATAGGATAATATGGCTTATGATGTATACATATAAGGTTGTAACTTGGAAAAGGTATGTAGACATCTATTTCAAGGTTTGGGGATTTTGAACTATATATGTATATTAGAATAACAATAACCATTAAGATAGAAATTTAAAAAATTGGTGCAAGAATATAATCATGGTCTAGGCTAATTCCGATAGGAATAGAAGTGCAATAGAGAATGGAAATTCTAGGTTATAGGAGAATTAAGGGTAAGAACATAGCATGGATGGGAATGTGTGAGAAGTTAAACTATAGAGATAATTAGAAAAGTAGTATTATATAATAGTAATTATTGATAGACAAGCATATTAAATATGAGGATGTTTAAACATATAATAATAGAAATATAGGAATCATGGTATTTGAAAAGGGGAAATGATAATATAGGAGTTAGCATCTAGAACACAAAATATTGTCCATATGAGAGACATAAAAGGTATGAGAATTATATTATTTAAAAAAATAAAATTATTAAACAATAGTATAGTATTAAACTAAAGGATGCAAATAAATTAAAATAGTGATTAAAAGTAATAAATGCAAGAAATAAGGAAGAAAAACTACAAAATCATGACATAATAGGGAAGGAATATAGTTGGGTTTTATCATTTTCCTGATTATATAAAGAGTTAAGAAGATTTATTTAAGGTTCAAATTTTATCAAAGAGGATACATGGTAACTTATGATTTGGAGTATAGGTTTCAAGAGAACCTATACTTTTGGTTCTAGGTATCTAATACTTAGGTAAAGAGGGAAATTCTCTATGATTTAGGGTGTAATGGGAAATATATATGCATGACATATTATTTTCAAGGATTTTTTTATATATATTGATTTAAATTGTATGCATGTGCATATGTATTTTTAATTGAATTGGTTGCATCCTCTTAAGTTGTACTCTAGTAAGAACAAGTTGAAATTATATTGAATATATTGAGAAACAACTTGAATATGTTTAAGAAAAATTTCAAGAACACATAGAAGAACAAGTTGAAAAAAAACATGTAAAATAATAGATTAGAAAAACAATTGTTAGAGATGGAAAATTGGAGAATTCAGTTCAAGAAGACATTGCCAATAATTTCTTTTTCAAGTTTTAGATAGAAAAATTAATGGTTATAGATTAGGAATTTTTTTTAAATATGATTTCATCTAGGGATATGTTGCCTTATATTAGAATTTTTTAAATATATTTGTAATTAATAGATCCAAAAAACTGTGGTCCATGAGATCGAATATAGTTCATATAAAGTTTAAACAATATACATAAACTCTTGACTTGATTATTAAAATAAATAGCACAATTTCTAATTGCAACCCTTGATTTCTAACTCCAAACCTTACCCTAACACTCACACTAATTCTAACTTGAACCATAGACCCTAATTATAACTTGAACCCTAATTGTAATAAAATCCTATCATAACCTTAGTTGAACACTAACCCTAAATGCATATAAACCTTAATTATAACCCTAATTAAATATTGATTGAATGTTTAAATCTCACCAAAATTACAACCATAACCCTAATCCTAATTTAATTTTGACCCCAACCCTAACCCTACACCAATTGGACCCTAATTCTAACTCCAACCCTAACCTTGATCTTAAATTTTAATTCATAATCATAATCCTAACCCTAACCCTAATAGAAATATAACCCTAACTCTAAACCCAGTTTAATAAAAACCCTAACCTCAACCCTTACGTGAATATTTATCTTAGAACCCTAACCCTAATAAATTTTAACCCTAATTGAACTCCAATTTTAATTGAACCCTACCCAGGTAATTGAATTCTAATATTAAACAAGTAAACCTAATCATAACCCTAATTATAATTTTGAAATCTAACTATAATATATGTTAAAGTTTAACCCAAACCCTAATTGTGCCCTAACTTTAACCTAACTTTAACCTACAAATAGGGTTTTAGTTTATGTTTTAGGGTTTCGGTCCAAGGATTAACAGTCTAGGTAAATTAGTTTTTAAGGACCAATGGTTTTTAGAACCTAGGGTTTAGGGTTTCAAAATTTCTAAATTAAATGTGTCGAATTTAGGTTTATTTTTTTTGTTTTCGATTTAGAATTTTATGTTGTTTGTTTAGCTGATGTTTTTGGTTAATTAAATGTAGTTTAAAAACTATAAAATATTAAATTAAAACAAACTAAACAAAAAACTAAATAGCAATTATAAAACTAAAATTCAAGATATAATGCAAAAATATGGCAGAATTCAACCAACCTGGAGGTCATTGAGGTTGGTTACATTGACGTGAGGAGGTGGCCATGAAAATTTGAAAGAATCTTTCTCTCTGAGACGCATACGCAGTCTGCTTCTCCTTCTGGCCCATTGGAATTAACAATGAAAATGATTTTCACAGTCGCTTAACTAAAAAAAAATAGTTCTTTGAAACGCGTACGAGTTTCATAACGCGTATACATTTTAGGTTTGTGTACCGAATTGTAACATGTATGTGTTATGGATTTAGGCTTGGGTACCCGATCCATAACGCGTATGAGTTTTTTTAAAACACGTACACCTTTTGTATGAGATTTGTTTTTGGGCCGAAACTTCCCCTCTTCGTGGATTCAACTTCTTGCACTTACCCCAATGCCTTTGAATATTGAACAATACATCACAACATTAGCTCAAAATCACATGTATGATGCATCAAGCCTTTGACATGATAATGGATCTTGAATTTTTGCAATAATATTCTACAAATCTTCCCTTGAATACCTTATAAATTCTCTTGAATACTCTATAATACTCTTGTGAATTCTTAGGATTCTTTTCTCAAAATTTCTAGGTGAAATAATGATTTTAAACCTTGTATTTATAGTTATTTATACCAAATTTCTATAAATTGCAACACTACAAGCTGACATCATATCTAAATTAATAAAATTCTGCCAAGAATTTGATTTAAATTAGGTATTGGTTAAAGCAACACTCATATGCCAATTGCGGTGTATAAGTCCTAGTAACTAAAACCCAAGACACAAGTTTCTAAGAGTGTCTTGTTTGGTGTGCAACTTGAAATTAGGTCCCAAGACTTAGGTCCGACTCATATGCCCAAGGTGGCGTATGAATCCCAGATCACCAAATCTGGAACACATGACCCAAATCATCGAATTATGATTGGTTATTTGATAAATGTCGGAATTATTCATAGAAAGATGCAATTAAGAAGGCTTGTGAACACAAAATAGGACCAAATAATGCATAAAGAGCCCAATTTCAGAAAGGAGGGCCTAAAAAAGTGTGAAAATGTAAAGGGGTACATTTTTATAGACTACATTTAGCCCCCCACTTTAGTGAGAAGAGGAACTTGCTTCAAACTTGCACTAAATTAGTCAAAATCACATCAAGAGGGATCCAAGTGTACCAATTATGTTAGTGGGATAAGATGAAAATGATTAAGAGGGTTGTGTAAGCCCCCTAGATCAAGATCATATGGAAAATCAACATAAGCACAAAAGGACACACATAATGTGTATGATATGCAGCAAAGTAAGATACACAAACATGTAATGTCAAAGACATAAAGAAGAAATTAAAAAAAGAAATGGTGTATCAAGCTTTGACCGTTTGTGCAATGTGATGTGGACCAAATCTTAGCTATTTTTCCAAACATGTATGCTCACTCTGAGGCAATGAAACTTCAAGCTATTCGCTAGGTGATTATCCAAAAAGGGTGGCTTACAAATCGAACATATTATCCACTATGCAAACCAAATACATACTCATAAGGGCTAGTGGAACCTCAATCCATCCACAAGGTGAGCCCCCAGAGAGGTGAGACACATACACATGTAACCAGTATGCACTCTCACACACAAGCAAGTGGCTATGGTAAATTCACGCCTAAGTTCAACTCTCGTACACTAACCATACCAAAACTATACAGCTTGATAACTTTGATAAGGTGCCACATAACACGAACAACAAGATTCAAGAGGTAAGAAAAACTTTTTATGTTTGACATGGTCCATGAATAAATAGGATCGCTTCACATGCATGCAAAGTGTGTTATCCAAGCTTGCCATATAATAGATATTGTAAATACAAATAATGTAAGGTACATGCAAAGGTATTTTGCTTAGTTCATGTGAGGTCTTAAGTTAGGGAATATTGTGCCTAATTTCTCCAAGAGAGGACAAGTCAAAGAATTATCATGCTCTCAGAGGAAATCAAATCTAATGACACCACTAAGAAAAGGATGTATCACAAGAATAAGAGATTATATTAAAATTATGCCCCCACTTTAAAGTGGTTTCTAACACCATTATTGTGAAAAAATTATTTAAAGTAGAAGACATGAGAGCTTATTCATAAAGCCCTATGCCAATTTATATGTTCCCAAATGAAACTACATCATTAAAAGTGGGTTTCCCCCAAAACATGGTACATCACATGGAAGCCAATTTAAGGTATGTCATCCAAATCCCAAGCTTTCTCTTATATATACATGGAAGGTGGTCAACTATCCAAAAGAGACAACAACAAGCATCATACGAGGATAAGGTTAGCCTAACCCTTTACCCCCACTTAGTGCAAGACAAGGATGAGCCAAAATGATTGATGAGAAACATAATAGAATGAAAATAGGTATCAATTAGAGGAACGAGGTGCTTCAACACAAGGAAGAGTACCAAACTCCTTAAGATGTTTAATTAAATTATGCAAAGCCTTACATTCATTAGTTGAATGACCATAAACTCTATGATATGCACAAAATGAACTCTTAATTAGTAAAATTTATTTTGTGTTCTCGGAGGGAGGGATATCAAACAATCTTGTAGGAGTATCGACAAGATACTCTCTTGATTAATAGTAGAATATGTTTGTTTATTTAAAAAAAAAGATATCTCTTGCTTAGTACAAGATGTCATACTTACACAAGACTCTTTAGATTGCAAGATTTTGTTCTCTCCTTGAAAGGAAGGTGTAAAATTTAACGAACTCCAATAATTAGTGTTTTGTGTGATGACATTGATATTAAGCAAAGATTTATATTTTTCTTTCATTTCTTTCAAAGGATAATCATTAAGACCACTAGTGTCTATCAGTTCAAGATGCACTAATATTAAATTTTACTATGAAGGATCTTTTGTAACAGTGTTGATATTAAGTGAAGGCTTGTTTTTTTTTTTCTTTCGAGGGACAATAACCAAGACCACTAGTCTTTTCTTGTGTATTAGGTTGTATAGGGATACAATTACCTTGTTATCTAGAACCCCATCATTTTACACTATATCCAAGTTGTTTCATGAGTTCATAACCTTTTCTATAAATATTTTTCATTTCTTTTGGAGTCGGTGGTTGTTTATAATTAGCTTCATCAAAATTTTCCATATAATTTGTTTCTTCTTCTAAAGTTTTTGAGGTGGATGCTTTCAAATCTTGGGTTGTCATTATCACTTTTTATTTTAATTTTTCATAATATTTTGTTATGATCTTGTATTTTCCCATGAATGTTGGTGTGAAATATAATGATCCCAAATCATCTAGTGATAACAAATTGAATTATTTAGGACACCTATCTCTTCTTTCTTCTTACACGGGTTTTTATTGTATAGTTGGTGTCAATTTTTTCAAATTATTTTCCTTATTTTTCTCAATGATAAAATTTTTGGTTTAGGGTTAGCTTCGAGTGTGTACACTTTGTTGTTGTAGACATACTTCATCATATGATGAATAGTATAAGGCTCCCTATTAATTGCATGAATCCATGGTATTCCTAAAATAAGATTATATGAAGGATCATGAGGCATAACATGGATCAGTGTTTCTAATGGTGCCTTTCTAGCTATAATAGGTAAATTGATTACAATAAGAAATTGTTTTCCTACATTGTCAAATCCTCGAATAGATAAAGAATCAGGCTAAGTTTGGATTTTGTCTACTTGGATCTTGTCAAGAAGGTTCACACTACACACATTAAGAGTTGAGACCTTATCAATGATAGGACACATTATTACATGTCTAAGACCCTTATTATTAATTAAAACTATTATTATCAAAACATCATTTTGTTTTTGCACTTCCAACTGGGGTAACTCACTTTGGTGAAAAACAATGTCAACATTATATCCTTGAATTAGGGTTGCTATGACATTTGGTTGTAAATTAGGAGGGATATGAGCTTGTTGTAAAGAAATTTGAATCATGTTATGATAATGAGGGGAGGTTTGAATAAGGTCCCCTAATGATATCTTAGCAGGAGTGTTCTTAAGTTTCTTGACAAGATCATAGTCCTTTCCACTCTATAAAGGAAAATAAGGAGGACCTAGTAAGATAAGTTGAGGTAATGGGAGGGATGTTGAAGGTGTTTGTCTTGGTTTTGGATTTTTTCTAGTGTTATATGTATGAGAAATGGTATTATAACTTGACTACTGTGAAACATTATTCTTAGGTGGTTTGAGGATAAGGATGGGATTGTTTTGAGTTTTTGGTCGTTGTGAGGGTGGGTAAATAATTAGAGGATTCTTAGGATGTCTCAAAGGGTATTTAGGAGGTGCAATAATCAAGGGGGATATAATAGACACTTGTGCATTCATAACCTCAACATTTTTGGTTTGATGTCTTTCTAATGAATGGGAGTCTAGAGTCATCTTTTCACCATTATCTAAGGAAGTCACATCTCTATTGTTAATGTTATAATTTTCTTGCACCATGATATCTAGGAGGATATTTTTTAGGAAAACTAAAAACTAGATGTTTATGACATTCAAATATTGGTTCTTCTAAAATTACTTCATCACAAGGGAGTTATCAATGGTTGGATTGTCTTATTTATCAATGATGGTATTCTCTTATTCAATGATGTTTTTCCTAGGGGAAGAGAGGAAAGTAGGACTCTCACAATTATCATCAATTGGTTATTCTAACATAAAAATATCTTCATCACAAATTGGAGAGATATTAGGAGAAGAAAAAGTATGAGTATCATGGCTATCTATTATTACATTCCTTTATCCCATACAATAGGTAGGGGAAGAAAAAAAAAAAGGTTATGAGAGATCTTAAAGATTTGATCATGTCTAATACCAACATATCCTCCTCACAAACAATATTATTATTATTATTTCTTACAATTGCATCCTCTTTCACTAAAAAACTATCACAAGAAAGAGGTGGATTGAAATTACGTAATATGATGTTTAGAAATGTGTGCATGGTATCATTCCCTTGTGTTATAATATCTCCAAATATAGGATGTTTTAGAGAAGAGGAGACTTAAACATTGTCATGATTCTCACTGAGTTCATCTTCTGACACTTAAATACCTTTGTCACATGTAGGAGAGGTATTAGGAGAAGAACAAATATCATTATCATGATTGCATATGCTTTCATCTTCTTCTATCACATCATTCCCACAAATAGGAGAGATATGAGGGATTGTAAATTTAAGGCAAGCATCAATGATTTCACTCTCTTGCACTAAGATACTTTCATAACGAGGAAATATATTGAATGAATGACTAACATGCTTATTGATGAACCTTTTCTTTGCAAACTTTGAAAGGACAAATACTAACATTTTTTAATGAAAAAATGAAAAATAATTCTAACCATCTTAAGCAATGCTTCAAGAATGTAAACAATATATATCCAAGGATGAAAAATACTTTTATCCAGTTTATGCAAAGCTTTAAGAATGCCAACAATGTATATCCAAAGATGAGAATAATTTTTATAAAACTTGTGCAAATATTTATGAATGTAAACATTGTGTACGCAAAAGTGAAAATTAATTTTATCCATATTATGAAATGTTTCAAAAATGTGAAGATTTTAAGATTTTATGATTATTTCTACTAAAGTGATCTAGGAAGAATTCAAAAATGACTACAATAAATTGATTTTTTTGATCTAGATGCATAAAATAGAAGTTCCTAAAACTTTCCAGACTGATACTATAGGTTACCAACAAGCTTAGGAAGTACAAATACAAGTTTCTTAATGTTGTAAAATATTGATTAAGACCTGATATGGGACTAAATCACCCATAGTGGAGTATGAGTCCCAATTAGGGTTTTTGAAGGGTTTAAATGTTGAAAAAAACATAGCACATAACTCCCATAAAGTAGGAAAAACAACCTACACAAGGACTAATCACCCAAAGGGGTGAATGAGTCCCAAATTAAGATTTTTGCACCATATTCAACAAATTATGAGGTTTTTTTTAGGTTTTTGGTTTGTATGTTGACTTGAATCTTTGCAATTGAAAAATTTCAAGTAAATTGAATGACCTAAGATGCAAAAAATGTAAGCTATATGCACTTTCACTAATGCAAAGTTTAGAAGCCCTAGATTCAAATTAACAAATGCAAGACCTAATGCAAAGTTAATGTAAGCTAGATCTAGGCCTATGATGCACTCCAAATCAAAAATTAAGGTGTCCAAAAGCTAGGTTCACCATAAAAGAAACCTTATAAATAGTTTTCCACCTTTTTGGAGATGGAACTAAAGCGGGATTAGGGTTCCTCCACCTATTTCTTTATGTTTCATTAAAGGAAACCCTAAATATTTCAATCTAAGGATGGAATTAGGAAAAGATATCTACAATACGGTTTCCTAGGGGTGTGATTAAAGAAAAAAAGGGGTTCACCACTAAGAAAATACTTAGAAAGAAATGGAATGAAATCAATGTGTAAATTTAGCTATGAAACCTAGAGAATTAAGAACCTTAAATCAGAATGATAATAGAGAATGAAATAGAAAGGTACCTAGAAGAAATATGAGATCAAATAAAGTTCTAAAACCCTAAAATTCTAACTTTTAATGCTCACTAGAACTCATATGCAAAGCTAGGAAATTTAGTCCAAGACTAGAAATTTTGGGCATAAACAAGAATTTTGTAGTGGATGGCCTAAATCTCCTAAATACTAGATAAATTATTGTATTAGGACTTATACACCAGAGGTGGAGGCTTAGTCATAATATTAGGGTTTCACTAAAACTTGGGTATCCTCTAGTGGTTTGTTGTAGCTTCTTTCTTGCCATATTTGCAAGTATGAAAGTTTGAATTCTGATTTTTAGATGACTCTCCATGAAGATGGCAACCTTGTGACAACCTTGACAACTTTATTCAATCTTGCAAGTTTTTCTTCAAAGGATCTTCAAGCTCTAAACCACTTAGATCTGCAATAACACATGAAGAGAGAGAGAAAGATTTTTTTTTTTAGAGAATGAAATTTTACCTTGGTCATACCCTATTTTGGTAGCCAAACCTTAATGATAAATGAGACATGAATGAAATGAGAAATGAAACATAACATGAAACAGTAGAACCTTTCTTGAAACCTTATAGATCTAAAAATAATAATGAAGTGGCATTAGTAGATTTAGATCTTGATCATGATTCTTGATAAAAGACAATACCTTTAAATAATTGAATTTATCTTGAACAATGCATCACAATATTGGCTCAAAACCACATCCATGATGCATCAAGGCTTTGACATGATAATGGATATTGAATTGCTGCAATAATCTTTTACAAATCTGCCCTTAAATTCCTTAGAAATTCTCTTGAATAATCTATAGTACTCTTGTGAAGTCTTAGGATGCTTTTCTACAAATTAATAGGTGAAATACTGATTTGAAACCTTGTATTTATACTTATTTATGTCAAATTTATTGAAATTAAAACACTACAAGCCAACATCAGATCTAGGATAATAAAATCTTACCAAGAATTTGATTTAAATTAGGTCCTGGTTAAGACAGGACTCACACACTAGTTGTGGCATATGATTCCTTGTAGCTAAAACTCGAGACATATATTTCTAAGAGTGTATTCTTTAGTGTGCAACTAGAAATCAAGTCCCAAGACCAAGATGGGACTCATATGCCCAAGGTGGTGTATGAGTCCTAGATCACCAGATTTGGAATACATGACCCAAATCATTGAATTATGATTGGTTATTTGATAAGTTCCAAAATTATCCACAAAAAGATACAATTAATAAGGCTTATGGATACCAAATAGGACCAAATAATGGATATAGAAGCCTAATTTTAGTAGGGAGTGCCCAAAAAAGTGTGAAAATGTAACGAGATACATTTTTCTACACTACATGACTATATTGTGAGACCTTTCTATTATGATTATGTCATGCGCTAGCTCAGTCAAATACAAGTTCCACCCCAGGCTCAACACAAGTTTCTATGATCGGCACAGAGTTCCCCTAGACCTAGAGACACTCACCATCTTAATATTGAGGATGTTTATATTAGTGATTTAGAGGATGATGATCATGACATGCCCATAGTATTTGATGTGAATGAAATAGGCACTACACAAGCCTATGACCAGTGGTGGGTTGGAGCATGACCATCCCATGTATTCCCCATACATCACCTTATGGGTCATATGGTGTCAAAAAAGGATATTGAATATGAAACTTTTCCAAGAATATCTTCACATTATTTTTCTTAAATGGAGCTCCATTATCTAAAACTAATGCAGAAGGAAAACCAAAGCGAGCAATAAGATGTTCCAATATGAAATAAAATATTATAGTAGCTATTGTTAAATGAAGGGGGATAGATTCTACCCATTTCATGAAGTAATCTATCATGGTAATTATAAAAGTATGTCCAATGGAAGAGGGTGGTGATATTTTTCCAATAAGATCCAAACCCCAAACTAAGAATGGCCAAATAGGAACCTTGGCATGAAGCTCAAAAACTGGAGCATGAATCAAATTGTTGTGTTCTTGACATTTATGATATTTCTTAATGTGGGATAAACAATCTTGTTCTATATGTCTCCAATAATATCCTATGTGGATTAACCTTTGAACTAATGATCCACCTCCAAAATTTCCTCCATAAGTACTTGCATGAGCTTCTTCAAGTGCTATGGGGATTTTGGATTGTTTAATACATCTAAGAAAAAGAGTATCAAATTATCATATATATAGAACATCCGCTAAGATTATGTACTTAGATGCTATTTTTTTAAGGCAATTTTGAGAGTTCTTAGTTGTGGCCTCAGGAAAGGGCCATTATTTTAAGTAATTAAATATTGTTGTGTACCATTCAATAGAGTTTTTGACATCAGTTACTAACACTTCTTTAACTTTATCATTAATCAATGGTTTTAAGATTATTTGGATTCTAAATATGAAAAAAAAAAGTATCTTTAGGAGATTCAAGGGAGGTAGCACTGGCCATTGCATATGTGTGTCAATTGTATTATTTTATCAATGGTATATGATTCAAATTTGTCTAATAATTTCATCAAGAGGTCTATGTATCAAATGATATTTTCATGCTTTGCTTGACATGAGACATTTATTTGTTTAATGAATAATTGAGAATCACTGAATATGGAAATGTGTTGAATGCCTAAGGCTAACACTACACATAAACCGGGAATTAAAGTGTCATACTATACAACGTTTTTTGTACATAGGAATTTTAGATGGTAGTAAAAGGGAATAGACTTTCCTGAAGGAGGAATTATTATAACCCCAACTCTAGAGCCAGATCAACACTTAGAACCATCAAAATATAATTCCCATGTTTCTTTTTGTTTTTCGATAGTCAACACACTTTCATCAAGGAATGAGTCCATATTAGGTAACACTAAGTGAGAAGGAGCATCAGATAAATGGTCAGTTAAGGCTTGTCCTTAAATTTCATTTTGAGAGACAAAATTAAGATCAAACTTAGTTAACAACATAGCCCATTTAGCTAAACATCTTGATAAATCAGTTTTAGTAAAAAGATGTTTTAAAGGATCAAACTTTGTCATCACATGAATATCCAAATTTAATAAGTAATGTATCAATTTACTAGTAGCGAATACAAGAGTCAAATATTTTTTTCTATCATTTTATATTTTTTCTCATAATAAATCAAATTTTATCTATTATAATAAATGGGATTTTCTTTACCACTATCATGTTGTTGAGCAAAAAATGCTACTAGAGCATGGCCTAATGCTGCTATATAAAGGATGAATGTTTTTTCTTGCATAAAAAGTTGTAAAATAGTTGGAATATTGAGATAATATTTCAAACTCTCAAATTCTTGTTTACAATTCGTATTCCACTTAAACTCAACCTCCTTCTTAAGAGGTTGTGTAAAGGGTAATGTTTCATTCGACAAGGATGCTACAAAACTATAGATAGATTGAATTCTCCCTTGTAGGGTACACAACTAAGAAAAAAAATTAGGAGATGGAATGTTAATGATAGCATCAATTTTATTTGTGTCCACATGAATTCCTTTTTTAGATACTATAAAACCTAAAATCTTTCCACTATCTACACCAAAGACACACTTTTTCAAATTCAATGTCATGTTTTACTTTCACATTCTTTCAAATATCTTTTGAAGGATGTTAACATTGTCTTGTTGAGTTAAATATTTTTATAAGATTTCATGAGCATAATCTTCAAAAATCTTGTGAATGTAATCATGAAATTTCAACATGGCATATATCTTTGATATGATGTGCCTGCACTTTTTAAATTAAAAGGCATAACCACCAAAAAAAATCTCCCTCGAGCTATAGTAAATACTACCTTGTATTGATCTCGAAGGTTGGTAAATATTTGATTGTATCCCAAGAATCTATCCATGAATGACAACAAAGCATGTCCCGCAGTCAAATCTACTATCATGTCAATATTACGAAGGGTAAATTTATCCCTGAGAGATGCTTTATTAAGGTCACGAAAGTACATACACATCCTAATATGATTATTAGGTTTTTCAACTACCAAAATGTTTGAGATCCATGGAGAATATTTAATAGGTCATATAAAGCTAGCTTCAACGAGATTTTCAATCTCAACCTTCACCAAAAAGTCAAAGAAAAGAGTTCATGAAATTCATGTTCATTCTCATCAAGACACCTTCCTCTTTGAATCAATCTTTCATTTATAGATGTATCCATTAGTATGTTTATTGTATCTCCCATAGGAAATGCATTTTGTTTTGAAACTTCAAGGACATGATCTTCTATATCATTGTCAACATCATTGGTGTCTTTTTCTGTATCCACTTATTTAGCACTAACCATAGCACAAGTGACTCCTTATTTCTTAGGGGGATTAAATGACTTTTCATAAAATCCTAACATTTCTTCCAAAGCTTCATCATCTTCAAATTACTCCAATGAATCATCACATGTTGTATCAATCAATTCGAGATGCTTCAAAGTGAGATTTTTCTTAGAGGAACAACACATGATGGTGTTGATGTTGAGTGAAGGTATTTTTGTTGCTTTCGTTATCTTACAAGGAAAATATCCAGAACCACTTTTTATTTCTTGTGTGTTAGGCTCTATAGGAACATGGAAGCCTTGTTATTTTCTTCAACTTCCTTTTCCATTATAACCAAGTTTTTTCAAGAGCTTGTAACCTCTTCCATAATTTTTTTTCCATTTCTTTGGGATTTGTTGGTTTTTCATAGACCATTTCATCAAAGTTTTTTGTATAACTTGTATCTTCCTTTTCTGAAGTGGATGAATTAGATGCATGTGAGGGTTCTTTTGAGTTTTGTGTTGACATTACCATCAATTATTTTACCTTTTCAAATTGTCTTGTTGTCATCTTGTATTATCCCATGAATGTTGGTGTGAAATATAAGGAGCCCCAATCGTCTTCCAATAGATTTGTGACTTCCTAAATATGATTTTCTTTTTCTTATTCTTGTGTGACATCAACTTTTCAAGTTGGTATCAATGTTTTCACAAGACTTTTTTAACCTTTCTCAATGTGCAAGCAAATTTCAGTTTCAGGATCGACCTTGATTGTGTAAAATTTATTGTTGTAAACATACTTAATTAAATGATGAAGAGTGGAAGGCACCACATCATTTCATGAATCCATGATCTTCCTAAAGAATATTATATGAAATATTGTGAGGCATAACATGGATAGTAGTTTTCAATGTAGCTTTTCAAACGGTAATAGATAATGCAATCATTTCAAGTAGCTATTTCCCAATGTTATCAAATCCTTGAATAGACAACGACTTATGTTCAATCTTACTTTTATCAATTCCAATCTTATCCAAAAGGTTCAAACTACACATATTAAGAGCTAAGCCATTGTCAAAAATTGTTCTCTTTATTCATTTCATATTAATAATAGCTATAATCATTAAATATTCTTTTTTTTTTAACTTCTGAGAAGCGTAACTCACTTTTTCTGAAAAAAAATGTCTATATTAACCAAATTCATTGCTTGAACTAGAGCTACCACATCGTTTGGATTTTTATTATGAATCACAACTTATAATTTTGTTTGAAGAATACTATTGTAATTAGGTGACGCCTGAATAAGATCCCATAAGGATGTCTTAGCAGGAGTATTCTTGAGTTAATCAACAAGATCATACTCCTTCCACTATGTGAAGTCAATCAAGGAGCACTAGGCAATATAGGTTGAGACAAAGGTAATGAAATGGGAGTAGTTTTGTGTTCCCTATTGTTCCTTGTATTATATGTATGAGAAATAGTAATATAACCTAATTATTTTGAAACATTGTCATTATGAATTTGCCTTGTAAAGTTCAAGATATCTCTTGGTTTCGAAGGTTTATTTTTAGGTGGTTCTAGGATAAGCATGGTTTATTTTGAAATTCATGTTGTTGTGAGGGTGAGTAAAGGATAAGTTGAGGTGTGATTACATTAATGTCTCTATGTTTTTGGTTTTTCATGACAAGCCTTAGTGGATGAACCTTGTGAGATGAAATCCTCAAGGGATTCATCTAACATATCAGATTCATCACTACTAAAGGGATTGAAGGATAGATTAACTTGGAAAAAGAGACTTGACATGATCAAATAACTATCCTTTCTCCAAGATTTTAATCATTTTTTTCTTGTTTCTTTTTATGTTTTTGGTTTTTGTTTTTTTTATATAATGATTGCAAAATGTAAACTAATCTATCTAACAATGTAATGTGCTGAAAATGAAAGAATTTTTTTTAAAATAACAATAAATTTTATTTAAATATGAAAGAAAATGATCTCAAAAATATTATACAATTTAACTAAATAGCCAATATTTTAAATATGTAAATAAACTATTTCAGAAATTTAACTTTCAGATTTGGAAATAGAAAAATAAATGCAAATTAGAGATCAAAAGTACTCAAATATTTGTAGAAAATGTCTATTTAGGGACTCATTCTCCCTATGAAAAATGGATCCCAGATTAGGGTTTTTCAAATTTTAATTTTTATATGTTGAGCTTATCCTATGTGTTTTTGTTTCTGGTCTGTAACAGAAAGTTCGGTAACAAACTTTTCTAGGTTTATATCTTTAAATACAATTTCAACTAAGGTAAAATGATGGATTATGTGATAATTTTTAAGACGCAATATGAATCTAAATTTAAAATTAAATGATTGAATGATGATATTAATGTTAGTATGTAAAATAAATTTAGATCTACTGCAAATTGTTTGATATTTTTATGATTTGAATTAATGCAAACATGCAAATTTAACTCAAAATGCAATATTTAAAGAACATTAAATTTTATGTAACTAATAAAATCCTAATGAAATATATTTTAAAACTTACATATAGGGTTAAAATGACTCTAATTTTTAGAGTGCTTTTCTACAAGGTTGGGTTCATCAAAATGAAATGTAGAAAAATAGGAGGGCCCTAGGGTTTCCAAAAATGGAAAAGTGGATCCAAAGAGGGAAAAGGGGTCATAATTCTCTAATTCCATTAGGAAATGATATCCGCACATCAACCCTTAGGTGAATCAAGTTAAAGTGTGAATCTAAAAATTTCCCTTCTTTCCAAGGACAAGGGTCTAGGTCAAACAACACTTTAAGGAGAAAGATTAAAAATAGAAAATCAAATCCAAAAAAGAATATAAAACTTGTATTTAGAAGATTTAGTATAAAACTAAAGGAACCAACAGAGTTTCTAGAGAAGATGAGAGTAATAAATTTTGTGCACCTTTCAAAAGTTGTTGTTTTTGTAGACTAAACAATGACTTATTTGCTCAAGGGTGAATGAGTCCTGGTAGACTTTTCTAGAAAATTATAAATTTGAGAATGAATTTTGAGACATTCAATTCTTCCTTTTAACTTGATACATCCACTCCTATATCCAAATCTAGGAAAAATATGCAAAACAAAATTGTTTTTTTTTAGTGGATAGGGGTTTGCCTCAGTCAAAACTACAGTTTGGTAATTGAACCTTGATGAAAAGCATAAATCTAAAACATGAAATGTGTGTGCAATCCTAACCTTAAGTGTATCTAAGATTAATAAAAAAATAATGCAAATAAACCCTATTCAAGTTTGTTAGAATAGGATACCTAAATGAACTGGCACAATGATGATGACCTACTTTGGGAGATCTCAAATCACCATAATAATTCACAAACATGATTATAACTTCCTTTAGGTTCAAAGTAGAAAGATAATGTGAACCCCTAAACCTGCAAATGCACAAGAACAACAAACATTGTTAGTGTTATATCAAAATGCATGCAAATAAGAAGGATTCCCCATGAAATCCACCTATTTAAACTAATATTAGGAAATCAAGAACAAACTCAAATAACATGAAAATAAATCCTAATCTAGCAAATAGAATGATGATCTTATGGGGGAATTGGTGCCAATGAAATGTTGCAATTGGCCCTTTCCCAATTCTTATGTTGCAATGTGAGTTGATTGAATCAATGGTCAAATCTCGAAAGTGATTTGAGCATAGCCTTGTTACAATTTATGAAAATGATGGATGATTGGGTGCAATGGGAAAAATTAGCTCTCAATGTGAAGAGAGTAACTTTGCATATGAATTGTGGACGAAGATTGAGAGGAGATGTTTCCAATTTATAGACTTCTATTTAGAAGAAGTGAGCAATATTGAGCAATGTGGGATAAAAGATAATCCAATGGCATTGTCCCACTTGTCCACATGTGATTGGATGAGGAATGAGCACATTTTGGCCAATGTGCATGATAAATGCATAAATTTGAATTTGAAACGGTGAGTTGACTTGTTGAAGGGGGAAGAAAAGTGAAGTAAATGTCGCTTGGCTCAAGGTCAAGGACATGTAAGAGGCATTGAATGCTTTATTGGAAGGACCAAGTCCACTTGGCCTTTTTGAATTCAAATGAGAGAATATTCCCTTTTGATGCTTTGTGAGGGAAAATAGAAGAATTAATAAATCAAAGTATTTGATTTATTGTGCAACTTGCATTCTCTAGAGGATTTTAGTGAGAAGGATTAAGTTAATCATGGATTTGATTAATTTAATGAAGAATTAGATGATGTGACAATTTACACCCCTATTGCACCGCATATGCGAAGTGCACCGCGCAGGCCACTTTGCAATTTAGCATTTAGTTGACCCAAAGTCCACCATGTGGCCCTACTCCATTGCACGACGTTGTTAGGAATTTAGGGTTTGGCTTAAGTAGGACCGCATATGAAAAGTGCACCACGTGGGCCACTTTGGAACCTTCGAAATGGAAAACTCCACTACGGTAGTGCAGTTTGTGACTTTCCAAACTGCGCCACTCCCACAAATAGCGTCTCATTTGCCAATTTTAACGTGAAATGCAATGAAACTTTTTTCTTTTCTAACGCGATGGCCTTCCCTATGCAGGAGAAGCTCAGTGTACTTTACTCATGGGAGCACCAATGGCCTGTGCTTAGCAGAGTAGGGGATATGCTTGAGTTGTAAGGAAACTCAGGTGCGGAAACAGCTTCCTACACTAATCTCTTAAGGAAAGTATGGTGCAAATTCATTTTAAACCCTTACAATTTCAGATTTGTTAATCTACTTAACAATGATATTGCAGCAAGTATACCATACATACAGAAAATAAAGAATGACACAATGATTTACCCTGGGGAAAACCTTTCGGTAAAAAACCCCAGCACTCCAAAACCTACACAATGTATTATCTTCAACACAACGGTTACAACACACTTGCAATGCAAGTTCTTTCAGGAGATTTCCAACACTTGAAGACAAAATGCGGTAGCATCAAAACATTCCAACAATACACTCACTTCACACTTCTTCGCAACCCTAAAAAATGCTTATATCATGCGCATCCCTTTTTAGGGCAACTTCTGAAGATAATTGTATTAGGGTTTTACCATTCTCCAAGAAAATAGGAACCCGAAGCCCACTATCATGGAAGAGTGTACAATACTCAACTTTATCAGTTGCCACATGTCTTCACCCATCATTGAATCTTCTAGACATAGCTCTTACATGTCATAGGAATCTGTCATAATCGTTTCAGCCATGATCTCCTTACACACAATTCAAGATGCTGACACATCAAGTGGAGTGACACATCAACATGCTAACTAGACATGTACACTCACACTTAATTACATTATTTGCAAGAAATACATTTTACAAAACAAATAATAAGAATAGGAATTATCCAAGGTTGAGACACCTTATTCCTAACATGAGTTGGTCCAGGAGCACCTTAGTGCCATTGGTATCTGGTATGTTTCATATGTCCCTCCCGTTCGGGCTCACTTAGGTATGCTTATGGCTCTAGTGGAGCGATGGCATAGTGAGACTTCCTCCTTCCATCTTCCTACCAGCGAGGCCACTATCACTCTTGAGGATGTATGGCGCATCCTCTGATTGCCTATCATGGGACCCATGTCGTCTATGATCCAGATGCTGGCAGAGAGGCTTGTTACAGGGTTATGGAGTTGGATGTGATTGAGTTTTGTGACAGTCAGATCGACCTAGAGCTATATCACGACCGTGTGCACATGTACAGATTGATTATTGCTACTATTATCTTAGGCCTTGTAGTACCTGATCAGAGAGGCCAATACTTCAGTCCAGGATGGGGACTAGCATGGGATCAGATAGTTCATCGTAGGGGGTGCTTCGCTTGGGGACCGGTATTACTAGCATCCCTCTATAGGGATCTTCATGAGTTTGCGTATTTCGATAGAAGGTCCATCGGGGCCGAAGGTACCTTACTGCACGTCTAGGCATGGGAGAGGATCCTAGTGCTTTGCCCAGATATCACACCAGTTCTCTTGGAGACAGACAATCCCCTTGTTTGGTGGTACGGTGGGGCAGTGATGCACTTTTCTTTCACTAGCACAGACGGTATTCCGCACTGGTGATGAGTTCTTGATGATATGAGAGAGTTCATCTAGAAACCATGGATGGGTGTTGGTCTGTGGTGAGATGATGATTAGCAACTCTTCTTCACTCAGCAAGATAGGTTGATGAAGGGTCAAGAGCACACCATGATTGAGAGGTATCTTCCGGATAGGGTTGCTCATTAGTTCAGGGAGGTATAGGATAGGCCTGGTGACCAGTATGTGGCCATCTTTGCAAGTACGACTAGAGAGGTAGCATGGGGCCAGCCCATCCTAGCAACCGAGGCGGTGTCCTCATTTAGGTAGTTAGTGGCTTGATCATGGCCATATGATCAGGGGCTAGCAGATGCGGGGGTCACTCCAGCTTATAGGGCATGTTTCGGACCTCCACTCAGATTGACAGTTCCAAGTGTAGTTGTTCCACGACGTAGACGCAGGGGTCAGGCAACTGGCAGAGGGTGGGGCAGAGGATGAGGTGGGCCACCTCCTCATCAGACACCTCCCAGGGATGGAGCACAGCAATCACCTGTTCAATTAGGGTGATAGAATGGTCAGCCGAGGGTAGATCCTCAGCAGTAGCCAGTAGGGCAGCCAACCAGTCAGCCAGCAGGATAGCCAACAAGACAGCCAGTAGGGTAGCCAGATCATGGAGATGCACTGATTCGGCAGCTACAGGGGTAGGTACAGGCTCTGACTATGGAGAGAGACCAGGTACGATCTGAGAGGGATCAGGAGGTGGGCCTACGGAGACAGTTAGAGAGTGCAACGTCCTCATCCTAGGGCTGATCGATCGATATTCATGATTATAGAGAGGCCATCAGAGAGGCCGAGTACTATCGGCACCATTACTAACAGGTAGTACCATCAGACCGCAGAGTGCCAGAATTTTCCCAGTAGACAGGGAGGCAACTGGTAAAGGCCCATGGTGAGAGGCAGGATGGGCAGGGCAGCAATCAGCAAGGCCCGCCCCCCTTTTGATCAAAGGACAGTTTGCTTCATTTTTCATATATGGGATGCAATATTTTGGCCTTATTGTATTATGTATTCGATGCACATCTGATCCGATTTTTTATCATAATAGTATTTTTTAATGATATATATGAGATGATTCACCTTCTTATGATATGTATGGAGCACATGTATGATATGCGGATGTATAATATGCAAATGTATGATGCTATGAGATGTTGTTTATTCTTATGCTTATGTGATGCAATGTATGTAATGGATGCATTTTCTTTTGTGTATTTTCCATGTTTTAATGATGAAATGCATATTAATGATGGTAATGGATGCAAATGGTGATGGTTGCAAATGATAATGGACGTAAATGATTATGTATGATGCAATGTTGTGCTTAAGATGTTTAGAATAACAAATTTATATTATTAACTTAAGAAAATGATATGATGCTATGTGTTTTAATGTTGATGATCATGTGGATGCAGTGTGTATGCATGGGCGATGCTTTGATTTATGACAAACAAACTAACTTAAAGACCTATCCTAGGGGTCTTAGGAGCTAATCCGTTGATTAGCCTTGCCTACACTATACACACAGATACCACATAGTTTGAATAACAATAGACTTGACTTGATGATAAGATGGACAAACGGATTGCCATTTTATTGCTTAAAGGACTGACTTAAGATGCAGACTAGATGGGCAAATGGATTGCCAATGCGACGGACGCCTAAGGGACTGACCCTAACTATCTCAGGGGATGATCAAAGATCAACCTTTCGTATGTTCAAGCTCAGAGATGACATAGTTTGACAAGGTGAAGGACTGACAAGACTCAATGATGAATTTGCTTTGAATATTTTTTGATATTTCGACATGTTTTTGATGATTTTTTGATGATTTTTTGGATGTTTTTGGATTTTTGATGAATTTTTTAAAAGACTCAAAGAATATACATGAATCTGATCCAATGCCGATACAGGAACATGCCCCCAATGTGGTGTGATAGACTACTTCAATAAAGCTAGGACAAAATGACCTTAAGAATGCCAAGTAGTTCCATGGTGGAATATGGTAGGGACACTAGCTTAGGCTATGGTATGGATGTGAGTGAATGGGTGGATGGATGATTTATTGAGATGTGATGGAATGAGTGAGTCATGCAGATCCTGGTAGATGGGGGGGTGTTTTATTTACACTTGGTGCCTATTTGCCAAGTTTTCACCAAGGTAATTGTCCAAAGCGCCGCCAAAGTGGTTTTCACTAGAGGACGAATTTTTTTCTATTTACTTTTTTCAATCTTTTTTCTGATTTTTTTGGATTTTTGCATTCTTTGATTTTTTTGCTGAAGCCAAGATGCCTATTTGCCAAGTTTTCATCAAGGTAACCATTTTTTTACGACTTTTTCTGATTGTTTTTGTATTTTTTGGTTCTATACCTTGCAAGATTTAGGCATAAAACTTTTTGAGGTGAGAGCTATTCATGGGCTCCTACAAGGGCTCACCTTCCGGTGTCAACAATTGATATGCCCCCGATTTTTAACTTGCAGTGATGACAAAGGGTCCCAGCCAGTTGGGCTCAAACTTTCCCTTTGTATCCAGATTTGGTACATTCTTTTGGTTTTCTTTCAGCACAAGGTCACCAACTTGGAAAGTGTGTTGCCTGATCTTCTTGTTGTAGCTCTATTTCAGGTGATTCTGGTACACTTTTAGATGATTTAGGGCATCCATGCATCGTTCATCTAGTAACTCTAGCTCATTTAGTCTTGTAACCCTGTATTTCTCATTCATGATGATGTTTTGCAGTGATATCCTTAGTGACGAGAGCTCAATCTCAATAGGGAGGATGGCTTCTGATCCATAGTCTAGGGAGAATGGGGTAGCGCTTGTTGGCATGTGGATGCTGGTGTGGTAGGCCCATAAGATGGGGTTTAGCTATAGATTCGAGTCATGACCAGAGTCATTGACTATTTTCTTGAGGATTTTCAGGATGGTTTTGTTCGTAGCTTCTGCTTGGCCATTGCCTTGTGGATAGTATGGAGTGGAAAAGTGGTGCTAGATTTTGAAATTTTCACATAAATCACCGACATCCTGATTCTTGAAGGGTGTCCCATTATCAGAGATAATTGATTGGGGAACACCGTATCGGCAAATGAGGTAGTTCAAGATGAACTTGGATATTTGTTTTCCCGTGATGTAGGTCATGGGAATTGCTTCAACCCACTTTGTGAAATATTTAGTGGCGGTGATAATGAACTTGTGGCCATTGGATGAGGTGGGTGAGATTCTACCAATGAGATTGAGCCCCCACTATGAAAATGGCCAAGGTTTAACAATGGGATACAGTTCTTGAGCTGGTGCATGAATAAGGTCTCCATGTTGTTGGCATTCCAGGCATCTTCTGACAAAGTTGGGTGCCTCTCTCTCTATTGTCGACCAGTAGTACCCGGTTCTCAACAACTTCTTAGCCAAGGTCATACCACTCAAGTGCAACCCACATGTGCCATTGTGTACCTCAACTAGAGCAACCATGGCCTCCTCAGGTTTTAAACAACGTACCAAGGTTCCATCGATACTTCTACGGAAGAGGGTCTCTCCTAGGATGACAAATCGTAAGGCCCTTTTGACAAAGGTTCGCTTTATGTTCGAGGTGATGTTAGTTGGGAGGATTCCTAACCTTAGGTAGGTCTATATGTCATGACACCAAAGATCAACGAGACCAATGAGTTCACACACGTATTCTGACTCTGGTACCTCAAAAGTGGGTATGAGAAGCTGCTCTACTAGGAATTCATGTTTCGAGACGTTGCGAGGGATGTCTAGTAAGGATCCGATGGTTTCCATTGCATCTGCTACTCTGTTGTTTTCCCTTGGTATTTTCTCAAAAGTTATGTCAATGAATGATTCTTTGAGGCTTTCTACCACCTTTTCATATGGTGCAATCTTGTCATCCTTGGTTTGGTATTCACCGTTGACTTGGTTGATGATAAGTTGCGAGTCCCCATAGACTTTTAATGCCATGATTCACCACTGTGCTATGATTTTGAGGCCTATGGTCAAAGCCTCGTATTCTCCAATATTGTTGGTATAGGGGAATGCTAGTTTATATGATCTGGGTATACAGTCTCCTTGTGGGGTGATGAAGAACACACTAGCTCCTGATCCATGCTACATGTGAGAGCCATTGAAGTACAATTTCTAGTGGTCGACTGCACCAAGGTTGAAAAGGGACTCATCTGGGAATTCTGATATGAGTGGGTTGTCTACATAGAGGGGAGCTTTTCCTAGCTGGTCTACAATAACTTGTTCTTTGATTGCCTTTCTTTCGACATATTCAATTTCATGCTCGGATAGTATCATTACCCACTTATCCATTTTGCTTGTAAGCTTTTCTTTTGACAATAGATATTTTAGAGGGTCTATCTTGGCAATTAGCTTGATTTGATGAGCTACCATGTAGTGTCTAAATTTTTGTCCTGCAAGTACCAGTGCCAGGCAAGGCTTTTCTATTGATGTGTAATTGAGCTCTTGCCCCACCATTGTTCTGCTAATATAGTAGATGTGCCACTCAGTTCCCTTTTCATCATGCTGGGCTAAAAGGGCACCAAGGGCGGCTGTTGTTGTTGAGATGTATATTATTAATGGTTTCTCGATAGGTGGTGGCATCAACACAGGTGGTGTAAGTAGATATTATTTTATTTTACTTAATGCTTGCTCGCATTTGTCATCCCATCTAAATGTTACTCCCTTGTGGAGCAGGTGTGAATAGGCAATCTTCTTATTTGCTAGTTGTGCTATGAATCTCCAAATGGACTTGAGTCTACCTTGCAATCCTCTGATTTGCTTTAACATTCTTGGTGGTTCCATTTCAAGGATTTCTTTTACATTTGCAGGGTCAACCTCTATCCCTCTCATTGAAACTATGTATCCCAGCAGCTTTCCCGATTGTACCCCAAAGACACACTTCTTCGGGTTGAGTCTGACCTTGTATTGTTCTAGCCTATCAAAGATAGCACTTAGGGTTGCTACATGGTCCTGTCTCTTCTTTGATTTAGCCAATATTTCATCCACATAATCTTTGACTGTTTTATGGATCATGTCATGGAAGATCAACGTCATAGCTCTTTGGTATGTAGCTCCTGCATTTTTCAACCCAAATGGTATCACATTCCAGCAGTAGGTGCCCCAAGGACATGTAAAGGCTATTTTATGTTGGTCCTCCTTTGCTATCATTATTTGATTATATCCTGAGAAACCATCCATTAGGGACAGCATCTCATGTCTAGCCGTCATATCCACTATCATGTCAATTTTCGGTAATGGCAAATCATCCTTAGGACATGCTTTGTTTAGGTCTCTGAAATCTGTGTAGATGCGGATGCCCCCTTTCAGTTTTGAGTCAAGTACAAGATTTGATACCCATTCTAGATAGTCGATCGGCCATATGAAGCCAACATCTAGAAGTTTCTATAGCTCAATTTTGATGAGCAAGGCTATTTGTGGGTGCATCTTCCTTAGCTTTTGTCTAACTAGTTTTGCTCTGGGGTAAACAACCAAATGATGAACTACTACTTCAGGATCCAGACCTAGCATGTCAGCATAGGTCCATGCAAAATTTACCTTTCTTTCTTTTAGGAATGCTTCCAACAGTTCTTGTTCTTCTACCAAGAGAGACTCTGCATAGAAGGTAATTTGTGGTTCTAATTATGTTCCTAAGTTGACTGGGTTGCACTGTTCTGCCAATACTACTGATTTCTCCTAATGTAGAGTAGTAGGGGGGAGATTGAATCCTTCATCCTCCGGTGCCTCAGAGAGGTTTTCACCATTGGATGTGTCCTTTATTTTTACTATTCTATGGTTAGAGAGTGCCATAGTGTGGTTTTCACTCAATAACTCTGAGCTTATTCTCGATATTTTCCTTTTGCGACTAAACAACTCAATCGTCTCCCCATAATATGCTTATGTGTCCAGTGTGATTTTGAATCCATCCTTGTGATTCTCGTACAAAACTGTATCCCTTATTCCCATGAATTTTGAGTGTCCCTCATTATTTTCTAACAATTCTAGAATAAGTGGTCCTCGTTGGTCATGATCGATGAGTTGGGGGTGTATTAAGGTGATTCAGTAGGTTGGTTGGTTTGACTCAGCTGTGGAGGCACTTATCATTAACAAGGTGGAATCCTCAAAAATCCTAGGGAGACTGGCTATGGTATCATCATCATCACTACTGGGACAAACATCAGTGACGTCAAAGGTATAATTATCGAGTGGGATACCTAAGCAAATGGGTGGTCTAGGAGTGGTTTTTGTTGCCTGAGAGGACCTGACTACTCTTCTAGGAGTACCTCTGCCACATATGGTTATACTCAGAGGTGTATTCCCTAGGCCAAGGTTTTGCATTCTTCTTTCTACAATGATGGGCTCCAACCATCCATCACTATTTCTTCCTAGGCTTTCATTCCTGTTATAGCCCATACCAAACATCATTTGTAACCCTCTATTAGTTTCCTCCATGGGTAAGGTGGGAGTGGGTCTTTCATCTTGGTATAGTGTGTTTATGATGTCCTCTTCATCCACATTCTCCTGACTAAGATCCTCCCACTGGTGGAATCCAGAGGGTTTTGCTCTAACAGTTCGGATAGGTGTTTGAACTGGTCGGCTTTGTCCATGCTAGCTAGGAGATTGTGGTAACTCTCCTACAACAAAAGAATTTATTTTCAATCTATAATCGCCACATCCATCATCCTGGATCATGTTTTTAATCTTAGATATGTCAGGGATAGCAGGTGTCTCTGTCGCAGAAGTGGAGGCGAGATTGGCCGGGTCTATGTATAAGGTAGATGGTCCTTCATCATTTTTGGGTACTTGGGGGATCTTATAAAACTTGGCTTCCAAGTTTTTGTAGTAGGTGAAAGGTTCAGGATCCCCATATATGGTGACTTCCTCATTTTGATGTGAGAACTTGATGCACTGGTGATAGGTCGAAGCCACTGCTTTCATTCCATGTATCCACAGGCATACCAGGAGAATGTTGTATGGTAGGTCAAGGTTGAGGACCTAACAGGTGGTTTCCGTAGTTGTTGGCCCCACTTGGATGGGGATTTTGATAGTGCCCTGGGACACTCTTTCTTGGTTTTCATATTCCCTTATTGTGATGTTTTTGTTCTTATTGATGGAATCCTCGATGAATCCCAATTTCTTTATGAGTTTTAGAGAACAAATATTAAGGCCTGCACCTCCATCTACCAAGACTCATTTGACTTTCTTTTTGTGGATTATTACTTGGAGGTGGAGTGCACGGTTATGAGATGGTTGCGGAGGGAAATATTGATCCAAATATGTAATGAGATTCGGGGTAACGATGTTATCCACCATAGCCTGAAATTGCTCTATGTCAAGGGTGGTGGCAATGATAAACGCAGCTAGTGCTTCATCAAGGATCTTCCTATGGGCGGTGGAGATTTTCAATAGTTCCATGATGGAGATTTGGGCAGGTGTTCTTTTCAGCTAGTCTATGACATTGTAATCATAGGGGATGGCCTTTGTATTGGAAATGGCGGTCTTAGCAGGTGCCCAAGCAATGGTAATTTTTCCACCTCGTGTGGTGACTCCACAGTCATTGTTGGCTCCTTGATATTTATGACGGTGAGCATTTCATTGATGCATCCAACTATCTCCTCGTATACTAGATTAGCACTAGCATACTTTTGCTTGCCCTTATTATTCCCTTGGTTATTTCCCTGATTGTTCCCTTGGTTATGATTCGGCATCAGATTCGTGTATATTTTTAGGTCTTGGTTTCCGATCGGCTGCTCGATGTTGATGACCTTATCCTCAATGAGATCCTGGATGATGTTTTTGAGTCTCATACAATTTGAAGTGGTGTGTCCTTTGACTTTGTGAAAGTCACAAAGGAGGTTCTCATTATACCATGGTGCCTTGGTCATGGGTTACGTGTACTACTCCGAGTTAGAGATTTTGATTAGATTCTCCTTGACCAGCTTCTTCATTATGGACTCAATCGATTCACCAAGAGCTGTGAACTTCCTCTTAGGGGAAAACTTGTTGTGGGGAGGTGGTACTCCTTGATTACCAAAATTGTTCACTTGATTGGTGGAAGATGGTTGTGGTTGTGCTACTATTGCATTAGTCTGCACATTGTTGTGATTATGATTTTGCGGTTGATGATAGTTTTGGGTATTCTACTTAGGGGCACTAATGACCACTTTAGCGTCGACCATGCCATCGTTCATGATATTTTTATTCCTCGACCATGTTTGAGGTTTATCATTGTAGTTGTTAGATGGGTGGTTATCCTGTAGTGGAGTGAATGTTGGTGCACCTCCTCGCGTAGTAAGGGCTCTTTCGATTTTGAGCACCTTTGGAATCAGTTGAGCGTACAATGTGATGCACTGTATCTTTAGGTAGAATGCCAAGTTTTCATCTAGATTGGCTATGATGGTGCAAACTTGTTGTTCCTCTGGCATGGTCCACTTGCTTTGATTGGACTTGGATCTCCATCTTTGCAAGAATGACGCGAATAGCTCTCTTTTTCGTTGTTTAAGCACTGATAGTTCTTCCAAACTAACATCTGCACCCATGTTGAAAGCGTAATTTTTAAGGAAAGCCTCCACTATTTCCTTGAATTTTTTAATGCCCATGGGTAGGTGAGCAAACCATTCCATAGTTGGACCAGTCAAGCTTCAGGGGAAGAGTTGCATTAGATACGTGTCATCATATGCGACCTCCGTGCAGTGCCCCTGAAATTCCCTAATGTGGTTTTTAGGGTTGCCGATTCCATTGTATTTGTCAATTTTGGGGATCTCAAATCCCTTTGGGAATGATACCATGGTGAGACTCCTATTGAATGGATAAGGGCACAAAGTGCTTGGTGTCCTTGTGGTTTTTCCTGCTTGTAAGTCCAACACTTGCTACGAGAGTAGTTTGATTTGTGTTGTGACATCCTTGCTCAGATCGAGTGGTGGGATGAATGAGTTGTGAGGTGTTTGAGGTGTTTGATGGGTGGGGAGAGTACTAGTAGGTGTTTGCTGCAAGCTTGATTGTGCGTTCAAAGCTTGATGGTACACTTGCATTTGTATCAACAAAGCTTGTTGTTGATCTTCTTGTTGTTGTTCCAACAATGCTTGTTGTTGGTCCATCTGTTGTTGTTCCCATGAAGCTTGTTGTTGATCAATCTGCTATTGAGCTAGTAAAGCTTGTTGTTGGTCTAGCTGTTGTTGCACCAATAATGCTTTTTGTTGGTCGAGTTGCTGTTGTGCCAACAAAGCTTGTTGTTTAGCTTGTTGTTGTGCCTGAAAATCTTACAGAGCTTGTTTGTAGGCTTGTAGGTGGATCGCTTGCAATTGTGCTTGGTATTGTGCTTGTGCTTGTTGTTTGGCTAAGTCTTGAGCTTGTGCTTGGGCTTGCACTTGGGCTAAAGCTTGAGCTTGTGCTTGGGCTTGCGCTTGGGCTTGAGCTTGTGCTTGGGCTAGGGCTTGTGCTTGGGCTAGGGCTTGTGCTTGCACTTGAGCTTGATCTTGCTGCTTTTGTTGGAGTACTCTCTGTTGGTTGGCCTTTTGAAGAGTTTCGATTAGCGTGGTGAATGAGTTTGTTGTATTGGATTTTGGTGGTATTGGTGGTGGAACAGGAATCATGCCAATCATTGTGACAAGTGGAGGGATTGTGGTGGTTATTGAGATTTGGGTTATTGGAGGGGTGGTGGAGATGATTGGTCCTTGAGATGGCATGCTTTGGGATATTTGAGGACTAATTAGGGTAGTGGCTAAAATGGTTGCCACTTGTTGTTATGATGATGTGGGTGAGAAGAGGGAATTGGGCATGATGTTTGGATTGCTAGGTTTCGAGAAACCATCGATGTTGAGGGGAGGAAAACCCAATCCAAGAGGTGATGTGGTGGTAAATTAAAATGGGGGAAGAGGTGGAATGTTACCTTGAAAAAAAGGATTTACAACGTCAGTTGTTTCAAACAAGCTTACTTCTTCAAGTGTTGGAGAAGTTTGTATTTTTTTTGGCAAGCTAGTGTTGCACGGAATGAAGATGATCCCACGTGGTTATGGAAGGTGAGTGGGACTTATGGGTGGGATGGATTTTCTAGAACAGATGTAACTGGCGTGGTGGTGATGACTGCTTCTTTGTTAGCCACAAGGTGATGCCTTTGTAATTCTCAGAACATGGCACTCCCCTTGTTCACATTTGGTGAGGTGGGAGGTATTTCTTGGTTGACATTTGACATTGGGGATGCACTTGGAATAGACACATCTGTACTAGTGCTTGCATCAAGGTCGGGAAGGAATTAGACCCCTCCTTTTTCTAACGTATTTAGGTATTTGAACATAGCACTGACAATTTTGTGGTTCTATGGATTTTGAACCACCTTCATGATTTTGGATTGTGTCATCCCTATGTCTTCATTCGTGATGTCCTCTTGCTGACTCTCCTCTTGAGGATTTTGTGATGATAAGGAAGAGTTGCTTGGGGGATTGCTTGATTCTGCTGGGTTTACTTCAGAGTCCAACTAACTCATTTCCACAGAAGTTGGTATTTCTCTGATATTCTTCGTGTTCTTCTTGTATTGAGATCTTGTTTGGACCATAAAAAATAGGGATTTGTTCGATCCTAACCTTTTAGGCCCAAAAGAGAAGAACTAGGGAAGCTAAAAGATCAAAGATGGTGGTAATGGTGATGGGCTAAATGGATGGGATAAGTGAGTGAAAAAACCTTTTTGAAGAACTCTTGAAGGTATATGCTAAACTTGTAAGGGCTTTTGAATTGATTTGATTTGTGATAATTTGACTAGATGCATTAAGTCAAACAGGATTGTTGTGAAGTTGTATTCCCTAGGAAGTTGTGTTATCTTCAGGGAACTTGCACAAATGGATGAATTGGCTAAGTGCGTTAAGCCAATGTAATTGTGAACTAATAGACTTTAGGAAGTTGCATTATCCTAAAGAAAATTTTGTCTAAAGGTTGAGACTATTTTGGCTAAGTGTGTTAAGCCAAGATAGGGGATGTTGATTTAGCCCACTAAGTTTAGCGTGATGATTGCTTCTAGAGTTCACAAAAGGTTTTCATGATGAAATGAGATTTGGTTGATGGAGGAATGAATGAGAATGACAACTTTGATCTTGAACCTTAACCTAGACATGACTCTCTCTACCAAACCTCAGTATTGAAGAACATGCTAGACTTCCTATGGGAGAAAAGCAAACCTTTCAAAAAGTTTGAGATTTTGTTGACAATAAAATGCATACAACACTGGATTATTCCTTGAGGCTTTTTTGTAAAATTTGTATACAGGTCTCTCCCTTACTTCAAGGAGCATCTCAAGGCGTTGTTCACGGATTTTTAGACTAACTTTCTTGAACTTTGGCTTTGGGATTTTGACCTTGCGGGAAATCATTGGAAACAACACACATGAAGTTTAATTTGTCTCTATATCTTGGTTTAATGAAATTCCTTTTATCCAAGACACTTGCTTGCTTAGGTTTCAAAC
Organism: Sequoiadendron giganteum; assembly: GCA_007115665.2. Taxonomy (NCBI): domain Eukaryota; kingdom Viridiplantae; phylum Streptophyta; class Pinopsida; order Cupressales; family Cupressaceae; genus Sequoiadendron; species Sequoiadendron giganteum. Next base: position 304,730,069 of record CM021102.1, read on the forward strand.
TATATGTCTAGTGTCCTACTTTCTTTCTCATCCCACCAGGTCCTTTGTGTGGAAATCGAGGAAAATAGGGCAAAAGTTCCTTATGTTTAACCTTGTTGAAAACAAATGACGCTAGAATTTGTGCACTTAGAAACCTCTAGGAATATGATCCCTAGGGAAAGCAAGAGTGTCCAAATTCATCAAGAGTATTTGTTTCTTACAAAGGGTTTGAAATTCGAAGGTCTTTGTCAATTTTTGTTTTCAAATTTTTTCAAGGTCAAGCAATGTATTTCTTGCAAGCATTTTTACACTCCTAGGATGATGATGCAATATCTTGTTGGGTTCCCACTTGGATAAATCCAGCTACGCATATCTTGTGTGAATGGCTAAATGCTTGACCACACTAGCTCCCCTCCACAACACTCACTTATTTGGGTCAGCCAAGCATTAGTACCCATGAATCTCCCATGGCATACTTTGCATTTCCACAACAAGACCGCATGTATAATGTGGGGTGGCTTCAAAGGACATGACCTTTTGCACCAACAAGATAGACAAGGTTTTGGCCTTTTTCTAAATAAAGGGTTCTAATTCGGGCATTTCATTCGTGGGGGATTATCCAACATCGACGAGAGTCCATTGTTGTCCATCTCGTTGGAATAATCCTTGTGATTCTTGAACTTTCCTCAAGAATCCACACTTATATACCGGTTGGAAGTCGCTTGGCTTTAGCGTGTTCCCGGTTGGGTCATTCCCTTGGGTGATTAATTTTTCCCACAAGGTAGGCCCTCTAAGATAAACAATAGCGAACAAACATTATTCGTAGTTCGATCGAATTTTGTTTAAAAACAAAAGGAGAACACTTGCAATAAGCTTTATTCACACTTGCATGTTTTGTTCAATTTTAAGTGCCCAAATTGAAATGTGGAGGCAATCTTTTTAACAACCTAATAAAACCAAAATGTTTTTGATTCTCAAGATCGCAATGAAGCGTGAGAGAAGCGCATACACACTTTAGATAATATTAATTTGTAAAAAATATTGCAAAACATGGAAAACATTTGTTCATTTTAAACCTCAAAGCAATGATGACTTCTTTTTAAGCACCAAATAAAGTGTGAGTTTGCCTTGTTCAATTGTTACCTTTTAAACAAAATCTAGTGTGTTTGCCTAAAGTTCTTTTTAGCCCCTTGGCAACTTTTGAAAGGAAATTTGATTTTGTTAATTTTAGAACCCAAAGTAAAACTAGTGTCCTAAAATCAAAGAACTTATCAAATCCTTTATAGAGTGTTAAAAAAACACTTTAGTGTTTAAAAACACTTTGTACAAAATAAACATGTTGTCATATATATAAAAAAAAGTTGCTTGTTCTTTTTAATCCCAAAGTAAATTTAATTTTCTTAAGGCCAAATATTTTTAACAAGTTTTCTTAAGGAGTGTTAAAGAACACTTTTAGTGTTTAGAAACACTTTGGGTTTGTGAGCATGATATCATAATAAAATTCTTTCTTTGCTTTTCCTCTTCTCCAACCTGCAAAATGACAGAAAACCAGAGAACAATAATATAGCAAACAAAGTTAATGCTCAAAAAATTAAAAAACATGTTCAAATTTGAAAACAAACTATTTCCCGCAGCGGAGTTTAATAGGTGCGGTGTTGTTTAGTGGGTGCGGTGTTGTTTAGAAAACCAGTGGTTCCATACAGTGCCACGTGGTCGACTATATGCGGTGCTCTGCAGAAACAGAGACTGCGGGTGCGGTGGACATTGGCACGTGGTGGAATTTGGAAGCGACAAAAGTTGGCAAATTTTCAAATTTCCAATGCGGGAAGCAATTGTGGTGTTATATGGTGTCGCAGGTTTATAGTGGTGTGGTGCAATATAGGACCGCATTAACTACCTGCAGTGCAATTTATTGTGTGTGAGCAAAAAATGTGATAAATCTTGAGATGCCCTCCTTCTAGCGCCAAAATGTGAACCCCTAAACCTGCAAATGCACAAGAACAACAAACATTGTTAGTGTTAGATCAAAATACATGCAAATAAGAAGGATTCCCCGTGAAATCCACCTATTTAAACTAGTATTAGGAAATGAAGAACAAACTCAAATAACATGAAAATAAATCTTAATCTAGCAAATAGAATGATGATCTTATGGGGGAATTGGTGCCAATGAAATGTTGCAATTGGCCCTTTCCCAATTCTTATGTTGCAATGTGAGTTGATTGAATCAATGGTCAAATCTCGAAAGTGATTTGAGCATAGCCTTGTTACAATTTATGAAAATTATGGATGATTGAGTGTAATGGGCAAAATTATCTCTCAATGTGAAGAGAGTAACTTTGCATATGAATTGTGGATGAAGATTGAGAGTAGAGGTCTCCAATTTATAGACTTCTATTTGGAAGAAGTGAGCAAGATTGAGCAATGTGGGGAAAAAGATAATCTAATGGCATTGTGCCACTTGTCCACATGTGATTGGATGAGGAATGAGCACATTTTGGCCAATGTGCATGATAAATGCATGATAAATGCATAAATTTGAATTTGAAATGGTGAGTTGACTTGTTAAAGGGGGAAGAGAAGTGAAGTAATGTCACTTGGCTCAAGGTCAAGGACATGTAAGAGGCATTGAATGCTTTGTTGGAAGGACCAATTCCACTTGGCCTTTTTGAATTCAAATGAGGGAATATTCCTTTTTGATGCTTTGTGAGGGAAAATAGAAGAATTAATAAATCAAAGTATTTGATTTATTGTGCAACTTGCAATCTCTAGAGGATTTTAGTGAGAAGGATTAAGTTAATCATGGATTTGATTAATTTAATGAAGAATTAGATGATGTGACAATTTAGACCTAGATTTATGAATTGATTTAAGTCTAGAATTGAGAGGAAATGGTTTATTAAATAAATGAATTGATTTATTTAATTAGGAAGGAATATGTTAGATTAAATCAAATAAGGTTTTAACTTATTTAATTTAATAGGAGGATTTTAGAGATTTTAATTAAATAAAATGATTTATTTAATTAAACAAGTATGCAATGGTTAATTAAATTAATTGATTAATTTAATCATTGAAAGAGGAAGACTTAATCCAATAAATAATGATTTATTAAATTAAAAGATAGAAAGTGATGAAATGTTGAGAATGTGGTTTAAGAGGAAACATTGTTAGTAATTGGGATCAGGTGTGCCAAAACGAACTTGTACATTTCCCATGTCTACATTTTGCCCCTCTTTGAAGCAATGTACTTGTTGCATTGATTCAAAGAATAAACTGCTATGATCAAAGGTCTAGGATTTTTTTTTAAAATTCAGATGCCCCACTGCTACCCCAGTTGAAGGATATTGCTAGATATTGCCCCCTTAAGAGATCGGATAAAAAAATTTAATTTTTTGGATGATCTCGCAAAAAATATGACAAGGTGCCAGACAAGCCAAAAATGCCCCAGAATGCCAGAAAAATGCATTCAAATGCCAAAAGGGATGTAGAATGACTCTTGGTTGGATGAAATCGAGTTCGAGGGACCAAAACTCTAGCTAGAAGGTCAAATTAGGTCAAAAAACCCTAATTTTTAGGCTTAAATAGACCTCAAGGGGTCATTTTCAATTCAATTGCAATCTTAGCCTTTAGAAAATTTCACATTTGAGCTTCGAGTCTTGGTTGAAATGGCGCAACGACAGCTTCCCAGGCACGTGTCGGAGAGGGTTCAGACACACCAACAGCCAATCGGCACAGGACCCATGGTATGTACCCCTATCCAACTTTTAAATTTATCATTTTACGTGCATTAAATAGGGTCCAAGTCCTGCACAAGCTATGCGGCACTATATGGCACCGCAGAAAATGCATTATCACAACCGTGCGATCCCCTATTGTACCGCATATGCGAAGTGCACCACGTGAGCCACTTTGCAATTTAGTGTTTAGTTGACTCAAAGTCCACCGCATGGCCCTACTCCACCGCGTGACGTTGTTAGGAATTTTGGGTTTGGCTTAAGAAGGACCGCATATGAAAATTGCACCGTGCGGGCCACTTTGGAACCTTCGAAGTAGCAAACTCCACCATGGTGGTGTAGTTTGTAACTTTCCAAACTGCGTCGCACCCACAAACCGCGCCGCATTTGCCAGTTTTAACGTGAAATGCAATGAAACTTTTTTCTTTTCTGATGCGATGGCCTTCCCTATGTAGGAGGAGCTCGGTGTACTTTACTTGCAGGAGCACCGATGGCTTGTGCTTAGCAGAGTAGGGGATATGCCTGAGTTGGTCCAGGAGCACCTTGGTGCCATTGGTCTCTGGTATGTTGCATACGTCCCTCCCATTCGAGCTCACTTAGGTATGCTTACGACTCTGGCAGAGCAATGGCATAGTGAGACTTCCTCCTTCCATCTTCCTACCGGCGAGGCCAATATCTTATATTTCCTTATGCAAGTTTCATCCATCCATATTATATAAATACCAATAACTGACAAGATCTAGTAACCCAACCATAAATCCTCAATACCTATGACCCGTAATCCCTAGTTATTAATCCATCTACCCTCCTTCCAACAATCTAAAATCACTAGTCAATAATTCAGTTACCCTTCCTACCAACAATCTAGAATCCCTAATTACTCATCCATCTACCATTCTTTCCAACAATTCACAATCCCTTGTTATCCATTTTGAAATGCACAAGAAAACTGGGATGTGGGTGAATCAGTTGTATCAAATTAATTTACTTCTAATGTTGATCAAGTCCACTTTAACTGAATCTATTATTAAGTAAAACCACAGACACCAGATTTACATGGAAAACCCAGTGAGGGAAAAACCGCGATGGGGATTAGCTCACAATATAGTAATTATGCAATACTGGATACAAAGGCTCACTACCCAAATAAAAAGGTTCAATACCAACAAAGGATTCACTATCCAAAAGGAGGCTCACTACCTATAGAAAAACTAAAAGATAAATAAAGATCCAACACAAAGGTTCCACACATTTGTAACTTGATCAGAAGATTGTAGACACCATCATCTCACAATTTTCAGGAATCTAACACATCACAGTACTGCTACCTCAATTTTCTCTTACACACTCTTCTTTTCGCACTTGTTCATACACTTCACTTCATTGAATGAATGATCAATTTATTCCCCTTGTTGAATTTGAAACATCTTGACTTTATTTTATACCATCTTCAACCCATAAGCATTATCCACGGTCGGCTAAACATTTTCAATTTTAAAATTTAAATTAGGTCGGCTACTCCACATTCCCGTGGTGGATAAGAATGAGAGGGGACCAATTACAAATTTAATTAGGACCCAAAAAACATCTTGGATCAAACACGTGTTTCCTTAATTTGATGCAAAATTTGTATGTAATGTGTAGACACCAGGTCGGAAAAACCTAATGAAAATACCAATGGTATTTGAAGTACACACATCTCCAGCAAGATGATCACAAGTGGATCACTCAACATGATTCACTAGAAATTTTACCATCTTTAAGAAACCTTCAAGTTCATCCGCAGCAACTATAACAATATTCATTCATAGAATGTTCTTCAACAATCCAATAGGGCCAACTAGCAACACACAACAGCTCTAGAGTAGGTCTTTCAGAGTGCCAAATAACAAGTTCATTTGTCATAATATATGAATCATCTCCCATATCTTCAAGATATGAAACCAAATGCTAGAAGACTATGGAGCCAAAACATTTCTCTCAGTCCATAAATAGATAGTTCTACCAAACCAATTCACACACCGGTGAACACATCTTTCACTCTCCGTTGAAGCAAAAGTTAAAACTTGGGATATATTATCCATTGACGCTCATGAACAAAACTACAAACCACACAAGCATAGGATCAAAACAAAAGAAATGTTGAGCATGATACCAGAGCACATTCATAACACACACTTAACATTGCCTTCATTATCTCTTAAATTTTCTCAAAAGCACATGGGAAAACACAACTACAAATTCATAAATATAGCTCCATGTACTCTAATAATTTCTATAGTATCTCAACTTATACAAGTACCATCTGCAATCAACTTGAACTATGTTGACATCGATGACAACATTAATGACAATACCACCAAACACATCCATACTTGCAGCAATCTCCCCCTTTGTCATTTATGGCAACACATCATGTCAAAAACCATCAAAGACAACATACACAAACTCATGCTTCTTCTTCCATTTCTTTTCCTTCAGATTACACAAACTGCACAAGCATAACTTTTTCACATTTCTTTCTCTCCCCCTTTGACATCAATGGCAAAGAAATTTTGCATGAAAAGTCTTTCCATATAAAGCTATGTTCACTCCCCCTTAGGAGTGCACCCACATCACATACTACAACAATTCACTTTTCTACTCCCCTTGAGGAGTAGACCTTAATCATCGGTCCAAACCAAAGGAATATGTGAATCCATTGGACCGATGTACCTCCATGTGCACTTAGTTTAAGGAAGGAAGTAAAGTAACCCCTAACTTCCCCCTAAGATACTCAAAAGTATCCTTCAGAAGGGCCTCAGTTAATATGTCATCAATTTGTTCTTTGGTAGGTACGTATTCAAGTCTAACTTCATTCTACAACACCTTCTCCCTCAAAAAGTGATACATGATAGATATGTGCTTTGTCCTAGAATGCATCACTGGATTCTTAAAAAAAAAATTAGCACTTTTATTGTAAAAAATGATAGAGATAGGCTCATCACACATCGCACCTATTTTCTTCAAGGTTTTCTTCATCCAAAGTACCTATGTACAATAGGATGTTGCTGCAATATATTTTTCTTCTGTAGTGGATAAACAAAATGAATCATGTTTCTTACTCAACCATGAAACTAATCTTCCTCCAAGGAAGAATGGACCTCCACTTGTACTCTTCTAGTCACTGACACAACCAGCCCAATCTACATTAGTGTAGACATTCAATGTGAATTCATTATACTTTGGATACCATAGCCCAAAATATGGAGTTCCCTTAAGATATTTTAATATCCTCTTCACAACTGCAACATGTGCTTCCTTAGTTTCTGCTTGAAATCTTTCAACTAAACATACTACATGCATGTTATCTGATCTAGTAGGAGTAAGATACAACACTTCACCAATCATACATTTGTACATGCTCTAATCAACTTTAGCAAATTCATCATCCTTACTCAACTTACATTTGGTTACCATAGGGGTACAAAGAAATATGGAGTCATCCATTCCAAACTTTTCAATTATTCCTTAGCATACTTAGATTGTGAAATGAATATCCCTTTATTAGTTTGATTCACTTAAATTCCAAGGAAGAAATTTAACTCACCAATCATAGAAATTTGAAATTATTTTTTCATCTCTTCTACAAATTTCTTACACATTCCTTCATTTCCACCAAAGATAATGTCATCAACATATACCACAAATATCAATATTTTGTTTTTCTCAATTTTGAGGTAAAGATTTCTATCTACAAACACTTTTTTAAATCCTATTTGTGTCAAGTATCTATCCAACCTTGTGTACCAAGCTTTGGGATCTTGTTTCATTCCATATGGTGTCTTCTTTAACTTGCAAACCATGTGTGGTATTTTTGATAGCAGAAAACCTTTTGGTTTCTCCATATATACTTCTTCTTCCAATTCTCTATTTAGAAATACAAACTTTGCATCCATTTGATACACTTTGATGTCTTTACAAGCTAAAAATGCCAAGAACATTCGAATGTCTTTCATTTTTGCTACTAGTGCAAAATTTTCTTCAAAATCTATTCCTTCAACCTGTGAATACCCTTTGCATACAAGTCTTTCTTTATTCCTTATCTCTTCACCATCTTCATTAAGCTTATTCTTGAATACCATTTTTGAACCAATTACATGAACTTGTTTGCAGGTCTAGGGACTAGTTCCCATGTTTCATTCGTCTCTATCTATTGGAGTTCCTCTTTCATTTCTTTAACTGATCTTTCATAAATACATTCTTCACTCACAATATTATGCTCTATCTTAGAAATTAAACACAAGTTTTTCTCCACCACTTTGCTTCTTGTCTTTATACCTTCACTTATGTCTCCAATTATCTATTCCTCTAGATAATTTCTCTGTACATATTTAGGAGTCTTAGGTGTAGGTTGTTGAATCTCCTCTTCATCACTTTTCTCTTTCTCTTCCTTTTCTTCTTCTTTCACTTACCCATAGATAGGATCATCAAGTTCAATTTCACTTATTTCTACTGGTCTATACATAGCTTCATGAACTTTTACATTAGCACTTTCAATTATTTTTCTTAGTATTTTATTAAAAAATATATCTGCCTTGTTGTTATTTGAATATCCAAGAAAAATTCCTTCATCATATCTAGCATTAAAATTTCCAAGATTCTCATCATCTATTTTAATGCAACATATGCTTCCAAACACCTTAAATTATTTAACGTTAGGAGTCTTACTAGTTCATAACTCATAAGGAGTCTTAGTTTTATTATCTCTAATCTGAACTCTATTAAGAATGTAAATAGCAGTGTGAATTTCTTCTCTCCAATACACATCAAGAACATTTTCTTCTTTCATCATAGTTCTGGCAGCCTGTTGAACAACCTGGTTCTTTCTTTCCACAACTCCATTTTGTTGAGGGGTTCTAGGAGCATAACAATGTGTCTTTATGCAAAGTTCTTCATAAAATGCATTAAACTCACCAGAAGTAAATTCTCCACCTCTATTAGACCTTAAACATTTGATTTTCAAGTTTACCTCATTCTCTACTCTTGCCTTGAACACCTTGAATCTATCAAGATCCTTAGCTTTCTCTCTAAGAAAAGTAACACATGTCATCCTAGAGTAATCATCAATCAAGAGCATAAAATACCTATCACCATTAATGCTTCATGCTCTTGTAGGGCCACAAGGGTCTGTATGAATTAATTCCATAATTCCAATAGATGATTGTTCCTTTCCTTTAAAACTACTTCTTGTTTGTTTTCCCAACTGAAAATTTGCATAAATTGAATTTGAAGGCTTTGTGATTATAGGAAAATCTCTGATGACTTCTTTAGAACTAATCCTGATCACATTGTCAAAATTCACATGTCCCATCCTTTGGTGCCATTGCCAACTTTCATAAATCTACAAAATAAAACACTAACCATCACCACTCTTAAGCTAATAGATATTTCCATGAGTTCTTCTTCATGTTCCTACCACAGTTCTGGATCCCTTTTTGATCTCACAAGTGTTATCCTGAAACACAAGCTTGAATCCTTTCTACATATTTGTGCAACACTTAAGATATTATTCCTTAAACCCTTTAAATAATAGACATCGTCAGAACTATGTTTCCCATCAAAAATAATTGTTACTTTACCAACAATATTAGCACCAGAATCATCTCCAAACATAACTATTCCTCCATCATAATTTTCAAGTTTAGTGAACTTACTCTTATCTCTAGTCATATTATTTGAATACCAACTATCAATGACCCAAAATTCTTCATCCTGTCTAGCATGAAAAGTAGTCACCAGAGTGCCTTCCATCTCATCCTTCTTTCTCTCTAGACTATTTTCCTTTGCACATATCCCATGGTTGTCAAATACAACTTTACTTTTCAGGGCTAGAAATAAGCATTCATCCTTATCTTCCTCAAAATCTGATTCATCATCAGAAATTTATGCATCTTCTTTGACATAATACAATTTCTTAAACTTCCTATCCTTCTTGTCTATGTGATTATTATTATTATCCTTTTTCTTCTTGTGTATAGCTCTATTAGGAAATCTTGATGCATAATTACCAATATTACCACAACTGAAACACTTAAAGGGAAACATACCTTTATATTTACCAGTACATTTCTTTAGTTTCCTTATGAAGTTTGCTTCCAACTCTTCTGAATCATCATCTGAGCCATCTCCTATCTTAATTGATTTAAAATTTATTTTAGTATTCTCCTTATCTCTTGAAAAAATTTGCATCTCGAATGCAGTCAACACCAAATAGGTGGTCCTTAGTAAATTTATTTGGATCATATGATTCTTCAATAGCAGAGACTTTTTCACTGTAGTTCTTTCTTAGGGTCATCAAGATATTCTCAATTATATCTTTATCTGACATGGTACCACCTTGATTCTTCATCTCATTTGATATAATTTCAACTCTCTGATAATAGCTTGCAATATCTTCACCCTCTTCCATTTTCAGTTTCTGAAATTTGTGCTTAGTTGTTAGCTTCCTTGTCAATTTTACTCTATCATTTCCTTCATAAATGTCTTTCAATTTTTCCCATACTTCATAAGCAATTCCTAAAGAAATAACTTTGTTCCTTTCAGTTTTACATGGAGCACTGAAGATAGCATACCTTTTATTTTCATTCTCTTCATAAGCCACAATCTCATCTACAAAGGAAGGACCAGCAAATGGTGCAACATACTTTGTCTCCACAACTTTCTAGATCTTGAAACCAAGAGAGCCAAAATAACCTCTGATTTTTTTTTTCTATTCACTATAATTAGCTCCATAAAAAATGTGGATTTGCAACTTGTGCACCATCTAATCTACCTCAAGTGGTTAATCTTTTCATCTAGGAACCAAAGATCTGATACCAATTGTTGAAATGCACAAGATAACTAAGAGCGGGGGTGAATAATTTTTATCAAATTACTTTACTTCTAACCTTGATTAGTTCAACTTCAACTCAATATGTTATTAAGTGTAAACATGAAATGAAAATAATAAAAAGAAAACACCAAAGACACTAGATTTATGTGGAAAACTAGTGAGGGAAAAACCATAGTGAGGATTAGCTCACAATATAGTAATAATTAAATATTGAATGCAAAGGCTCACTGCTAGACGGCTCACTTCCCAAATACAAAGGTTGACTACCAACAAAGGACTCATTTTCTAGAAGGAGGCTCACTACTTACAGAAAAAAGAGCAGATACATAAAGATTCACCACAAAGGTTCCACACATTTACAACTTGATCAAAAGATTGTAGACACCATTAGCTCACTACTTTCAAGAATCTAACACATCACAATAATCCTACCTCAATCCTCTCTTGCACACTCTACTTTTCACACTTGTTTGCACACTTCACTTCCTTGAATAAATGATCAATTTATTCCCCATGTTGACTTCGCAACATCTTGACTTGTTTTTATACCATCTTCAAAACTAGAAGCATTCTCCATGGTCGGCTAAAAATTTTCAATTTACAAATTCAAATTAGGTCAGATACTCCACATTCCCATGGTGGATAAGAATCAAAGAGGACCAATTATATATTTAATTATGAACCAAATAGTATCTTGGATCAAACACACATTTCCTTAATTTGATGCAAAATCTTGATGTAACGTGTAGACACTAGGTCGACCAAATATAATGAAAACACCAATGACCTTTGAAGTACACGCATCTCCAACAAGATGATCACACATAGATCAGTCAACACACCTCATGAGAAATTTCACCATCTCTAAGAAACCTTCAAGTCCATTCACAATAATTGTAACAATCTTCCTTCATATAATTTCCCTCAATAGTCCAATCGAACCAACTAGAAACACACATGAGCTCTAGAGTAGGTCTTCTAGAGAAAAAATTAACAAGCTCATTTGTCAAAACACATAAACTATCAATTAGAATCATCTCCCAGATCTAACAAATTTGAAACCAAATTCCAAAAGACTGTGGAGCCAAAAATATTTTTCCTAGTCCACAAACAAATAGTTCTACCAAACCAGTTCACACATCGATGAACACATCTTTCAGTCTCCATTGAACCAAAAGCTAAAACTCAAGATATATTATCCATTGACGCTCATGAACACAACTACATATCTGCATAGGCATAGGGTCAACATAGAAGAAATATAGAGAACAATACTATAGCACATTCAAAACACACACTCAACACTGCCTTCATTATCTCTTAATTTTTCTCAAAACCATTTCGAAAAACATAAATACAAATTCATAAATATATCTCCATGTAATCTAATCACTTCTACAGTATCTTAAATTATACAAGTATGATCTGCAATCAACCTGAACTATGTTGACATCAATGACAATATTAATGACAACACCACCAAGCACATCGATACTTGCAACAGTCCATCCATCTATCACCCATACCCATAACCCCCAACATTCCAACCTACTTACCAATAACCTATAAGCTTTATTTATTCATCCATACATCTTGAATACCAACAAATATATAACACAATCTATACCAGTAATACCTAACAAATATCTATTATTCATTCTCATCCTAACCTTGATAAGGTAAATTGGTCTTCAAACCAAATATTTCCTCAGCACCAAACCATATCACAAAACCCTATCTCCCATGCATATATAAAATCATCATTCCCATTACCAAATAAAGAAAGTATTATAGCCTCTACCTCCTATCCCAATCCTTCATCCACTAAAATATTGTAATCCACTCCATCCCAATCGCCAAATCCATCCAATAAAAGCACTATTTGATTGAAAGATGGATCTAGATCCTAAATCGCACTTATCCCAATGTATTAAATTTAGGATTATAAATTATCTCAAATCCACTTGACTACAAACCTTAATGGAAGAGTTATAATGGTGGATAATGGTTCTAATCCTTATTATTATGTGTGTGTGATGTGAATTAAGTTTTAATTGAATTAAATTGAAGATAAAATGGTATTCTTATGTTAATAAAACAAATATAAAAGACTATTATTATTTCTAAGATAAATTACAAAAAGACAAAAATAAAATGCAAAAATGCAAAAAGAAAACACTGAGGAACCTAGTGTGTGAATCCTCTAATCTATAGCTCCTCTTCTATTGGTGAGAAAATCCAAGTTTCATATCTTGTCAACTTCTAGGGCTTCAATGAATGGATGGTGAATTAGTCTTCAATCTTCCTCCATTTTTCCTTGAATTTGGAAACCTACAAATATGAAATATGGTGAAGGGTTGTCTCATATAGTAAATCACCTTATTGAAACCCAAATTTTGTGTTTCTACCTCCACAAGGACTATGATGATATGGAAAGAGAGACTACCCTTGGTCCTAAAGAGGCTAAAAGAGAAAAAATAAATGGATTTACTAATATTGCAACTCACCACTCAGATCTGCATTCCTTGATGGACTAAAGTCATATACTCATCACCTTCACGAAAATTTTCATTGATTGATAGAAGTCCTACAATTTTTATTACTAATAAAAAAATTATCCAAAAACACATGAATAAACCTACATAAAGACATGATTAATTATACATGTAATAATGTTGATAGTTCTTATCTTGTCTACTCTTGATTGCTCAAAAATAATTTCAATTTATTTCTAAAACATGTTAGGTGTTCTTATCATTTACAATGATGAAAATGAATAGTATTTATATGTAATTCTTCTAATTTCCCAAAACTCAAATTTTGATAACCAAAAAATGACTTTGGAAATTCAACTAGTAAAATACTGATATTAACATATATAACAAGGAGCCAAAAAGGGTTGGTTTGGGGAGTGTGATTCCCTAGACCAAACCCATCCTTTTTGAGGCCTAAAGTGTCAATGGAAAATATTATATGTTTATTTTCATTCCTTACTTTGTTATTTTCTAAAGATGTTTATAAAGTAGGCAATTAAATGGATATATAGGTCCAAGCACATAGGTGGAAGCTAAACCTAGTATAAAATTGTCAAGGGTGACAATTCTTTAAAGTTATATTTAGCTCCCACTTTAGCAAGAGTATGAAATTATGATAAAAATCACACTAAAGTAATAATAGGTAAAGAGTGGTTCAATTATCCAAATATTGAAGAGGTACAAGATTTCATTAAATCTAGGGGATGCACTAGCCCCTAAATTCAAGATCCTATGGCAAGACAATATAAGGACAAATGAATTCACATGTATGAGATGCAATGTAACATGAATAACATAAATATACATGATGAATACAACACATGATGCAAAAATAAACATTACAACAAAACACAATGCCAAAATAATGCAAAAGCAATAAAAACATGGATAAGACACAACAATCATAAGACATACAATAACAATAAAATAAAAATACTAGGTTAGTACTAAAAGTATTCAAGTTGGTAAGGAAGCAAGACCTCAATATTAAATTTTCCTCAAATACCAAACATCATTTCTCAATGTATGTTAGCCGAGATAGTGCTCTTATAAGGACTAGAAAAGTGTATTATATTATACCAATCATGAGCTACATAAATCTATTTTCCAGGAAGTTATGTTATGCTAGGTGCCTATGCAATATAATGGGTTTCACAAGGCTTGAAAGTTGTGTTATTGTAGTGTAGTAAAATGTATCTCTTTATGTTTTCACACTTTTTTGGGCCCTCCCTGTTAAAAATTGGCTTCTTTATGTCTTAATTGGCCCTGTTTTGCATCCACGAGCCTTATTTAATGCATTTTTTTAAAATAATCCTAACACTTAATAAATGACAAATCATAGTTTAATATTTTAGGTTATTTGTTATAGATATAGTGATTTGGGGATCATAAACCACCTTGGGAATATGGGTCCCACCTAGGTCTCGAGACCTTATTTTAAATGTTGCATTGAACAAGGAAATTCTTGGAGTTTGTGTCCCAAGTTTAAGCCACTGGGACTCATATGCCCAAACTGGTGTATGAGTCACAATTTAACTTGGACCTATTTTAAATCAAATTATTGGTGGAATTTTATTATCTTAGATTTGATGTTGGCTTGTAGTGTTGTAACTTCGGGAAATTTGGCATTGTAGACATGGAAAATGTACATTCTCAATCCGACACACTTGATCCTGATTACTAACGACATTTCCTCCTAAATCATACTCTCAACATTTTATCATATTTTGTCTCTTAATTTAATAAATCATTATTTATTTAATTAAGTATTTCTCTTCGAGTGATTAAATTAACCAAATTAATTTAATTAACCTTATATCTTTGTTTAATTAAATAATACATTTTATTTAATTAACCCCTAAAGTCTTCTCATTAAATTGAATAAATTAAAACTTATTGGATTTAAATCTAAAATTGTTCTCTTCAATCAAATAAATCAAATCATTTATCTAATTAATCATTTCCTCTCTATTGTGATTTAAATTAATTCATCTGTTTGAGTCAAAATTGTCAAATCATCTAATTATTCATTAATTTGATCAAAATCTTGATTACGTTAATCTCTATCACTAAAATCTTCTAGAGAATGCAAATTGCACAATAAATCAATTACTTTGATTTATTTAATCTCTATTTTCTCTCAACATGGCATCAAAAGGGAATATTCCCTCAAATTTGAATTCAAAAGTGCAAGTGGATGGGTACTTCCAACAAGGAATTGAAGGCCTCTTACATGTCCTTGTGCATTGAGCCAAGTGACATTAACTCCACTCTTCTCTCCCTCCAACTTTCAAATTCAAAATTCAAACTTGCACATTGATCAAAATATGCTCATTCCTCCTCCAATCACATGTGGACAAGTGGCCTCTTCTCATTGGTTGGTCTTTTATCCCACATTCATCCAAATCCCCCATTCTTCCAATTTGGGAATCTATAAATGAGAGACTCTTCCTCTCATTCTATCATCCACAATTTGAGTAAACTTACTCTACTCAACTTCTTCCTCAAGCATATCTAGTTTCATCCATTTCTTCACATTCTTAGCTAGGTTATGCAGATTTTTATCATGAGGTTTGATTGAATTTTCATCAAGGTGGATCACTCATCAAACCACAGTGTGGCACTCTCTAACCACAAAATAGTAAAAATAAAGGATGCATCCAATGGTGAAAACCTCTCTGAGGCACCAAAGGATGAAGGATTCAATCTCCCCCCTATTGCTCTACATCAAGAGAAATCAGCAGTCCTAGCAGAGGAGTGCAATCCTATCAACTTGGGAATGGAGACAGAACCACAAATCACTTTCTATGTCAAGTCTCTCTTGACAGAGGAACAAGAACTATTAGCAGCATATCTAAAAGAAAGAAAGGTAAACTTTGCATGGACCTATGCTGACATTCCAGGTCTAGATCTTGAGGTAGTGGTTCATCATTTGGCTATTTACCATGGAGCAAAACCAGTGAGACAAAAGTTGAGGAAAATGCAGCCACAAATAGCCTTGCTCGTCAATATTGAATTACAAAAGCTCTTGGATGTTGGCATTATACGCCCAATTGACTATCTATAATGGGTATCAAATCTTGTGCTAGTCTCAAAATTGAATGGGGGCATCTCCATCTGCATGGACTTTAGAGATCTAAACAAAGCATGTCCTAAGGATGATTTTTCACTACCCAACATTGACATGATAGTGGATATGATGGCCGGACATGAGATGCTATCACTGATGGATGGATTCTTAGGATACAATCATATAATGATAGCAAATGAAGACCAGCATAAGACAACCTTTACATGTCCTTGGAGCACCTATTGCTGGAATATGATGCCATTTGGGCTCAATAATGCAGGAGCTACATACCAAAGAGCCATGACACTGATCTTCCATGACATGATTCACAAAACTGTCAAAGATTATGTGGATGACATATTGGCTGAATCAAGAAAGAAACAAGATCACATAGCGACCCTAAGTGTAATCTTTGATAGGCTAGAACAATACAAGGTTAGACTTAACCCAAAGAAATGTGTCTTTGGGGTACAATCAGGAAAGTTTTTGGGGTACATAGTTTCAATGAGAGGGATAGAAGTGGATCCCGCAAAGGTAAAATAAATCCTTGATATGGGAGTGCCAAGAATACTAAAGCAACTTAGAGGATTACAAGGTAGACTCCAGTCCATCCGAAGATTCATAGCATGGCTAGCAGATAAACAGATCACCTATTCACATCTACTCCACAAGGGAGTAGCATTCAGGTGGGACGACAAGTGTGAACAAGCATTCAAAAAGATTAAGGAATATTTGCTTACACCACCTATGTTGATGCCACCAATCATAGGGAAACCATTGATTCTATACATCTCAGCAACAATAGCCGCCCTTGGTGCCCTTTTAGCCCAACATGGTGAAAAGGGAACCGAGTGGGAAATTTACTATATTAGCAGAACAATGGTAGGGCATGAGCTCAATTACACATCAATAGAAAAATCTTGCCTAGAAGTGGTGTTTGCAGCCCAAAAATTCAGACACTACATGCTAGCTCATCAAATTAAGCTAATTGCCAAGCTAGATCCCCTCAAATATCTATTGTCAAAAGTAATGCTTACAGGCTGAATGGCTAAATGGGTAATGATACTATCTGAACATGATATTGAGAATGTCGAGTGAAAGGCAACCAAAGGACAAGTTATTGCAGACTAGCTAGCAGAAGCTCCCATCTACACAAACAACCCGCTCATATCAGAATTTCCAGATGAGTCCCTTTTCAATCTCAGCACAACCGGCCACTAGAAACTATACTTTGATGGCTCCCACACACAACATGGATCAGGAGTTGGTGTGTTCTTCATCACCCCACAAGGGGATTGCATACCGAGGTCTTATCAATTGGCATTCACCTGTATGAACAACATTGCAGAATATGAGGCTTTAACCCTAGGTGATTGTTGGTATCATGACATCTACACCTATATGAGATTAAGAGTCCTCCCAGCTGACATTACCCCGAACCTCAAGTGAACCTTTGTCAAAAGGTCATTACGATTTGTCATCCTAGGAGAAACCCTCTTTCGTAGAAGCTTCAATGGAACGCCGTTACATTGCTTAAAACCTGAGGAAGCCCTAACTGCTTTGACTGAGGTACACAATGGCATGTGCGGTTCACACTCGAGTGTTATGACCTTGGCTAAGAATTTGCTAAGAACCAGATACTACTGGCCGACAATGGAGAGAGAGGCGCATGACTTTGTCAGAAGGTGTCTATAGTGCCAAAAACATGGAGACCACATTCATGCACCAACTCAATAATTACATCCTATTGTTACACCTTGGCCTTTTTCCCAATGGGGTCTCGATCTCATAGGTAAAATCTCATCCACCTCATCTAATGGCCACAAGTTCATCATCACCGCCACCAAATATTTCACAAAGTGGGTCAAATCAATTCCCATTACCTACATCACTAGAAAGAAGATATCCAAGTTCATCCTAAACTACCTCATTTGTCGATACGATGTTCCCTAATCCATTATCTCTTATAATGGGGCACCCTTCAAGAATCAAGATGTTTGTGACTTGTGTGAAAAAATCAATATCCAACACCACTTTTCCACCCCATATTACTCAAAAGGAAATGGCTAGGCGGAAGCTACCAACAAAACCATTCTAAAGATCCTTAAGAAAATAGCCAATGACTCTAGTTATGACTAGCATCTGTAGTTAAACTTCACCTTAGGGGCCTACTGCACCAGCATTCGCATGCCAACAGGTGCCACCTCATTTTCCCTAGTCTACGGATCAGAAGCTATACTCCCAATTAAGATCGAGCTCCCATCCCTAAGAATATCTTTGCAAAACCTCATCATAGATCTGGAATACAGGGTCACAATACTAAATGAGCTAGATTTACTAGATGAACGACGCATGGATGCCCTCAATCATCTACAGGTCTATCAGAATCACCTAAAACGAAGCTACAACAAGAAGATCAGGCAATGCACCTTCCAAGTCAATGACCTTGTGCTAAAAGAGAACCAAAAGAATGTACCAAACACGGATAGCAAAGGAAAAATTGAACCCAACTGGTTGGGACCTTTCATCATCACCACAAGCTATAAATCAAGGGACTATTAGTTCTTGACACCAAAGGGCGAGCCTCTGTAGGAACCCATGAACAATTTTCATCTCAAAAAAAATTATGCCTAAGAACTTGCAAGGTATAGAAACATAAAATACAAAAACAATTAGAAAAAGTCCTAAGAAAAATAGTTACCTTGATGAAAACCTGGCAAATAGGCATCTTGGCGACAGCAAAAAAAAATCAAAAAATCCAAAAAAAATAGAAAAAGGATTGAAAAAAGCAAAGAAAAAAATCATCCTCTTGTGAAAACCACTTCGGTGGCGCTTTGGACAAGTACCTTGGTGAAAAACTGGCAAACAGGCGCCAAGCATAAATAAAGCACTCTCTATCCACCTAGATCTGCATGACTCACTCATCCATACACCTATCCGCTCTTATCCATACCATAGCCTGAGTTGGTGTCCACATCATATTCCACCATAGTACTACTTGGCATATTCCTAAGGTTAGTTTGTCTTGCCTTTATTGAAGTATTCTATGCACCACACTGGGGGCATGTTCCTATATCGGCATCGAATAAAATTCATGTATATTCTTAAAATCTTCTCGAAACGTCAAAAATTCAAAAAAATTCAAAAAATTCATCAAAAAACTCAAAAACATCAGAAAAATAAAAAAACCAAAAATATTCAAAAATTCATCAAAAATCCAAAACCATCCAAATCTTTCAAAAATCCCAAAACATGTCAAAATGTGAGAAAATCTTCAAAAATTCATCATTGAGTCTTGTCAATTTTTCACCTTGTCTGAACTACGTCGTCTCTGAGCTTGAACGTAGGCAAGGTTGATCTTTGATCATCCCCCGAGACAGTTAGGGTCAGTCCTTAGGTGTCTATTGCATTGACAATCCGTTTTCCCATCTATTTTACACTTAGGTCAGTCCTTAGGCTTCCGTTGCAATGGCAATCTATTTGTCCATCAAATCATCAAGTCAATTTGTTGTCTGTCAAACTATGTGGTCTCTACGTGTATAACATAGGAAAGGATAATCTACGGATCAGCTCCCAAGACCCCTAGGATAGGTCTTTAAGTTAGTATCTTTGTCATAAATCTTGAAAATACCAAAAACATTCGAAAATGTGAAAATACCAAAAACATTTGTAAAACATTTTAAAATACCAAAAACAGCCTCAAAATACCTAAAAATCCAAAATGGTGCATCCATTTCATCTCGCTTTCACCCGTGATTTGTCATCGCTTATAATAAATCAATCATCGCCTTCACCCTTTGGTGAGTCGGTCAGAAACAAGTTTAATAGGTTCTAAAGTGAACACCTAATTGTCAAAGTCTTGAAAGTCTAAGTCAGTAAAGAAAGCAAGTTGGTCAACTCAGAGTATTAAAAGCTTATCACCCAATTAGTCTCACCAAAACCTTGATGACTACATGTCCTGGGATGAATCCTTCCCACGACGGACATAAGCATCAAGTACCTCACAGTATTTTAGCCCTGACTAGTGGTACAAAGAACATTAGCTTGTCTATTTTCTTTTTCTTGGTCTTTGTTGACTTATGTTATTTTGCACTCATTCCAAGGACCTCTCGATGATGTCTAAAGAAAATAGGTTTAGAGAGAAAGGAATGGGGCAATGATCATTATCTTTTTATCTATCATGCTTGTTGGATATTCTTGTAAAATAACTTTGTTTTTTTTGTAGGAAGGATGTCTTAGGTGTCTTGTTGACCACATAAGAAGGCTTGCCTTTTTATGTTTTGGTTCGAGATGTTTAGAATATCTGAATTGCATTCCGATTAAGGTTTCAGTATGTCAATTGTGAAAAAGAATACTCCTATTTGATTGACAAGTCAAAGTCCTTCACACTAGGTACCACGCCATCATGGTCCTTTATACCTTTATGCAACGTACCTATGTGTGTTATCAAACATAATGTAATTGACCCTTTGAAAATCCCAACTCCTAGTAAGCAAATCATCATAATCATTGTTAATAATGTGAACTTGTGTTGGATCCTCCTTCCATCCATCTTATTCTTCTTATTCTTCTATCTTTACTAACATTTCTATCTAAAATCGGTGTGTTGTATCAAAATATACACGAGGCTACCCATGACCGATGACTGCCTATACATCATCAGAATTGACTACATCAAATAATTATATTTCATCCTCTAATCAATAGAACCACTCCTCTCATATTTTATCGTGATCTCGATTGGAAAATCGTACATTTCCACTTGATCTCTCGAGGGGGCAATATACTAGAGTAATTCTTCTTGCTGGGGCAACAGTGGGGCATCTGAAAAAATTAAGAAATTTTGAAATTTTGATCACAACAGCTTTATTCTTCTAATCAATGCAACAAGTACATTGCCTCAAAGAGGGGAAAATTGTAGACATGGAAAATGTATAGTTTCGTTTTGGCATGCTTGATCCCGATCACTAACATCATTTCCTCTAGAATCACACTCTCATCATTTCATCGTAATTCTGTTTAATGGATCATTATTCATCTGATTAGGTTATCACCTCCTTTAATTAAATTAATCAATTTAATTTAATTAACCTTACCATTTTTGTTTAATTGAATAAATCATTTTATTTGATTAAATTCACTAAAGTCCTCTTATTAGATTAAATAAATTAAACCTTAGTTGATCTAATCTAATATTTCCCCCCTTAGTTAAATAAATCAAATCACTTATTTAATAATCTTTTCTTCTCAATTTTTGACTTAAATCAATTCATAAATTTAAGTCTAAATTGTCCCATCATCTAATTCTTCATTAAATTAATCAAAACTATGATTAAGTTAATCTCTCTCATTAAAATCCTCTAGAGAATGCAAGTTGCACAATAAATCAATTACTTTGATTTATTTAATTCTCTATTTTCCCTCACATGGCATCAAAAGGGAATATTCCCTTATTTGAATTCAAAAAGGCCAAGTGGACTTGGTCCTTCCAAAAAGGCATTTAATGCCTCTTACATGTCCTTGGCCTTGAGCCAAGTGACATTAACTTCAATTCTCTTCCCTCTTCAACAAGTCATCTCACAATTTCAAATTCAAACTAAATGCATTTATTGGCACTTTTGCCAAAATGTGCACAACCACTAACCATTCACATTATGACATGTGGAATTCAACCATTGGATTGAAAGTTAGTCCCACATTGCTCAAATCTTTCTTTCTCTTCTAAATTGAAAGTTATAAACCGGAGGCTTCTCTCCTCATTTCTCATGCACAATTGCATGCAAAGTTACTCTCTTCACATTGAGAGCTAATTTTTCCCATTTCACCCAACCTATCACCTTTTTCACAGTTTTGTAACAAGGTTATGCTCAAATATCTTTGGAGATTTGACCATTTCTCAATCAATCAACATTGCAACTTAGGGATTGGGAAAGGGCTGATTGCAACACTTCATTGGCACCAATTCCCCCATGGGATCACTAATCTATTGGCTTAATTAGGATTGAATTTCAATTTATTGTATTGTGGTCTTCATTTCCTAATTTTAGTTTGAATGGATGGATTTTATGGGGAATATCTCATGCTTGTTGGCATGCATTTGATCTAACAACCTAATGTGTTTTGTGGCTCTTGTGCATTTGTAGGTTTAGGGGTTCATAGGCATAAACAAGTATAAATACAAGAATATTTCACATAATTTCTACTAACAAGATCTAAGAAATTTCAAGTATCCTAGCAAGCTTATAAGATTGAGAGTATTATAGAGAATTCAAGATAATTCAAAAGAACATCATCAATAATCTAGAGCAGCACTCAAGATTCATGCATCATCATGCATCATGTTTTTTTTTGAGCTAACATTTGTGATGTAGGTTTTCATGATTCAAGCAAGAATTCAAGAAGAATCTTCAAGCATTCAATCAAGAGTCAAGATCCAAATTCATGCTAGCCATTTTAAAAAATTTGTAGCATTCATTTCAAGGGTTTTTTGAGTTGCAACATTACATTTTTTCATTCGTCATTACTTCATGTTATTATATTTCATTTCAAGGTGTAATTACCAAAATAGGGTTTGACCAAGTCAAACACATATTCCCTAACATAAAAAAAATCCTCTTGATGTGTGATTGCAGATCTAGGTTAATTGGAGCTTGAAGATTGTTTGAAGACAAAGTTAAAAAATTTGTCAAAGTTCTCAAGAATTTGTCATCTTCACGAAAACTCACCAATAGGTGAGAATTCAAACTTTCGGGCTTGAAGATTGAACAAGATGAAACCTACAGAAGATCATCAAAGGTTAAAGAAATATCAATCAAACCCAAATACTAGGACTAAATCACCCCTCTGGTTGTATGAGTCCTAGTATAGCCCTTTTTGGCAAATTTCTATAGATCTTGAACAATCACTTGAAGATTCTATATTCTACTTAGATTTTGTAGCAAGACTATATCACCCTACATCATGTATGAGTCCTGGTAAACTTCAAAAAGTATAATTTCATTGTAGTAGACCTTTCTTGCATTCCATAATTATTTTAGCTACCATTTTTTTTCATTCTCTTTTGTCAATTTGATTTCATTTTTTAAAGTTTCTAGGGTTTAATGCATGAGTGTTTGCATTTCTCCTTTGAATTTTCATTTTCATGGTGAACCTCTATTTAATCACACAAGGAAACCATCCTTATTCCTTCCCTCAATTGATTCACTTGGTTGAGGGATCTTGATTTTCTAATAAAATAAAGTGTGAAATAGTTCCCAAAGTTCCATCTCCCAAAAGGTGGACACCCTATTTTCCTTTGGTTTAGTTATGCTAGTTATCTCATGAAACACATGGCTCCACTTACAACCAAGTTGTGTTATGCTACATACCCATGATAAAACATGTTCAATTTCTTGAATCAACAAGCTACATTATTCAAACCCATGGAATATTTTTTCAAATCACACCTCAGGGAGTATATAAAGTAGAACATCATTATTATGCCTTGCATAACCACCCAATTTTGTTTTGGTCAAAATGGGTCCCCCTTTTTGTTTTTGTTTGTCCTTGGTCTTCTTGTTTGGGTCTTGAGATTTGTTCTTTTCCTCCTCAGTCTTTATCTTTTCTTTGTTCCTTCGAGTTAAGGTTTCAAGAA
Organism: Sequoiadendron giganteum; assembly: GCA_007115665.2. Lineage (NCBI taxonomy): Eukaryota > Viridiplantae > Streptophyta > Pinopsida > Cupressales > Cupressaceae > Sequoiadendron > Sequoiadendron giganteum. The sequence goes on from CM021102.1 coordinate 304,753,896, forward strand.
GGAACATGCACTTGTTACCTTTTGAAGGTTCGGGTCTTTGTTCATCTCTTGGTCCTAACCACACCTTTTACCTTGTCTTTTCTTTATTTTTTTTATTTCAGGTTCAAGTCATGTACCACACTTACACTTGTTGCTTTACTAATTATAAGTTTTTATACATGTCCTAGTCCCAGCCCCTCCTTTTCCTTGTGCATTTTTCTCATGTCGGAGTGGGGTTTTGAACTAGAGCTGGAACCAAGAACTTTAAAAATTCTTGTTGTTGTTTATGGAATGATCCCATCTGACTTTATTTTCATGTCTTTGTTTGCTTTAGGATCGAACTTCAGATAGTAACTTGTGCTTTGAACTTTTTGAAGTGCTTAGCTCATCTCATGACCCAATCTTGATCCCCATGTTGTGTTTTTGTTCGTCAGGTTTCAAGTCATGCACCGTCAATTGAAATTTCCCCCTTTTAAATGTTCAATCTTGATCCAAGACTTGATCCCAACTTCCACTTGTGTTCATTCTTGCACCTCGTATTTATGATGTCTTCTCAAATCCTTAGGCCTGACCAACCACCAATTAATGACATAGCCATTCACACACAGAAATGGGTTTTTATCCTACCACTCCTCAATTTTTCTCCATTCTACTTTGAAGAGTCTAGCGAATGGAACGAGAGTAATGATGAGCTAGGGTTTGAAGGATTCACTGTAATTTATCAATGTACTACAAAAATTATTGGGTGCATTCGAAGGTAGGTGTTCTTTCTTGTGTTGCTTTGTTCTTTCTTCCATTTTGGTTTATTTTATCTTATGTGCTTTATCTTGTTTTCTTTTCATTTTTATTTTCTTGTTTGGCTTTGTTTCATCTCTTTGTATTTTATTTCCCACTGTTTGGTGCATTTTCATTCAATCTTGAATCCTTGTTGGGTTCGTTCTGCATTATTTCTATTTTATTATGTCATCATTTTTTCTTTTATTCATGGTATTTTCCATCCCGTTGCGCCATAGTTGTCTAGGTTTTTTCTATACATTCGGGTTGAAAAAGTTTGAATTGTTTAAATTCATGTTTCGACTATTTAAAAACAAAAACTTCTTGATCCCACACACGGCTTGATCTTGAGGGAACGATTAAGATATTTTAATATTTTTCATCACCCTCATTATCATCACCCCACAATTTCCCTATCCTTGCATGTATTTCATCATCGGGAATCAAACCAACACTTAGGTTTGTCTACTGCTCAGTTTTGGTTCCTCTAGTTGTCTTATCCCCACATAACTATCAATATTGGGGGTCAAACCAATACCATGAGTTTCATTTTTAATTATTGTCTAAGTGTTATTCCAAGTCAAAATTTTGACCCCCACATTACCATGGAGACTAGGACTTGTTCTGATACCAAACCATTAACCCATCGATTGATACCTTGACCTTGGGACACCCCTAATCTCGTCTTCTCATGTCTTATCAGGATGGGAACTTGAAGTTGAGTTGTTTTCAATTTTCATAAGTTTAAGAATTGGTTCATGATGGAGTTCCAACCCCTACACCCGATATCTTATTAGGATTGAAACTCGAGAAGCTACTAACACTTTCCTATTTTGAATGGGTCTAGTCTCAAATAACAACCTGATCCTAACTCCCAATTCATCACCGAGATTGAAACTCTACAAGATCCCCTTCATTGATTTCATTGGTTAGCTATCACTTCCTAGTCTCAACCCAATCTTGACTCCTAGTCACACTATAGGATCAGACCATGGATTGATACCCAACTTGTTTACCCCCATGATTCTAGGTGCCTAGTCATCACTTGATCCCGACACCCAACATAATTTAGTTTATGGTTTAAAATGGTTAAGTTCTTGGGTTTGTCATGAACCTAACGCCAAAAAATGATGAATTAAAATATTGAATTGGTTTATAACTTGAATTAATGTGGATTTCATATGAATTCTTGTGTTTAAACTACTCCTCATATATATCTTTTCTCTTTTCTTAATAATGGGAAATTATAGGATAACTAACAAATTTCTGACTCTAAGGAGGAATTTCCTATTAAGTAAGTACATATTGAGGAGGTGCCTAATGAAGGGACATCTAGAGGAAAAAAAAATAGAGAAAGAGCCAAGAGATTAAAGCCAGAATAATTTCCTTACATGATGAAGTATAAGTACTAGGGGAACCTGATTACATCTAAATATGACTCTGAAGTCATGAATGTAATCGACACATTGATGGGGCATATGGATTTAGAGTAGTTCAGCAAGGATACAATTTTAGAAGATGTTGCCACAAGAGAAAATAGAATTGTAGAGTCAAGGCTAGCTCATGTAGCTATTTTTCCTATAGTTGTATAGTATCCTGAGTTTATTATGACTTCTACACAAACTAACAATCCTACTCAAAGACAATGTATCGATTCTTAGGGGAATGTTATAATTGATTTAACCCTAGCCATGATCAAACATGTTTTTTGCCTCCCTCTTTACCCATGTATTAAGATGATGATAGAGGCTAAGGTGCTTGAATTAGGGGAAAAATATTTGGAAGGAAACAAATAATTTATCATTAAACGATAGTTGAAGAAAGAAAAGATGTCAGTGAAGAAAGTTCCACCTAATCCTAGAGGTAAGAATTTTCTGAGGATATATTAGATATTATCACACTCCTAGTCAGAGAATTTCACAAATAAAATTCTCGTGTCTTTGAACACTATATTTTTACTTTTATCTAATTGATTCTAGATGGAAAGAAATGCTTGGACTGGGGAAGATCATCTCAGATAACATTCATAACCAACTCCTCAAAGTAACACAAATCAAGACATTTTATATGTATTATTATGTCATCTACTGTAGAGAAAGGATCAAAAGGCTTCCTAGATTGAACACTATAGGTTCAATGGACGATGGCCTAGATCAAAAGAAGTTTTGGGAGGATTAGTTGCGCTTGGTATTGGGCTTGTGACTATTTTTGGGCTTGTGCTTGTGCCTGAGCTTGCACTTGTGCTTGAGCTTGAACTTGAGCTTGAGCTTGCACTTGGGCTTGAGCTTGAGCTTGGGCTTTAGCTTGGGCTTGCGCTTGGGCTTGAGCTTGAGCTTGGACTTGAGCTTGCTGCTTTCTCTTGAGTACTCTCTATTAGTTGGCCTTTTGAAGGGTTTGGATTAGAGTGGTGAATGAATTTTTTGTGTTGGCTTTTGGTGGGATTGGTGGCGGAACAGGAATCATGCCAACCGTTGTGACGGGTGACGGGATTATGGTGGTGATTGGGATTTGGGTTTTTGGTAGGGTGGTTGAGATGTTTGGTCCTTGAGATGGTATGCTTTGGGATATTTGAGGACCAATTGATGTAGTGGTTTGAATGGTTGCCACTTGCTGTTGTGATGTTGTGGGCAAGAAGAGGGTACTTGATGTGCTGTTCACATTGCTTGGTTGGGAGAAACTATCGATGTTGAGAGGAGGAAAACCTAATCTGAGAGGTAAAGTGGTTGTGAATGGAAATGGGGTAAGATATGGGATGTTACCTTGGAAAAAAGGATTAGCAACATCAATTGTTCTAGACAAACCCCCCTCTCCTAGTGGTAGAGAATTTTTTATGTTTGATTGATAGGCTGGTGTTGCATGGAATGAAGATGAGCCAACGTGGTTATGGAAGGTGAGCAGGATGTATGGGTGGAATGGATTTTCTAGGATAGAAATACCCGATGTGGTGATGACGACCACCTCTTTGTTAGCCACAAGTCAATGCCTTTGCAATTCTTAAAACATGGCACTCCCATTGTTTACATTCGGTGAGGTTGGTGTGATGGCCGATGTGGTGTGAGGTATTTCTTGATTAACATTTGATATTGGGGATGCATTTGTAAGAGGCACATCTGTATAAGTGCTTGCATCAAAGTTGGAAGGGAACTAGACCCCTCCTCCTACTAGCGTATTTAAGTACTTGAACATGGCACTGACAATTTTGTGGTTCTCTCGATTTTGAACCATTTTTATCATTTCAGATTGTCTCATCCCCATGTCTTCATTCGTGATGACATCTTGATGACTCTCCTCTTACATATTTTGTGATGATAAAGGACAGTTACTTGGGGGATTGCTTGATCCTGCTAGGTTTATTCAGGAGGTTAACTGACTCATGTCCACAGAAGTTGATATTTCATTGATATTCTCCATGTTCTTCTTGTATTGAGATCTTGTTTGGACCATAAAAAATAAGGATTGTTTGATCCTAACTTTTTAGGACCAAAAGAGAAGAACTAGGAAAGTTAAATGATCAAAGAGGGTGGTAATGATGATGGGATAAATGGATCAAACGAGTGAATGAAACCTTTCAGAGAAATTTTGAAGCTTTATGCTAAACTTGTAAGGACTTAGATTGAATATGATGGTTTGACTAGATGTGTTAAGTCAAACAGGATTGTAGGGAGGTTGTATTCCCTAAGAAGTTGCGTTATCTTAGGGGAACTTGCACAAGTGGATGAATTGGCTATGTGTGTTAAGCCAATGTGATTGTGAACTAATAGACCTTAGGAAGTTGCATTATCCTGGAGATAAATTCATCCAAAGGTTTGACTATTTTGGCTAGGTGTGTTAAGCCAAGATAGGGTGATGTTGGTTTAGCCCTTTAAGTTTAGCATGAGTAATTTTTCTAGAGTTCACAAAAGGTTTGTTGATGAAATGAGATTTGTTTTGATGGAGGAATGAATGAGGATGATGAATTTGATCTTGAACTTTAACCTAGAAATGACTCTCTTTACAAAACCTCGATATTGAAGAACATGCTAGGCTTCCTATGGGAGAAAAGCAAACCTTTCAAAAAGTTCTGGATTTTGTCGATAATAGAATGCATACAATGTCAGATTATTCCTTGAGGCCTTTTTGTAGTTGTATACAAGTCTTTCTCTAACTTCAAGGAGCATCTCAAGGCGTTTCTCATGGGCTTTTAGACTAATCTTCTTGAACTTTGGTTTTGGGATTTTGATCTTCCGAAAAATCATTGGGAGCAACACATATGAAGTTTAGTTTGTCCTTTTATCTTGGCTTAATGAATTTATTTTTATCAAAGATACTTTTTTGCTTATGTTCCAAACTGTATGTCTAATGTCCCACTTTCTTTCTCATCCCACAAGGTTCATTGTGTGAAAATCAAGGAAAATAGGGAAAAATTTTCTTATGTTTAATGTTGTTGAAAACAAATGATGGTAGAATTTGTGCACTTAGAAACCTCTAGGAATATGATCCCTAGGGAAAGCAACAGTGTCTAAATTCATCAAGAGTATTTTTTTCTCACAAGGGGTTTGAAATTTGAAGGTCTTGTGAATGTTTGTTTTCAAGCATTTCTTGAGAACCAAGCAATGTGTTATTTTCTTTGAAGCACTTTTACAATCCTAGGATGATGAGGCAATATCTTGTTGGGTTCCCACTTGGACAAATCTAGTTGCGCATATCTTTTGCGAATGGATAAATTCTTGACCACACTGGCTCCCCTCCACGACACACACTTCTTGGGTCAACCAAGCATTAGTATCCATCAATCTCCCATGACATACCTTCCATTTCCACAATAAAACCGCATGTATAATGTGGGGCAGCTTCAAAGGACATGACATTTTGCACCAACAAGATAGACAATTTTTTGGCCTTTTTCTAAACAAAAGGTTCTAATGCGAGCATTCCGTTCATGGGGGATTATCCAACATCGGCGAGAGTCCATTTCTGTCCATTTTGTTGGAATAATCCTCGTGATTCTTGAACTTTCCCCAAGAATGCACACATATACTGGTTGCAAGTCTCTTGGCTTTAGCGTGTTCCTCGTTGGGTCATTCCCTTGGGTGAGTACTTTTTCCCACAAGGCAGGCCCTCTAAGATAAACAATAGCAAATAAACATATTCGTAGTTCAATCAACCTTTGTTTAAAAGCAAAAGCAGAACACTCGCAATAATTTTATTCACACTCACATGTTTTGTTCATTTGTTAAGTGCCCAAATTGAAATGTGGAGGCAATATTTTTAACAACCTAATATCACCAAAATGTGTTTGATTCTCAAGATCACAATGAAGTGCGAGAGAAGCGCATACACATTTTGAATGATATTAACTAGTAAAAAGAATTGCAACACATGAAAAAAACTTGTTCATTTTAGACCTCAAAACAATGATGAGTTATTTTTAAGCACCAAATGAAATGTGAGATTGCCTTGTTCAATTTTTAACCTTTTTAACAAAATCTAGTATGTTTGTCTAAAGTTCTTTTTAGCCCCCTTGCAACTTTTGAAGAGAAATTTATTTTTTTTATTTTAGAACCCAATAGAGATTTAGGGTCCTAAGATCAATGAACTTATCAAATTATTTAAAGAGTGTTGAAAAACACTTTGTACAAAATGAGCATGAGCATGGTGTCATAAAAAATAATTGTTTGTTCTTTTTAAATCCTAAGTGAATTTAGTGTTCCTAAGGCCAACGATTTTTAACAAATTTCTCAAAGAGTGTTGAAGAACACTTTAGTGTTTAAAAAAACATTGGATTTGGTGCACATGATGTCATGATGAACTTCTTCCTTTGCTCCAACCTGCAAAATGATAGAAAACAAAGAGCAAAAAAAAATCAGCAAACAGGTCAAAAGTTAAAAGGTCCAAAAATCAAAAAGCACATGTCAAAATTTAAAACCAAACTATTCTCCATAGTAGAGTTAGTGGGTGCAGTGCAGTTAGCGGGTGTGGAACAGTTTGGTAAACAAGCGGTGGTATATAGCGTTGTGTGGTTGACTGTGTGCGACACTCTGCAGAAACAGAGACTGCGGGTGCGGTACAATCCAGGAGGCGATGGAGTTTGCAAATGGTAACGTCTGGGAAAATTTGAAATTTAAAAGCGAGAAACAATTGCGATTCAATATAGTGCCATGGATTTCAAGAGCTACGGTGCAATACAGTGCCGCATCTGAGTAGGCAGTGCAATACATGACCGCATGAACTACCCACAGTGCAGTTTCCTATGTATAGCCAGAAAATGTTAAAACCATGGAATTTTTCATAAAAATGTGATGATATTCTTGATGCTACCCTCCTTCTAGTGCCAAAATTTGAACCCCTAAACCATCATATGCACAAGAGCAACAAAAAACATTAGTTGTTAGATCATATGCATGCAAACAAGTATGAGAGATTCCCCATAAAATCCATCTATTCAAACTAAACTAGGAAAATGAAGAACACAATTAACTTGCAACAAAAGAGATTCAATCAGGTAATCAAGCTAATAGCATGATGATTTTATGGGGGAATTGGTTCCAATGAAGTGTTACAATTGGCCCTTTCCCAATTCCTAAGTAGCAATGGTAAATGATGGAGAAATGGTCAAATCTCCAAAGAGATTTGAGCATAACCTTGTTGCAAATCTTGAAAAGTGATGAGTGATTGATTGAAATGGGAAAAATTGGCTCTCAATGTCAAGAAAGTAACTTTGCATATGATTGTGGATGAGAAATGAGGACAGGAGTCTGTAATTTATAGCTTTCAATTTGGAAGAGAAAGCAAGGTTTAAGCAATATGGGACAAAGGATAATCCAATGGAATTTTGCCACTTGTCCACATGTGATTGGAGGAGGAATGAGCACATTTTGGCCAATGTGCATGATAAATGCATAAATTTGAAATTGTGAGATGACTTGTTGAAGAGGGAAGGGAAATGAAGTTAATGTCACTTGGCTCAAGGTCAAGGACATGTAAAAGGTCTAAAATGCCTTGTTGGAAGGACTAAGTCCACTTGGCCTCTTTGAATTCAAATGAGGGAATATTCCCTTTTAATGCTTTGTGAGGGAAAATAGATGAAGAAATAAATCAAAGTATTTGATTTATTGTACAGGTTGCATTCTCTAGAGAATTTTAATGAACGAGTTTAACTTAATCGTGGTTTTGATTAACTTAATGAAGAATTAGATAATATGACAATCTAGACGTAGATTTATGAATTAATTTAAATCGGGATTTGAGAGGAAATGATTTATTAAATAAATGATTTGATTTATTTAATCAAGAAGGAACATTTTAGATTAAATCAAATAAGGTTTGATTTATTTAATTTAATAAGGGGACTTTAGAGAATTTAATCAAATAAAATGGTTTATTTAATTAAATAGGGATGTAAGGTTAATTAAATTAAATTGATTAATTTAATCATTGGAAGGAGACTTAATCCAATAAATAAATATTGATTAAATTAAGAGATAGAATGTGATGAAATGCTGAGAATATAATTTTAAGAGGAAATGTTGTCAGTAAATCAGGATCAGGTGTGCCAAAACAAACTTGTACATTTTCCATGTCTACAGTATGATATGGACAAAGTGCCCACGAAGATTTTGGAGCCCATTAATTGTGGAGAAAAAGAAGAGACTAAGATCAAGAAAGTGTCATGGGTAGTGGTCAATAGGAGCTTGAGATGGATTGAACTCCATCTAAAAAAACCAAGGGTTGGGGTCTCAAAGAAAAGAGGTTCTAGTAGTGACCTCACTACTTCCATAGAAACTGAATAATATAAAATTTTGAAGAGAGGAATTGCAGCAGTTGAAGTAGCCATAAAAGAGCCTTCTCAATCATATGAATAAAATATCACATTACAGGAGATTGGTGTTGCTTTACGAAAGTAAAATGGTTTTATATGAGGCTTTTTTTGTTGAGGTTACTTCATTTTTTTCTTCTTCACCTCTAAATCTTATTCACCCAGGTGAAGAGATTTCTAGAGATACTATTGTTCCTCTACCTACTAAGGAGAATACTCCTCCCATGCCATCAACTTCAAGAACTGTAGCTATTGAAAAAGAAACACCTCTTGTAGTTGATATAGAAGATATTTCTTTAGATTCTGAGAGAAATCCATCTCAAGAAGGAGTATGACCTAAGTAGAATGAGTATCTTAGGAAAATTGAAGAACTAGGAGAAAAAAAAAACTGGATTTGAAGTTGGTAGTCTGCATAGTGGGCAAGTGGATTTAAATGATATATTGACCCAAAATGAAAAAAAAGAGCTAATGGAAAGTGCTTAGAAGTTGGCATTTGAACAATCCGCCCAAGAAGAGGAATAGAGGAAGGAAATTGAAGAGCTATCTCGGGGAAGGGAAGTGGTTGAAGCCCAAAAGAGAGAAGAAGAAGAAGCTCTCAAATGTGAATTGAAGGTTGTGCAAGAAAAGGCAGGATAGAAAGAGGTCTATTCTTAGGAGCTAGAATAGAAAAGGTTGAAGGACGAAGAGGAGGTTGCTAGACGTGTAGAAGAAATGAGATAGATAAAAGAAATAAAGGCTAAAAATGAGAGAAAGGAACAAGAACAATTATAGAAGGAGCAAGAGGAGCTACAAAAGACTACTTCTTAGCAAACTATTGGAATAATTTTATTTACACCTATATCCTCAACAACTCATAATGTTCAAACATTATCCACCCACTTGGTTAAAATTAAATTTAAAAGAAGAGGTAGAAAGTGCAAGCCTAACCTATAACATGAGATAAGATGAGAATAGAGATTGATAAGGTAAAATTGAAGAATAGGCATCATTTAGTACATTCACAAAAGCTCACTACTTAAGGAGATTTGGTAGTGGAAATTTCTACCCCAATTATTGACAAGGATGAAACAGAGTTGCAGCCCGAAGATTAGCAGATAAGTATTGTTAATCTAGGAAAGCATACCAGAAATCAATAAATAATTAGATAGATATTTTTGCTACCACCACTAGGTCTAGATCGATTAAGGATAAGGAAGCCAAAGATGAGCTTATGATAGAAGTTGGAAAAATCAAGAATTTTCTAAAGGAGTTGTTGTACCTATCGCACACATGCCCCGTTCGGAATGGGGACCCTATATTTCCTCTTTTTCTTGTCGATTCATTTTTGCTTCACCTTATTTTACATGCCATATTTTGCATCCTTAAAATTCAACACATTCTCAAAAGTCTCAATTTAGGGTTGACCAAATTTTTCCCCTTGGAAAAATGCTAATCTTATGTCATTTTGAGTTTCCCCTATCTGTCGACCTTTGCGGCATCTGTGGCGCCTTTCAGGCCTAGACCCTCTGGTATCCCTTCTCGGATTTCCTTATCGGTTATGCCATTCTACACGGTCGGATCTTAGATTTCCTTCTCCGAAATTCCGTCAATCTTTCGCCATTCCACGCGGCCATTGGCTGACGTCTTTCTAGACCTCAGACCCCGGACTCTTGTTTGTTGTTTGACAGCCAAGGACAAAGGGAAAAGAACTGCAAAAGCCCCGCGAGGCAAGGAAGACAAAGAATAAATGAGGTATCAATTCCATGGGGCACGTTTCCATTCAAAGATCACGACTAGCTGGTAGAACATAATAGACACCAATATCGGGCAAGTTGATATTGATGAGTTTACCTGAAGGGTTAGGGTGGACCCAAAGATAGATAGGGAAAATTTAATCAGAAGTAGCGGACTTGCCAAAGTTGTAGGTTTCACACCCGCATTGGTGGCTCCCGAGCTAGTAATGGCATTCTAGGAGGCATGCCAAGTTGAAACAAGAACCATTATGGACAGGGATGGCAACATACTATCTAATATGTCCCCTGTTGGGATAATAAACACATTCCACATCCCCACCTTCAAGAGCATGGAGACTCTAACAATGGAGGAATGTAAATTATTATGGGATCAGGATCCCATGAGATGTAAGAAGTTGATCAACCAATATTAGTTGAAGGATAGGCTTGCCAGCACTGCTAAAGTTCCCCAAGAGCTCTTCCGTAGTGATTTCTTACAAGATTATCACAACCTGGTCACCCTATTGAGCACGGTAATGGTTCTTCCTATTGTAGCCTTCTTCCAAGAATGGATGTTGTACTTTGTTTAACAAATCCTCCATGTGAGTGATGCTGCATTTTATTGGGGGGAAATAACTAGCAATTGCTTTCACAAGAAATTCATCACTGTCAGGAAAACTTCAAAGTTCTACATGACATCTTACCTAGTCTACTCGCTTTCCAATAGGCGGTAGTATCACGTATTTTTGGTAGTGCCCAATGGGGTGCCTAGAAGAAAACTCAAACCATACGACAGATACCCATAGCTACAATACATAAATTTCAAGCAAGACTATTGTTGGGTGAATGATGCCTTCACCACATATATCATTCGGTCTCTGGGAGGTGATTTTGAGAGAAGAGTCTCTAATAGTGCCAGGGCTCTTCTCAAGCACTATGCCTTCCTATTTATACAATTTCCAAATTTCACCTACATTCATGCTCAAGGATTCATGAAGAGGCCGAATAAGTTGGTCGGTACCCCAATGATTGGATTATACAATTAGAGCTAATGTGGCAGTTGAGACATATACACCATATCCTCAGTAGTAAACATCTAGCAGGCACTCCTTATCCCCTCGGGCTTGGCTAGGGGTTGTATCAAATTCATACTTCCTAGTGTGTGGGTAATTCAGAGAAAGAGTTGGTCGAGTACCACTTCAGGTAGTATACAACTAGGCCATGGATGGACCCATATGGTGACATCAGAATGGCACTTGGACCAAAATACGCCCACCTCAACCACGTTGAGGACTTTGTGACAAACTACAAGGATGATTTTGAAGTGTGGATATGGCATTACATGCGTATGACCGCCTACTTTTTGAAGAGAGTAAACTTGTGTCCAATTCTGGATCAGCTAGAAGAAGATGAGAGCACGGTGATAGACCTAAGATACAATGCTATCACAAATCTATCACTACCTTTGATTGATTGGGAAGAGCAAGAGGTTGATGATCTTGAAATTCTCACCAAGCCCATTGAGGCTCATACAAAGGAATGGATCAGCGAGTAGGTTGCTCGGTTAAAGAAGCAAGCTGTCGCGTTGAGATTCAAGGGACTCGAGAATAAGACAAGTGGATCTGATAGTGGAGCAGCCACTACTACAACTGGAGAAACATCTAAGTCTCTTCCATCTATCAAATCAAGAAAGAGGAAGGAGGTTGATGAGTAGCAACCTAATCCGAAGGTATATACCAGAAAGGCTTCGGAGGGCGAGCCTCCCAAGAAGCATAAAATTACATCCAGCATCATGGAGATGCCTACAATACCTGAGGATCCACTCCATGAGGGTCAAGAGTTGAAGGCTGACCAACCTAGGTCCCCAACTGCTTCACTGGCTACTGCCATTGCTACCATTCCACCCACTTCACTTACAATGGCTACTTCCTTTCCTCTTGTGGTGGACATCTCTGTCAACCTTGCCTCCACTTCTTTGATCGTACGGGTCGTATCGGTAGATTCATCCTCCACCACAACCTCGCCAATATCATCATCCTCTATTTCTCCTTCACTTCAACCCACTTCATCTATTGTTGCAATGCCTTCCCTCACTCTCCCAGAGTCCTTCGTTAAATACATGCAAAATGTGCCTTCTAAGCTTTCGAGAATGCTTGCAAATCCAATGGTGCAAGTTGCAATAGCCCAGGAAATGGTTAACACCCCAACTCTCCATCCTCCTATAGAACCACCTAGGATGGAGACTACAATGCAAATATTGGATGAGCTCGAGCGACGAGACCAATAGGCATCCACGAGACCGGAAGATGATGAATTTGTATATAATGAGCATCCCATCTATGAGCATCAGGTGATCGATTATATGGTGTATGAATCTTCTAGTGAGGGCAGCGAGGATCGAGGAACAGACATTCTCCAAGAGATGGTTGATCCATAGCTTGATGTAGAGTGGAATAGGCAACTCAAGGAAATTGAGGATAAAGAGGCTAAAGAACAGCTTATAGTCGAAGAAATAGTTGTTTTGAAGGGGTGAGGGCAGTAGGTCTCCTGTGGAAAGGCATAATCAAACCTCAAAGGAAGAGGATGAACAAGAAGACAAGCCCAAGGAAAGTGAGTGTGACCAAGAAGAAGAGGAAAGGGGTGCTAAGGGGGAAGATCACCCTAAGGGGAAGCTGCTCACCAAGTCTCCTATCAAGCGCATAATGCTCACACAAGATTCTGATGAGGAGAAATAGGATGCAAGGGCTAAACAGGAGACCATTGAGCTTAGGTTGGATGACAGTAAAGCTCAACAGGAATCACCCAAGGTAGGGCCTCAAATGCTTGACTGGCTACAAAAGTAGCTTGAAGAGAGAACTCCCGCCCTGAAGGATCTGAAAGCAAGGTTGGAGGCAATACTGGCTAGAGCTCAAATTAGGACAAAGAAGGAGAAGAAGCCAAGGGTCAGGTCTAGGATAATGATGGATACATCTGGATCCAGGGTAGTGCAGATAGCTACACCAATGGTTGGAGAACAAGGAGTAATTTATAATGTCTCCACAATTAACTTGGGAGTATCCGCATGAGAATAGAAGGTCGACCAGCTCTAGGAGTAAGTCACCACACTGGTGCACCTTATCCAACAGGATAAGGTTTCAAAGGAAGAGCTTAAAGCATAGGTGGCTGATTTGACAACCTACATCCAGCGGGTCATCTTTGAATGAACAACCCACCACGTCTTCAACCCCACCACACTTGTTCGCCCAGGAATAGATTCACAAATTGGAAAGGAGAAGAAATTGGATAAGACCACGGAAACTTGGTTATGGCAGGTCTTGGACATCGGGAACATGGGCATCAACTTGGTTGTCCAAACAGAAAACAAGTTCCTCAAGGTACAAACATCTCTTAAAGGCACAAGGAAAGTCTACAAGGAATTCCCAAACAAGTACAGGGCTGCCTATCTAAAGATTGAGGCTATCCTCACAATGTCGAGCGAATTTTTGGAAAAGGACCTCGCCTTCATGGACTATGACCACTAGATGATGAATTTATGGATGCAAAATTTTGAACACCAAAAGGGGAGGCTAGAATAGATCCTGGAAAGAATAATTTTGGATATAGAATGGGCCGAAGAGGTTAGATGAGATAGTACCAGATATCTCAAGTTGATGATAGGGTACGAAATGATTGTCTTTAAGATCAACCCTGAAAGCATAAATCCTCACTTCTAGAGAAGGATGGAGAAGGAAATGATAGTCGAGATTACCATGGACATTATGATCTTTGTAGATTGAGCCTTCACCTAGTCTGAGCTTTTCAAGGACAATGCTGCGAAATATGACAAAGACTAGGAAAATCTCGTTAACAACTCCAAGGACTGGGGTTACCAGGTGTTAAGGTTCGATATCATTGAGGTCGACAAGCTCTGGCTGGTAATCTTGAGATTCATAGAGTATGGAGCTTTGAAGAAGCATGAAGATAACCCTATTATTGATGAATAACTTCTGAAAGAGTAGCTACAAAAAAAGAGCAATCAACAAAAGGAAAAAATTGCTATAGTGCTACCACTAGAAGACATAACAAGGAAAAAGACAAAGATGTTTTTAAAATGTAATATATTTGGGGGTAGGTGAGACCCTCTTGTAAAGTGTATCTTGGCCACACAATAGAATTGAATCTTGGCCACTCATTTTGTTTTATAAATAGAGGTCCCCTCCTTTAACTTTAAGGGAGTTGAGTTTTTCTAAAGGCATGCTACAGAAATTGCAATAGTAATACAGTCATTTCTTGGTGTATTCTGGATCTCTTCACATGTTTCATGATTCTTCTCCAAGAAGTTAAGATTATAGTTTAAGTTACTTTGTTTTTCTAGTGTCCTTTTAGCTATTCTTGGTAGATTTAGTGATATTGTCTTTGGTTATGAATTTTCATGTTGTGTGTATGTTTTCCTTGTCCATACTTTTAGTTATTTGTTGCTGGTAGGTGATTGTGCAAAGTTAGTCTGGACTATAATTTCATAGCTACTCTTTGAACTTTGTCTTTGTTCACATTTACATGGTGAATGAATGATGAAATATTTTCAATCCTTAGAAGATAGCATAGGTTTCATGACATTTTGAGAATTTCGATTAAGTGAAATCTTATTTTAAGGAAACTATCCATAGCAGGCACCTCCATGATCACAGTTCATCGATAGTTGTAGGTCCAGGAATATTTTTTCTTCCCTGCCCTTTTTCCTTTTTTTTTAAGAAATAGCCTATGTTAAGGTTCATTACACATTGTAAATCCAAATCTAATGAAACAATGGAGTTCAAGATTGATGTTTGAACCTACAGCAAAGTGCAGTAATTTCCTATTCAAAGAACTTTCTTCATAGACCCGATTCTCCTACACCTTTAACTCATGTAAGGCTGCCTTGTGATTCTATAAAATCACATAAATCAACTGATATATTCTAAGCATCATCATGACCTAACATTTGAGAGACCTTGGGATAGTGTTCTACAATTTTACTATGGAAGATTGTATTTCAAGAGAGGTAATGCACCTTTGCATTACCTGTGTTGTGAAGTGAATAAAGACACCATCAATAGAACTGGTGCTAGAAGGAGGGATTTTTAAAGATAAAGTTGGATTGAATTGGGTCATTCTCCCCTGATATATTTCATCGAGTCTTGAGATCTACAAAAAATAAAGGAGAATTTAAGGAATTACAACCCCTGTCCAAGCTAAAAGAGCTAAACGAAGGGAACCATCCATCACCAATTCATCAGACCAAACCACACCTTCATCCTCTTCATCATCATCAATGGTAGTACCACCTTCCACTCATCTGATCCAAACAGCCTTGCAGGCTACCACTCCATCATGGCTGAACACTGCCTTTAAGCCAAACATAGCAACAAGCCCTGTTGTCATCCCTTTATACCTGCCAATTTGTATGGTATAGTTGCCTCCACCACCTCCTCCTATGGTTTGGCTGGACAATTACTCATCTCCTTTGGACTTCAATTTTTACCATGATATGCCAAATAATCCTAAAATCTTCTATACGAAATTCAATGCCCGAGGCCCGTAAAAGACTGCGGAGGAACATGTAAGAATTTTTGAAATCACTTTGAAAACTATGAAAATTATCTACGAAGACATGGCTTGCAGGCTCTTTCTCTACTCTTTCGGGGAGGAAGCATTTTATTGGTATGTTAATTTTTCTGCTGGAATGATCACTACTTCGACTCTTTTGAAGGAAACTTTCCTGTAGAAGTTCAAAACTCTGGTCGGCCTTGTAGACTCGTATCGACACTTCATATCGGTTCAAAGGGAGATCAATGAATAGATTAGTTCGTTCAATGACCATTTCCACAGAGTGTACACTCGGCTACAGGCCCCATATTTTTTCAATGACATTTTTTTTCCTATTTATTATGCAGCATTGAATAACCTCACTTCAGCTCTGGTAAAAATAATGTGACTGCTTCTCTCCAAGTTGGTCGATGCATACGCTGAAGCCATTATTGCCAACAAAGATTTAGGGCAGAACATTTTTGGTCCGCTACCTTCTCTCGGGCAAACCACACATCTAGTGTAAAGTCAGGGGCTTACTCAAGCCTTGCAATATTAGACACCCCTACCGAATCTAGTACCACGGCTACCTATGGTTCCACATCTTGAGCAGCTAATGAATCAGGCACATCTAGTACCTCACTACTTGTTGCCCCAGCAACACCTTTCACATCCTTAGCTATCCCAGGTGCCAGCGTACTTCCAAGCGGTTGAATTCCTACCCACTCATCATAATCAACCAGTGGCTCAATTGGTGTTCCTCTAGAACGTTGCTTCACAGCCCAACAACACATAAAAGGAAAGAATTAACAAGCTCATAGAAATGATCAAGAAGATGTCCACAAAAATGACACACTTGAGAAATTATATTAACCAACTGCAAGCATCACAAAAGAGCATCGTAAAAGCCAGGACAACCGGGATGCCAGCCTATCATCCGAGCAAAATTATGATAGAAATCAAAATTTGGGTCACAACTTTGACAAAAGTCCCTTCCAAAGGAAAAACTGGATGTGGAACACAAGACCCAACAATGATAGTGTTCCCTCACCCCTTGATCAACCCAACAACAATGAGAACCCTTCAAGAAGATTTTACTTGGTTGAGTCCGCTTTTTCTGGTTGGTGTCGCAAACAAGTTGGTATTCCAAGCTAGATTGTCCGAAATTCCAAAATGTTGCCGACATCTTCCAAGTTGAGGTCCAAAATGTTGTGGATAATTCAGGGTGCAGAGACATTGTCTAGTCCAACCCATATGACTCCTTGGTGTTGGTGGTGAACCAGACTCCTTTCCAAAAGGTAGAATGCAACACACTATAGTAGGAGGGTGCTGACTCAAACAACATTGGTAAAGTGGAAGATGTAAGTTTTGAAAGTCCTTTGGCTCAAATTCTTGATTCAGTAGATAATGGTCCTAAAGAGGATGAAGAAGAGCCTAGGGAAGATGAAGTCCAAATATTTCACCAATGGACTACATCTTACAACCTCAGGAATAGATAGGTCGGTGGTCATGCTAGAGCTCTTTTTATGACCTTAACTCCGTCGAATAATTTCAGCACCCCTCCTAATCCCAATGCAAGTAATAAACCGGATTTCCCCATACACCCACATGGTATCTCACCAGGAATAAATAGTAGAACAACAGCCAAAGCTTGGCCACTAGCTCCTCCCAAAAAATTTCCCATGAACAAGAACTTGAGCAGATGGGGGAGTATATTGTTGAGGAATTCAAAAGGTTGAAGCTGAGTGTGTCGGCATTCAAGCTACTAAAGGTTTTTTCCATCATAAATTCATTTTTTAGAATGATAAATGGGACTCCACCACAGGGGTCAACTCAAGAAACTCCAGCAAAGAGGGTCCCCTTCGACGATCAAAAAAATGAGTCATTCGTTAGGTAGATCTTCAATAGTAAGGCTAACTCACTTGTGGGTCAACAAGCAGACAAGCAACCTGAAAAAGTAATTAATCAGGTGTCAACCCAAAATAGGGGCAATGAGAAAAACAAGGACCAAGTCGCTGAGGTGGACGTTTCCAGGGGACTATTTCAAGGTAAATTCAAAACTCCTCCCTTCTTGACCACCATCTATGTGATTAGGAAGAACCTCCATAACTGTTTGCTTGATTCGAGAGCTTTGACCAATTTCATGCCCTTGAGCATGTGCAAGGCACTCAGAATAATGCCAACTCCCTCTCAGCAGAAGGTGACGCAACTTGACAAAACTGAGATCAGCATAGTGGGGGAAATTAATAGAATACCTATGCAGATTGATGTTGATCCCCAGATCCAACAGACCATAGATATTCACCTGGTTGACATCTTAGATACTTATCGTATAATCCTAGAAAGGGATTACCTAAGGGCATTGAGTGGATATTTCGTGACTGACTTCTCCCACATATGGTTGCCATGGAAAGGAATTTCGAATCAGATTCGGATCGATCAGGAGCCACAGATGAGATTCATGATCATTGAATACAACACGAACGAGGTGTTGTATGTTGAAACTGATTTCAGGAATTATTCCCCAGTATCGTATCTAAACGAGTAGGAATGCCTTGAAGATGAAGGAACAAGCGAGGTTTTCCTCATATTATGCAGCCCAACTACTAATCTAGCCAATGCCTCTCAGAGCACTGAAGTGCTGATAGAATTCGATGTTGAAGAGTCGGGAGAGACAGTCTTGAGCTACTCGATGGTTTACAAGATTTCATGAACAAATTTTTACAAAACCAGCTTATTATGGGAACCCGAATGAACTTTTAGGAACTCTTGCTCCCTAATTGGTGTAGGGTACATAATGTTGCTCACTCAGAGTTTGATTGCTATTTGTGTCAAATAAAAATTCGACACGTTAAAAGACAAGCCATTCTGAAGGAGAAAGTTGGGTCAGTACTATACAAAAAAATACGTTATGTCCCTGCACTTCCCTAGATAGTTATCGAAATGAATTCTCCACGGAAGGTGAAAGTTAGATATGTTGGTCTTACATTCAAGGATTCTCCTAGATTCTGGACATTGCACTTTCACGAGTCTAAATCCAAGCACGGGGCTAGGGTAGGTTTTGAATTGATCATTCCTAGAGGTATGTCATACTTTGTTGCTCATAGACTTTAGTTTTATTATACCAATAACATAGAAGATTATGAGGCTTTAGTCTTGGGTCTCTTAATGGCATTAACAAAGGGTGTCAAAATGCTCCAAGTATATGGATATTTGGAGTTGGTCATAAATAAATTCAAGAAGATCTATTTATGTTATGATGGAAGACTCACTAACTAAAGGCACCACATATGGGGTCTACTAGAAGCACTAGACACATTCAATATCAAATTGATCCTGCATGCTCATAATCATACTACCAATGCCTTGGTGCAGGAAACAAGAATGCTACAACCATTGTCCCTATCTAGCCTCAAAAGATTCACGGTGGAACTCACCTCCATCCCATTAGTGTTGGATAATGTAGCCAATTTCTAGGTATTCAATGATGTCAAACACATCCCAGATTTTATCACCAGTACGGATGTGTTTTCTACATAGATAATCGACAATTTTGAACCTCAAGAGGTTGATCTAGACATAGAGTGGATTATTAGGATCAGCAGGAAAAGAAGGATACCATCAGCGAACAATGTGACACTTACAACTTCAACATCGCTAGGAATGCTAAGAATGTATTCATTGGTAAGGTGTGCACTCCTAAGGAAAGAAAGGGTATATTTGAGGTAGAAGTACCAAGATGTCATCACCTGGAGCTACAAGGATCTCAAAATGTATGACATGTCAATTATCACCCACACCATCCCACTCTGACTAGATGTGAAGCCATTTCGGTAGTGGTAGCACCCTATTAATGCTTTGCTGGAACCAATAATATACAAGGAAGTACAAAATTTGTTGTTAGCCAAGATCATTTTTCCGGTCAGACACTCCACATGGGTGGAAATTTTGGTTCTTGTTAGAAAGAAAAATGGGGAGATGAGATTGTGTGTTGACTTTCACAACCTGAACTGAGCCTTAGAAAAGGATAAATATCCTCTACCTTCATTAATGAGGTTTTGCAGATAGTAAACGGCTCTCAAATGATGGCCTTCCTAGATGGATATTCGGGGTACAATCAAGTTATGGTACAATATGAATATTGGCATAGAACGACATTCACCACCAAATGGAGAACTTTCTCTTATAGACAGATTTCATTCGGACTAATCAATGTTGCTTCCACTTTCCAGCGTGCCATGGATATTTCATTCAAGGAGCTAATCAGCAAGTGCATAATAATCTACATGGATGATTTGACAATATTCTCAAAGTAGTGAGGTAACCACATCGCTGACCTATGCAAAGTCTTTGAAAGATGTCATGAATTTGAGGTCTCCCTTAATCTGAAGAAGTGTATCTTCAGTGTCACTAATGGGAAGCTCCTTGGACATGTCCTATTAGAAAGGGGAGTTTCTATCGACCTTGATTGTATCTAGTCAATCTTGAAATTTTAGCTGCCAGGCAGCAAAATAGAATTAAAATATTTTTTTCAAAAAATTTAACTTTGTCCGCAAGTTCATCATAGGCCTCGCAGAAATCGTCAAACCACTCAATGTTCTGCTGAAACAAGATGCTGAGGTCGAGTGGACCCCAGAGGCAAAGCAATATTTTGGGGAAATAAAGAAGGCAATTGTTGATGCTCTTATACTAGTTAGCCCCAACTACCTGAAGCCTTTCTACATATACTTGTTCGCTTTGAATCATTCTTATGTCAATATATTGACACAAAAGGATAACGAGGGGAGAAAACATCCAATAACCTTCATGAGCACCCCTCTAAAGGATGTTGAGCTACAGTATCATAATGTCAAAAAATAAGCCTATGCCCTTGTTAAGGGGGTCAAGAAGTTTAGGCATTATATCTTGGGCAACAAAGTGTTCGCTATAGTTCCTCACCCCGCGGTGAAGACATTGCTCATATAGAATGAGCTGGGGGAGTGAAGGGAAAAGTGGATTGCATTACTACAGGAGTATGATATGGAAATCCAGCCAATGAGGCTAGTGAGAGGGCAGGCACTTTCCAAAAAAATGGTAAAACTAGTTATTGAGGCTGGGCCCAAACTCACAGTGTAGCAGTACCAACTCGAAGATGTCTCTCCAGGGGAATGGTAAGATGATATAGTATATTACCTTCTTAATCATAAATGTCTGCCTCATCTGCAAGGATTCCAAAGGAAAACCCTTAGATTGAAAAGCATCAGTTACATGTAATATGGTGTCATATTGTACAAGAGAAATCATGAAGGTATCTACTTGAGTTGCCTTGGTAAAGAAGAGGTGGATCGTGTTCTCAAAGAATTCCATGATAAGTTCAAGACTAGCCATGGTTTCAGTTTGTCAGTTGTGCATTAGATATTAAGAGTTGGGTACTATTGGCCCATGGTTTTCAAGGATTCTCATGGTCATGTTCGTACCTACCACGTATGCCAAAGTACTGCTACTCGAGAAAGGAATGTTGTTGTCCCATTGTAACCTGTTTTGGAGGTAAGGTCGTTCGCACATTGGGGTCTCAACTTCATTAGTTTGGTAGGACCTCCATCATCTGCTAGACACAGGTACATTCTGAACACTACTCATTATTATACTAGGTGGATAGAAGCAATCGCTTGTAAGCAATGTACAATTGAAGTAGAAACTAATTTTCTGGAAAGTTTTGTTTTAAATCGCTTTGGTTGTCCTTATGCTCTGGTATGTGATAATGGCCCTACATTTTCTTCGTTAAAATTCATGAGTTGGGCCTTTGACTATGGTATCACCCTTAAATTTTTGTCCAATTATTATCCTCAAGGCAATGGCCTTCCTAAATCAACCAACAAGAACTTCATCACTGTGATCAAGAAGCTACTAGATAGGAATCCCAAAGACTAGCACACCCAACTTCATTTCACCCTATGGGCATATCGTACCCATCACAAGTCTACCCTTGGGGATTCCCCATACCATTTTGTTTACAACTTGGAGCCTATTTTCCCCATACATTTGAAAATCCCTACCCTCTAGTTCATTAATGATTTTTATGAAGGAGGAGACAACAAAGAAGCTCACCTTGCCGAGCTGCTACACCTAGAAGAACTATGAGACAGTGCAATAGAAATTTTTTCCATACATCAGGGTGTAGTCAAAAGATGCTTCGACTGCAGAGCCAAAATAAAGGCCTCCCAAATTTTTGATCAAGTTCTTTATTGCGACAAGGCCCTCAAAAAGAAAGGGGGACACAAAAAATTTGATAAGCTTTGGCTTGGCCCCTTTCAGATTGCTGAAATCCTTGGAAATAATCCTTTTCGCTTAAAGACTTTGACTAGTGAAGATGTCTCATTGCCTGTCCATGAGAAACACCTAAAGCATTACTTCCAAGCCTGAGCTCCTCTAATATTTTTTTGTGTAAATACCTGTACATAGGTTGGGGTAGGTTTTCTTGCTTCGTCGTTCTACTTTGCTCGTTTCTCAGCTATTTTGTTTTAACCTTTGAAGAGTCTTCCCATTTTGCTATGGTGGTCATTTTGGGCTCAATGAACGGTTTTCCCTGGTGCCTTCTCTTGCGCCATTCTCTAGATAAGCCTTCATTCCTTATTGCTAACCTCTGAAAGCCCCTAAGCATTGGTTTTCAACTTTTGAACTCTAAACTAACCTAGGATGGTGTTCTATTTGAATTCCCTGTGTTTATCATGGAACACATAGAAACACATTTTAAAATTTCCAAAGAATGGTATGGTGATTACTGAGAAGGCTGGATAAGTGAAAAATCTAAAGTCTACTCCAGTGAAAACTATGATTCCCAAGCCCATAGTGAGCTTTGTTCATGGGTGTGCAAATATCAAAGTGAAAATAATAACTGTATGGGTGTGCAAATATATCTACCAGGGCTATGGACGCCTGGGTGGACGTAGAGCTATGTTCGTGGGGTCACAACGCCAACTTTGTCAAGGCTATGGATGCCTGTCTGGCAGTGGAGCAATATCCAGGCTACTTCAGGGGTCAGGCGAACTACATAGCTTATCCCTCCCAATTAGTGGTTTCCCATGCTATCTCCAAGGAAAGTAAATAAACTCACCATGCACACACCTCCATGATGATGTCACAGCATGATTCAATTTTTCCTTCCTTAACCTACTCTTAGTTTAGCTCTGAAAATCAACTTTAACATACGAAACCAAAATTCATGGGTTTAGAATGAATATTTATCTTTAGAACATTGAGACCGTTCTCCCAACAGAGTCACCATTTGTTGTGCCTATCACACACATGCCCCATTCAGAATGGGACCCTCCCTTTCCTCTTTTACTTGTCATGTCCTTTTTGCTTTGCCTTGTTTTACGTGCCCTTTTTTTCATCCTTCAGAGTCAACACGTTCTCAAAAGTCTTAATTTAGGGTTGACCAAATTTTTCCCCTTGGAAAAATACTAATCTTATGCCATTTCGGGTTTCTCCTATCGGTCAGCAAATCTGGCGTTTCTGGCCCCTTTTAGGCCCGGACCCTCGGGTTTCCCCTCTTGACTTTCACTTCTCGGCTTTCCTTGTCGGCTATGCCATTCTGTGTAGCCGACGCTTGATAGCTTTCTAGCCTTTGGATTCTAGTACTTCATTGGCCATCCTAACTTTTTTCTCAAACAAGTCAGCTTCGCCCTGGTGTCTTTCCGGTCCCCAAACCCCGAATCTCATATTTCCTTCTCTGGAATTTTGTTAGTCTTTCATTTTTCCATGCGGCCGCTGGCTGACATCTTTCTAGACCTCGAACCCTGGATTCTCATCCGTCCTTTGACTAAACATTTCATAGATTTTAAAGCGATCATAGTTCAATAGGTTTCCGGCCACCGGACACCGAATCACCTGCCACCACCCAAGAAATTTGAACTTACCTACCTTATCTGCTGCCATACCGAGCATTTATTCTGATATTAATCATGTTGGGGCTTATATAAACAAACTTTGATTTGTCATTTTCACATAACAGGGAAGAATTTCAAGAGCTCGCCGACCCCAAAATTTTCTACCTTCGTATCTGAGCCCCTGCTTCGCTATTCAAAAATAATTCACCATCAAACTTCTTTGGGTATCCAAGGTAGGTCCACCGCCGACCCTGCTTTCCATCTTTCCAAGAAGTTAAACTTAAAATCTAAGTGGGGGATAAAATGAATTTTAAAACATGATGTGTTTACACCCCAGCCTAAAAACCCATAAGTTAAAAAACCGAAAAAGTGAGATTGATAACCCAAATTCAAAGCAGGACTTAGACATCCCCATCAGTGTTCTTCGAAATAGGCGACCACCTCCCTCGAGCTTGTTGTGTCGTTTTTGCACACACGCCCCACTTGATGTGGGGACCCTCTTTTTTTTGCTTTTCTGGTGTTTTGGCCCTTCTTTCTGGGGGTTTTGTTTGCTTGGGTTTGAGCGTTAATGTCCATTTTTGCCAATTGAAGTGTCATTCTTTTGAACCATGTTGAAAATCTAAAGTTTCAGCTTTATCTTGGGTTTTTCACTATTTTCGGGAAAATCCGCTTGGGTCGGATTCTCCCGGTTTCCCCTTAATGTCCGAAATTGCTACCTTTTTCACTGTTTTCGAGAAAATTTGCACATGTCGAATCCTCGAAATCCTTCCCGATGTCGAATCCCCGAAGGTCTTTTGTGACCGCGATTGTCTTGTCGAGTGTATTAATGGCACTTGTACGAAGGTCTTTGGGCTTTGATTTATTGATTGTTTGAGAGGTTATTGATCATTTGAATTGGTGCGTTTGTTTTCATTTATGCTTGTGTGTTGAAGTTCTTGGTGTTTGCTGGATCTTGGTTCTTGAAGCCATTCGAGTTGTGCATTGGCATTTCTTGTGCACAGGTTGTATTCGATTTGCATTCAGCAATTGTATCTCAACTTCACCAATTTCAACCTTTGCATTTCCATGGTATGTAGATGTGCCCCTCTTCTTTGTCGATTTCGATGGCTTTTATTTGTTGGCTCGAGGGGTCCTTCGTGGTTTTTCAGGTTTTTCGATGCACGTCTTCATTGGGTGTTTTTGGGGTTGTGTTTGGCACACTAGTCTACTTTTATTGATCAGGTGTGTGCATTCTAGTCTAGTATTGCCTCATTTTGAACATTGGCTTGCTGTGGTTTCATATTTTCCATTTTAGTATATGAGCAAGTCGTTTATCCTTTCATGGCAGACATTTAGGGTTTTCGAACTAGTGCATGGCCAATCCTCTTCAAAATTCTATGAGGAGTGTCCTTAGTTCACGTTTTATCTATCAGGGTCTTAGGTTGAGTTGGCTTCGAAGTTCTGGCGTAGATCTGGAGTGATTTGAATTAGTTTGGTAAAAGTATTGAGGATGTTGATAGGTTCGAGTTTTTGAGGTCTTAGCGAAATTCCGCTTCCCCTGAATTTCCCTGAATTTATCTATTTCCTCTTCGTTTACCACTTTCTACTAGATTTCCTTTGGTTTCACCAAAATCCGTTCCATCTGGATTATCCCGAGGTCCGCAGTCAGGTCATTTTATCGATTTTGAGCTTTGATATTGTTATATCTGAATTTCGCTAAAATCCGTTCCATCCAAATTTTCTCGATATTCTGGGCCCCTTCATTTTCCCCGAGTTTGTCATAATTGTTGCTAATCTCGCCAGAATCCGTCTCTGGCGGATTCTCCTGGGTGTTTTAGCGAAGCGCTAAATTTGGTGGATATGGATGGTGGGTTTCTTGGTAATACATTTTGATTAATTTAAGGAACTTATGCTAAGTGTTTTCAATGCCTTTTCTTGATTAAGTTGGTGATTTAAATGATGTTATGGGATTTTGGCATGTTTGGTTCGCTGGAATCCACCTGGTCCAGATTTTCCCAAAAATCCTTCCTAATGCAGAATCCACGAGGGGAGCTAAATCCCAAATTTTGAAATAATGATCTTTTACACTTATTGCTTCTTGTGGATCTAATTATGATTGATTTTATGTGTTTACAGGCAGGATCAGGATAGAATGTTGCTGGTAGAGGCAAGGGAAAGACAACCGATCCTGGTGCAGAGGCTTCTGTTATTTTGGATGCAGAGAAGGTTAAGTTGGATATCAAGAGTAGGATTCCTAATAGCAAGTTGACCTCAATCTGGTCAAGGATCACGGATACGAATGTAGGCATGTGGGATTATGAAGAATTCAAGGCTGAGATTCCAGCACCGAATCCTCCTTTATTGGCAGTAGGGATGGTACAATCTGGATTGGCTCATGCGGCAGGTTTCCCTCCTACGGTACAGTGTTATGAGTTGGTGTTAGAGTGTGCAAGGAATTATGATAGAGGAACACCGAGGATAGTGGGTCCCCAAGGAAGAATTCTTGCTGGTTTCAGTCCTGTGTCAATTGCTGCAACCTTTGACATGCTTGACAGGTCCCATGTGGTAGGTTTTTTACATAAACGATGTCAGAGAATACTATGAAGAGAACATAGTCAAGTCACAAAAGGTGATTAACTCCTGGCTAGAGAAGCCTAAGTCTCATTTCTCTAAGTGTCCCAAGCAATTATCCAGGTTTAAGTTCAAAAGGAGTACTATAATGCTATCACTCTTCTCAGTGGGTTGGTGGGATTGAAGAGTGCAGGTGTGTTTGATACATGGATGTTTAGTGTGATTGCCAAGATGGAGCAGGGAATTGATTATCATTGGCCAGGTGTTATTAGTGTTGAAATCCATCATCAATTATGTAATGTCTTGTAGACCAAGACCTTCACCATGACCTCTTACCTAGTGTATTCGTTGGCCAGACTTTATCCACACAAGGGATTGAACACTAGAGGTGTATTTGCGCAAGATGTTGTTTATGAGGTGTATCCACAGTTGCACTTGACTGGTGGAAGCTATCAGAGGTCAAATGATGCCTTTACAATGTATATTACCAGACTGCTCCAGGGTGCAGACCATGTGAGAATCTCGGATAAGGAAAAAGAATTGATAAGAAAGTATGGAGCATGGTTTATCCAGTTCCCAACCTTCTCATATATTAGAATTGATGGTTTTCAGAGGGCTCCCTATAGACTCCCCAGGTATCCTATAGATCATCTTGTGTTGTTAGAGGTCGTTAGGCAAATCTATGATTTTAACAATGTTGTGAAAGGAGAAATGCACAAGACAGGGTTTGGGAATGATTTCCCTCTAAAAATTAGAATGGGTGAAGTTTGTGCCTCCATTCAGTCTGCTCATGCTGCCGAGGAGGAGATGGGTGCTTTTGGACTTCCTTTCCACACTAAGAGAACAAGGTTTGATATAACAGGCGAAGCACAAAAGAGGGCCAACAGAGATTATAGCCATACGGCTCACATTGAGGACTATTGGGCAAACCTTGCCGATGAGTTTGAGGTACGAAAGAAGAGATTTTCCAGGTTACCAATAGATTTGGTGAGATTGTATAATGTGAAAGCCATCTCAGACCAAGTGGAAGAATATGGGAATGTGATCCAAGGTCACATGTACGAGGCAGTAGAAGATAAACCAGTGGGAGAAGTCAACTGGTTAGAAGAGGAAAAGACTGACTTGGATCAAGTTATGGCCCCTGTGATTAAATTTACCAAGATGTGGTTGAAGCACAAGATGCTGGAGCTGGAGAGCGAGGGTGTTCCATGCACCTATGACTTGATGGGAGACTTAGAGTCTCATTCTTCTTCCGAGGCTTCTCTTGAACCAGATCAAAAGGGCAAGGAGAAGGTGGCCTCTCCTTTTAGAATTTAGGTAAGAGATGTTCAAGCTGAGAAAGCTGCAAAGCTGGGCAAACAGAGGAAGCCTGTTGCTAAGAAGAGGAAGCATGCCTCTAGGAAAGAGGTTGAAAAGAATTAGGGAGAAGAGGAGGAAGTAGAGAGTGTTCATGCACTAATGAAGAAGAGAAGGACTACAAGGACATCACAAAAGTTGGAGGAAGCTCCTAAGGCTGACAAGAAGGTTGACCCACTAGTGGTAGAAATGGAGAGTTCCAGGGAAAAGACACAAGTCTATATGAGGAGATCGATGACTCCTTCCCCAAGGGATACTATAGTCAAGGAGGGTGTTTCAGTAAGTATCCCCATTGTTGAGTAGGTGGGCCCCTCCATTCCCCAAAATGTTGGTAGTTTAAGGGGAGAGCCAAAACAGGATGAAGGTCCTAAGGATTGGGGTGAGGAAGAGTTCCAAGAAGGAGACCTATTTAAAGTAGAGGCAGAAATTGAAAAGGTGGTTCAATCTCCCTTAGTGGCACATGTGGATTCTCCTGCAAGAGAACAAATGGGAAAGTCTCCTCAAAAGGAAGAGGAAATATCAGCTAGGGTTCCCTCACCCATGAAGGTTGTTGTGGAAGAACAGGTATGGCAGGGATAGAACCCAATGATGGATGTTCCTAAAATTCCAAGTGTTGAAAAGGATGTTACTACTGATCAGCAGGAGAAAGAACAGGACGAGCAAGACACAGTGCCTACTGAATCTACTATTCCAGAGTGGCTCGAGAAGGAATTAAGGAGTAAAATGGTAACAGTGGAGGATGCTCCTCCTAATTGGGATGCTCTCATGGTGAATGTAGAGAGGCAAAGGGTTAAAAAGAAAGCAAGGGTTGTATCCCAGATTGAGAGGGACGGATCGGGTAACCGGGTGGCCCATATTGCTACCCCTACTCCAAAAAAAGATAGGGATAATGTAACCACTCAGGACTACAATGTGCAAACTATCGATTTGGGACATGCCATAGTTGAGCAAGATATTAAGGAATATGAGGGCTCTAGTGCAGTTATTATGGGGAGATTGAAAAGGGTAGTGTAAACTAGGCATGAGCTAGAGAAGGAGAATGAAAATCTAAGGAAATACTTGTAGGATTTAATGAAACCCTTGCAAGCTATTGGCTCCTCCTCTTCTGTTGTGGGATTCCTTCCCCATGAGACAATTTCTGAGTTAGAGAAGATGAAATGTACTTCACATGCTATGGTTGCTTGGTTGAAAGGTGTTCAAGATAGGGGAGATGAGGCCATTAAGGGCATATTATCCACTAGAGGGGATGCAATGAGGTTGATTGATCGGTTAAAGACTACATTAGCCCAAGATAATGTGGATACTAACCTCTTGCTGTAAAAGATTACAATTATCATGGGGTTCACTGAAGATAGATTAGTAAAGTGCAAGATTCTTCCTTTTCCAAGGGTTTCTGAACCTTGGGAGTGGTTTGAAATCCTACAAATGAGGCAGAGGGCTTTGAAAAAGATCCATAAGCAGGCAAGGAAAATTGAGGATGCTCTAACTGGTGTTCATGAGAGGTGCATTTCATTCTTTCAGGTCATGACTGGAAGAAAGAAGTTTGCTCCAAAGCATCTCAGTTTGGAGCAACTTAGAGAATGGTGGAGAGATGTGTATTCTCCAGTCAGCGATGGACCAGTTATCGAACATCAGTTGGATGATGCTGCAACTTACATTGTAGTCATTGACAAGTATTTGACCAACAAGGCTGATTGGGATGGTACAGTTCGACAGGCAAGAGAAGATATTAAAACTCTTGAGAGAAAGATTAGGGTTCTGCCTGTGCCACTTGTTGTTGAGCTAGATAGGGTCCTATTGGCCATACATGGAGAGGAAGATAAAGCTAAAGATAAGGATGCAGAATGATTATATAGAGCTACTTTGATATTTATGCTTCCCATTAAATGCATTGGGCCAACCTTTTGGTGTCATGGCGGTTTAGAATGAAATTTGTGCCAATGGCACATTTCATGTGTTCGAATTTAATCTTTGAGGCCGACCTCTTGTAGGTTATGTTTTATTGTAAATTATCATTTGGGCCGACCTATCTTGGGTATTCTTTATAAAATCGGGCATGTTGCCCCATTTCCATATAGATAGGAGATTGATAAATAGAGATATAAGGATAAGTAGATCAAGTGGTATTAGAGCAAGTTAGGGTTTATCTTCAAGCAAATGTTGTAACAGAGAACTGGAATTGCTGCTATTTTGGATGATTTAATATAAGGACGATATTGTGTTTGGTATCAATCTTTTGGAATCTCATATGGCATGGTTCTAGTTATTCTATCTTTCAAATTTCTTATTTTTTATGGTTAAATGATTTGATAATGCTTAAGGTTAAATATTTGGAATGTTTGCAACGATCTCTAGTCCATACATTTTCCAGTTAGTTGATTGTTAGCTGCTTTGCAAACTTAGCCTAGACTTATATTTGTGCTTAGTTCAATTCTGAAGGTTTATTCATCTCAATTACTGTAGGATTGACTGAATAAATATTTATGATTTGAAAATATTTCAACACCTTAGAAGATTGCACTATTTATGTGGAATTGCAGATTCATCTGGGTTAAGCAGGGAATAGTTTATAAGAGATCGGTCCATTTTAAGCATTTTATCCTTTTGCATTTCCAATCTTAGGGTTAGAAGTAGTTTTATGATTATCTTTGAAACCTTTATCTTTTGTTGTTTCTTTATTATTTGGGTTCCAATCAAGTTTCAAAGTATCATTTTAGTGTCTATATTTGATAAGATTTGAAATCCAATGTTGCTCATAGTAAGGTCCCATTGTGATTACCAACATTTTCACATTTATCATTGAGTTGTTTGCTGCATTGTCAAGACCTGACATTGGAGACCTTGGGGTTATCTCTTTTCCCATAGGGATTTACCTTTCAAGAGAGATAGGATATCATATTCTATCTAAGTTGTTACCGTGCAGAAAACACCATCAACAGGGCCCAGGCCTCTCCGCGGTTGTGCATGCGTGAAATTCTAACTCTAAAAATTGACAGTGACCGAGCTCGCCCCCAAGTCTCGACCTCTGGGATTCCCTTCCCAAGTTTTTATTGTGCCTTCGTCATTCTAGATGGCCTTCCTAGAGCATCCTTCCAGACCTCGGACCCCAAAAATAATTCGCCATCAAGCTTCTCCGAGAATCCAAGGTAGTTCTGTCTCCGGCCCTTCTTTCCTTCTTTTCAAGAATTTAAACTGAAAATCTAAGTGGGGGATAAATTGAATTATAAAACATGATGTGTTTTAACACCCCGGCCTAAAAACCCATAAGTTAAAAAATCGAAAAAAGTGAGATTGATAACCCAAATTTAAAGCTGGAGTTGGACCTGCCCATCATTGTTCTTCAAAATAGGCAACCACCTCCCTCGAGCCTGGACCTCTCCATGGTCGTGTGCATGTGAAATTCTTAACTCTAAAAATTCACAAGGACCGAGCTCACCCCCAGGTCCCGGCCTTTGGGATTCCCTTCCCATGTTTTTGTTGTGTATCCCTTGTTCCAAAGGGCCTTCCTAGAGCATCCTTCCAGACCTCAAACCCCGGGCGCATGAAGTCCATACTAAACTTGTAGAAAAATCAAATGACCAAGTTGTCCTCAAACTCTGGCCCTCAAACTTTTGCCCCTGAAATTCCATGGCACCTTCGTCATTTCCAACGGCTATCCTAAGACGTCTTTCTAACCCCCGGACCTCGGTCATCCTTTCATTGTGTGTAGTTTTAAATAGAAACATGAATTGTTGAAACTCCTTCCAGACCTTCACCTCTGGAATTCTGAGTCTCTTTCACCATCTCAAATGGCCAAGCCCATCCTTCTTTCTAGACGTCGAACCCCGAACGTCTATCCGCTGATGTGTTCTCATCAACTGACCTATTTGCCTCCCGAACTTCCATCTACATTTCGTCATTTAAAATGGCTATCTCATAATAGATTTCAGCCCTGGCAACCCATATTCTAGAATCCGACTCTCAAAATTTTGTTTTCCCTGCATTGTTCTGAACAGCCAACCCTGGACGGATTTATGGCTGCTTGAACCCAAATGCAAGAATGAGGGCTCAAATGACCTCCAAATAAAAAATGAACTTTGACCCACTTCCTAATATTTGATCTTCTTTCACACCAACCCTTCATTCAACACATCCAACATCAGGAAAGGTCATTGGGAATTCCATGCCTCGTTTTCCCTTCCAAATAGCATTTTGCTAGGGGAAGTCCAAACCTTGGGGCCCGAATCACTTGTTTTTCTTTCTAATGATGTTTTTATCAAGTGTTAGATATTTATCAAATATGAATATTATGGATCTGACCTTGATTTATAGGGATTTCTCCAAGGACACTTTCTCATGACAATGTTGCAAATTCCCATTTCTTTGTGCAGGATTTATGGAATCTGGTGCAAAGGCTTCTGGGACAGCCAAGGACAAAGTGAAAAGAACCAAAAAATCCCCCTGAGGCAAGGAAGACAAAGACTAGATGAGGTATCAATTCTAGGGGGCACCTTTGCATTCAAAGATCATGACTAGGTAGCAGAACATAAAGATACCAGTATCAGGCAAGTCGATATTCATGAGTTTACCCGAAGGGTTAGGGTGGACCCAAAGACAGATATTGCAAAGTTAATCAAAAGCAGCAGACTTGCCAAAGCTGTAGGTTTTCAGCCCACATTGGTGGCTTCCGAGCTAGTAATGGCATGTCGGGAGGCATACCAAGTTGAAACAAGAACCATTGTGGACATGGATGGCAACATCCTGTTCGATATGTCCCATGTTGCTATAACAAACACATTCCACATTCCTACCTTCGAGAGCATGGAGACCCCGAAAATGGAGGTGTAAAGCATTATGGGATCAAGATCCCATGAGATGTAAGAAGTTTATCAACCAATATTGGTTGAAGGACAGGCGAACCAACACTGCTAAAGTTCCCCAAGAGCTCTTCCTCAATGATTTCTTTGAAGATTATCATGACCTAGTCACCCTACTAAGTAGGGTAATGGGCCTTCCTACTAAATCCCTCTTCCAAGAATGGATTTTGTACTTTGTTGAACAAATAATCCATGGGAGTGACGCTACATTTTATTGGGGGGAAATAATCAGCAATTGCTTTCACGAGAAATTCATCAATGTCAGGAAAAATTTGAAGTTCTACATGACAGAACTTACCTGATCTAATCACTTTCCAATAAGTGGAAGTATCATAGATTATCAGTAGTTCCCAATGGAGCACCTGGAAGAGAACTCCAACCATACAACAGATACCCACAACTGCAATACATAAATTTCAATTGAGACTACTGTCAGGTGAACGATGCCTTCATCGCATATATCATTCAGTCTCTAGGAGGTGATTTTAAGAGAAGAGTCTCTCATATTTCTAGGGCCCTTCTCAAGTACTACGCATTCCTATTTATACAATTCTCGAAGTTCACCTAAATTCATGCTCAAGGATTCATGGAGAGGCCAAATAAGCTACCCCGATACCCGAATGACCGAATTATACTATTAGAGCTGATGTGGTAGCTGAGACATATACACCATATCCTAAGTTATAAACATCTGGCAGGCACTCCTTACCCCCTCAAGCTTGGCTATGGGTTGTATCAAATTCATACTTCCCAGTGTACGGGTAATTTAGAGAAAGAGTTGGTCGAGTACCACTTTAGGAAATATACACCTAGGCCAAGGATGGACCCATATAGTCATATCATAAAGGTGCTTGGACCAGCATACACCCACCTCCATCACGTTGAGGAATTTTGGGAAAATTGCAAGGATTATTTTTAAGTGCAGATACAAAACTTCATGCGTATGACCGCCTACTTTGTGAGGAGAGTAAACTTGTGTCCAATTCTGGATCAGCTAGAAGAAGATGAGAGCATAGTGATAGACCCAAGATATAATGTTGTTACAAATCTACCACTACCTTTGATTGATTGGGATGATCAAGAGGTTGATGACCTCGACATTCTCACCAATCCCATTGAGTCTCCTACAAAGGCATGGATCAGCGGGTAGGTCACTCGGTTAAAGCAACAAGGGGTCACCTTAACATTCAAGGGACTCGAGAATGAGCCAAGTGGCTCTGATAGTGGGGCGGCCACTACTACAACTGGAGAAACATCTAAGTCTCTACCATCTATCAAATCGAGAAAGAGGAAGGAGGTTTATGAGCAACAACCTAATCCGAAGGTATACGCCAAAAATTCCTTGGCGGGCAAGCCTCCCAAGAAAGATAGAAGAACAGGCAATGTCATGGATATGTCAGCAATACCTAAGGATCCACTCCACAAGGGTGAGGAGTTGGAGGCTAACGTACCCAGTTCCCCAGCTTCTTCATCAGTTGCTGCAATAGTTGTTGCCATTGCTACCATTCCACCCACTTCACTTGCAATGGTGTATTCCTCTCCACCTACGGTGGACATCTCTGTCCACCTTGCCTCCACTTCTCTAATCGAGAAAGTCGTATCAGTAGATTCATCCTCTACCATGACCTCACCAATCTCATTATCCTCCATATCTCCTTCCCTTCCACCCACTTCATCTGTTGTTGCAATGTTTGCCCTCACTCTCCCAGAGTCCTTCATTAAATACATGAAAAAGTTTCCTTATGAGCTCTCGGGAATGCTTGCAAATCCAATGGTGCAAGCTGCAATAGCCCAGGAAATGGTTAATTCCCTAGCTCTCCCTCCTCATACAGAACCACCTAGGATAAAGGCCACAATGCAAATCTTGGATGAGCTCGAGCGACAAGAACAAGAGACAGCTGCAAGATTGGAAGATGAAGAATTTGTATATCATGAGCATCCCATCTATGAGCATCAGGTGATCAATGAGGTGGCATATGAATCTTCTAGTGAGGGCAGCGAGGATCGAGGAATGAACATTCTCCAAGAGATGGCTGATCTAGAGCTTGACACATAGTGGAACATGCAACTTAAGGATATTGAGGATAAAGAGGCTGAAGAATAGCTTATAGTCAAAGAAAGAGTTGTTGCTCCATGGATTGAGGGCAGTAGGTCTCCTTCTGAAAGTCATAATCAAACCCCAAAGCATGAGGATGAACCAGATGACAAGATCGAGGAAAGTGAGTGCAACCAAGAAGAAGAGGAAAGGGGTGTTGAGGAGGAAGACCCCCCTAAGGGGAAAATGCTCACCAAGTCTCCTATCAAGCGCATAATGCTCACACAAGATTCTAATGAGGAGAAAGAAGATGCAAGCACTAAATAGGAGACTATTAATGTCAAGACCATTGAGCTTAGGGTGGAGCACAGAAAATGTGAACAAGAATCACCCCAAGGTAGGGCCTCAGATGCCCGAATGGCTACAAAAGCAGCTCAAAAAGAGAACTCCCACCCTGAAGGATCTGAAAGCAAGGATGGAGGCAATACTGGATAAAGCTCAAATTATGAAAAAGAAGGAGAAGAAGTGAAGGGTCAGGTCTAAGATAATGATGGATGCCTCTAGATTTAGGGTAGTGTGGATAACTACGTCAGTGGTTAGAGAATAGGGAGTAATTTATAATATCTCCACCATTGACTAGGGAGTAGCCACATGGGAACAAAATTTCAACCACCTCCAGGAGTCAGTCGCCATAGTGGTGCACCTTATCCAATAGGATAAGGTTTCAAAGGAAGATCTTAAGGCACAAGTGGCTAATTTGACAACCTACATCTAGCAATGGTCATCTTCGGATGAACAACCCACCACGTCATCAGCTCTGTCGCAGTTGTTGTTCCAGGAACAGATTCACAAACTTGAAAGGAGAATAAATTTGGATAAGACCACAGAAACTTGGTTCCGACAGGTCTTGGACATCAACAACACAGGCATCAACTTGGTTTTCCTAACAAAAAACAAGTTCCTTGAGGTACAAACATCTCTTGAAGGCACAAGACAAATCTATGATGAATTCTCAAAGAAGTACAAGGCTACCTATCTGAAGATTGAGGCTATCTTAACACTGTTGAGCAAATTTTGGGAAAATGAACTCACCTTCAAGGATGATTACCACTGGTTGATGGATGTATGGAAGTGTGATTTTGATCACCAAAAGGGGAGGCTAGAACAGAACCTAGAAAGAATAATTTTGCATATAGAATGGGCCAAAGAGGTCAGAGGAGATAGTACCAGATATCTCAAGCTGATCACAGGGTATGAAATGCATGTCGTTAAGATCAACCCAGAAAGCATGAAGCCTCACTTTCAGAGAAGGATGGAGAAGGAAATAAAAATCGAGATTACCACTGACTTTATGAGCTTTGTTGCTCGAGCTTTCATCTAGTTCAAGATATTCAGGGACAATGCTACCAAATATGACAAAGACTAGGAGAATCTCATTAACAACTCCAAGGAGTGGAGTTACCAAGTGTTAAGGTCTGATATCAATGACGTCGACAAGCTCCGGCCGATAATCTTGAGATTCATAGAATATCTAGCTTTGAAGAAGCATGAAGGTAAGATTTTTATTGATGAAGAACTTCTAAAAGAGTAGTTGCAGCAAAAGAGAAATTAGCAAAAGGACAAAACTTCTACAATGCTGCCACTAGAAGATAAAACAGGGAAAAAGACAAAGATGTTTTTTAAATGTAATATATTTGGGGGTAGGTGAGACCCTGTTGTAAAGTGCATCTTGGCCACACAATAGAATTGAATCTTGGCCGCTCATTTTGTTTTTTTGAAAACTATAAATAGAGGTCCCCTCCTTTCACTTTAAGGGAATTGAGTTCTTGTAAAGGCATGCTACAAAAATTGCAATAGAAATATAGTAATTTCTTGGTGTATTTTAGATTTCTTCACATGTTTCATGATTCTTCTCCAATAAGTTAGTATTCTAGTTTAAGTTACTTTGTTTTTTTTGTGTCCTTTTAGCTATTCTTGGTAGATTTAGTGATGTTGTCTTTGGTTAAGAATTTTTCTTTTTTTTGTATGCTATCCTTGTCCATAGTTTTTGTCATTTTTTGCTAGTAGGTGACTATGCAAAGTTAGTCTGGACTATAATTTCATAGTTTCTCTTTGAAATTTATCTTTGTTCACATTCACATGGTGAATGAATGATGAAATATCTGCAGTCCTTAGAAGATAGCATATATTTCATGACATTGTGAGAATTTTGATTAAGTGAAATCCTATTATAAGGAAATTGTCCACAGTAGGAACCTCCATGATCATTGTTCATTAGTAGTTGTAGGTCCACAAATCTTCTCTCTTCCCTGCCCTTTTTCCTTTTTTTTAAGAAATAGCCTATGATAAGGTTCATTGCACATTGTAAAGCCAAATCCAACAAAACAATGGAGTTCAAGACTGTTGTTTGAACCTGTAGCAAAGTGCAGTAATTTCCTATTCAAAGAACTTTGTTCATAGACCGGATTATCCTACAACTTTAACTCACATAAGTCCTCCTTGTGATTCCAGCAAATCACATAAATCAACTGATATATTCCAAGCATCTTCATGATCTGACATCTAAGAGACCTTGGGATAGTGTTCTACAATTTTATTGTGGAAGATTGTCTTTCAAGAGAGGTAATGCACCTACACATTACCTTTTTTGTGAAATGCATAAAAACACCATCAACAGGAGTTAATTTCATCTACTCTTGAATAGCCCGCACCATCACAAGTCCCTATTTTGATGAGAAAAAAAGATGTGGCTGGTCTAAATAAAATGAAAAATAAGGCCACATTGTTTGATAACTAGTTTTAATGTATTCAAATCATATATAAATGAGAATCTAGATGAGGGTTTCAAGTGATATTTTAGAGTTCTTAAGTTGGTTAAGAAGATGGAAGAATCCATAAGAAAATTGTGGGCAGAAGAAGAAAAACTTAGGGAGTATTTGGGGAAGCTAAGAATAATTGCCAAAATATCTCACAAATAATTGGCTCGATCACAGATTTTGGGGCATGAAGGCCCTGATTTTGTTTCAAAATCTATGAATGTATTTGTCTTCAAAACATAGAATCTCCTAGAAAAAAAATATCCATTCTAAATAGCTTTCACAAAATATGGGAACAAGTAGGCATATTTGAGGAGATTATTTCAAAAATCATTGGTAAAGTTTTACCTCCTAAGTAGAGACTTGAATCATTAGGGGAAGTATAAGATGCTTGGGAAGAGAGACTTGATGAATTAGTGAAATAGGGATATATTGGTGGTCTGACACTCATAGGAAGGTTGCTTGATATCAAAACGGAAATGTGATGGGAAATCACAGATATTTGTCACTTGAGAGAAATTGTTGCTACAACAAGGTAGAAATTCGAAGATTCAATGTTTAAAGTTGACTCGGTCGATGGACCTAATTATGATACCTTAAATCAAGTTTTTTCTAATTATAATGAGTATCGTGGAACTTCTCACAAGGATTACAAGTGAAGAGGTTCTTTCAATTATCTTTTTAGGGTAGTTTTTGAGAAATTGGATGACTGCGAGTTAGTATGGGCAAGTCAGAAGTTACATGTGGTGATCAACAAAGGAATAAATTATGATTTGCAGTTCAGATTTTGATTGAAGAGATATATGGTGCACCTTTTTAGCTCTATAAACTCTAGTAGAGATGGATATTTGAAGTTGACTAAGCATCCTTATAATTATGGATTTGGGCCCCATATTTTTGATAGGAGGAATTAATGTATAATTTGTTCTATATTTTGAAATTCTCTCCTCATTGTAAAAAGGGGCTAATTGAAGTCAAATTAGCTCCCTAAATGAGATATTTTGATAGTTTTCTATTTTTTATACATTTTTATGCAAAGATGGTCATAAATACATTTTTTTACAATTTTAATGTCATTTATGCTATTTTCAAAATTTTGTCAGTTTAACGATACTGTTAATGAACAATAGTTATTCGTATGCGAGTGCAATTATTTGTACATAAATGTCTCTTATTTGATGAAAATAAATAGAATATTTTGAATTTGAAACCATTTTGTTGAATTATTTGTGGATGATGTTTCTCTATGTTTGTTGATCTGTTAATTTTTGTGATCAACTTATGATATTTTGTTGTTTGAAAAGAAAGCTAAAAAAAAAGTGATGATGAATGGTTTTATGCTTTAAAATTTGTACTATGAATGAATGCAATAGTATGGATTATTCTATAGTTTGTGTTCTTTCATGGTTTTAGATTTTTTGTCTTTTTTAGGAGAAATGGAGTAGCAATATTCTATTTTAATGTTGTTGTATTAAATTGGCCATCAACATAAATGGTGCTAGGAGGGCCTAGAGGAACAAACTAGAGCGAATCGAGTCCTTTTCACCAGACAGGCTTGAGAGATTTTTGAGTCTATCAGCTATAAACCTAGATCCATTACTTAAACTCCAAACCCTTGTTAGACCTAGGGCCCATTGGGTTTTAATCCCACCACCATTAACACCACCACGTACTCCACCTAGATGTCCACCCATACCACTACTGGCACAACCAAATCCACTGCCACCTATGGAATTCTTTGCAAATAATCCTTTGCCAATGAGCACCATTCTTGGTGGCATTCATGAAATGCCTTTAAATCTTGACAAACTTTATCCCAAGTACGCCCATGGAGAGTCATGAAGTGTTGAAGAACAAATACATGCACTCAAAGATGGTTTTACTTAGGCTGAAATAGCCCATGATGATGTTGCATGTAGGTTATTTCCCCATTCACTGGGAGATATGGTTTATAATTGGTACCTAAACCTACCTACTGGATCCATCCTGAGCTGGAAAAACTTAGAATATGCTTGTATTAATCAATTCTGGCTCTACATAGATCCTTCTATCTTACATCACCAATTTTCCTAAATTAGGAAGGAACCACACAAGTTGTGGCCACTCTTTAACACTCATTTCCAAAGGATGTACAAATGTTTGAAAAGATCCCTATCTAGTGGCTGAGCATATTGCCATCAGATCGTACCTAAAGGCCATAGACCCACTGATTGGTTTATTTCTATAGAGAACCTACCTTGCGACAGACATCGATTCACTTTCCAAGTTGTATCACCTTTCTATTAAATTAACCAATAGGTAAGTTCCCAATCATATGGCCTCAGAGGGGTTTTCCCTCCCTTAGGATATCCTTTGATGTCTAATCCAACCCCACTATTCAATATAGTCCCAGGGATGTCTCGCTCTACCTATGGACCTTTAGCTAAGTTAGAAACCTCATCCTCGCAACCATGGGTTAATGGGGGGACTTTAGACTCCTTCCAGCAAAGTCAGAATCCAC
This sequence comes from Sequoiadendron giganteum, assembly GCA_007115665.2. Classification (NCBI taxonomy): domain Eukaryota; kingdom Viridiplantae; phylum Streptophyta; class Pinopsida; order Cupressales; family Cupressaceae; genus Sequoiadendron; species Sequoiadendron giganteum. The sequence goes on from CM021102.1 coordinate 304,793,681, forward strand.
ATAATCTTACTAGGGGATCTAACCCCATGACTCACTCATTAGCTGCAAATCTTGTAGAAAGTGAACGTACTAAGCATCTGACCACAAAGTTCTAAACTTTCAAGAAGACTTTATCTCAGGTGACTAATGAGATTACTCATCTTAAACTTAACCCCTCTCTAAAAAAAAATAGAATCAGAGTTATTAGAATTGGGGAAGGGTTTCCAATCAAAACAACTATTCCAATCAGAATGGCAATCAAAACTAGAGAAATTTTCAAGGTCAAAATTTCCCCAACTAGAATTATTAGAACTAGAACAAGGGATATAATAAAATATCAAATAATAATAGGAAATAGAATAATAGACCAAATAATGGTGGAGTTTCCCACAATTATCAGTCTAATGAATATAAGTCGCACATTGCAAATGTTGCAGATTTGAATTTTATGAAAATTTGGTTTAGGCTACATGACACCGCCTCACATTCTGGGGTTGATTTCCCTAAGATGGAGAAGGTTGTCAAAATAGCACAAGTTGACTCCCAACCACCACAAGGAAATCCTAACAAAGGTAGTGGGTCAGTGGATACAACCATGGCTTTTGAAACCAATGACAAACGATACTAGTTTCCCATGTAGGGAGAGACTGAACAAGAGGAAGACACCTACAATGCTCAGGTTTTTCAAGCCAAGTGAGGCCATTTCCCGAGGAATCCAAATAAGAGGATGTTTACTAAATGTGCCCCTCACAACACTATGGTTCCCCTGAACCAGAATGCTGAAAATAGTCCACCTCCATCAAAAGTCCCATATAAATTGTAGAAGAAAGGTACTTCTACTTTTGTTCCTAACTTTCCAATGAATAATGACATAAAGTTTGATTTCATTTCTGAAATGCACAAAAAAAAAATTCTCTATAATTTTTTGACATTCTAAAGTGGTGCCACACCCAATGCGACATCATATTGAAGGAATTGGCTGAGGTAGATAGGTCAAAAGGAAATAATAAGGTGACTCTAACCACTTATATGAATGAATTCCTATATAGAAGTAATACAGGGAAACCTCCATTTCTTTTGAGCCTGAGAATTTTCAGAAAGAATATACACAACTACCTTTTATATTATGGAGCCTTAGATAATTTCATTCCCTTCTGTAATTGAAAGAAAATGGGTTTAAGTCTGGTTGATACTCAAAATAAGGTGATACAATTAGATTAAACTTAGGTTAATGTCATTAGTGAACTAAAGAATGTACATGCATAGATTAGATCTCACCCATGGATCCAAACATATATGGATATTTAAGTGGTCGATATCCTTGAAACATATGGTATGTTACTTAGTTGAGATTTCATGAAGAGTATTGGAGGTTATCTCTCCCTGGATTTCGCACATATGTGTCTCCCATGGAAAGGGGTAGCAACTCAAATTAGCATCAAAAGTGAACCTCATTTGAAATATATGATCACATAAAATGACTATCCTAACAAGGTATCATATTTTGAAACTAAGTAGGGTTCTATAGGAGAGAAGAAGAAATTATTACCTTCTTGATGATTAACCTTGAGCATTCACAACCTTTTGAATATAGTGAACCTATGACCATTGTCAACCAAAAATTGTTAATCAGAAAATTGCAACAAGATAGGTTGGTTTTGTGAGATGAGGTCAAATTATGGAGTTTTTTACTCTCGAATTGGTGTAGGGTCCATTATTAGAGTCATTGTGAGCTTACATGTCAACCCTATGTAGAGAATTTTGAACACCACCCCAAAACATCTCTGAATCAATTCCCATTTGAGGCTAGAGATGCAACAATTATGACAAGGAACAATAATACCTAGGATGAAGTCACTCCCCAATCCGAATAGACTCAGGTCCTATTGTCTGATTTACATAATAATACTAAGGAATCTCAAAATTTGTCTCAGTCTAGCACACCTACCCCTGCTAACCTTCCAATTCCCAAGGGATTTCTTGAAAATATAACCAATTATAGAAGTGTTGATCAAGGTGAGGTGTCGGAAATAGTTTATGCACAAGTTTTAAATTTGAGCAAAGTACCCGATGAATAACATTTATAGCAGTCTTCCAATCTAGATGTACTAAACCAGTCTTAGTGGCCACTTATTCTTAGCAAGAAAACACCTATAACTCACCTGAAGAAGCATACCCCAGCCCCAGACCAGCTTTGGAATTTTAAATTTGATGGTTTGAACTCTAAAACAAGGAGTGGATCTGAAGTTGAAATAACTAACCCGAAAGGGGAAACCTATTTTTCTTCTTACAGGTTGTAGTTTGGTTGCACTAACATCACAGAGTATGAAGCATTTCCTAGAGGATGGATGTTTGCACATCAGAAGAAAATTGCATCTCTGACACTCATGGGAGATTCTAAGGTAATTATTAAGCAAGTTCATGTTCAATATGCTTGCCATAATAAGAGGTTGGATGCATACAAGAACATGATATGCAATCTAATAGAGGATTTCAATTCTTTTGGAATCAAATTGATTCCCAGAGAAGATAATTAGATCACAGACACACTAGCTATTAATGCTAGTACTTTGGAGCCCATCTAGGATTCGAAATTAAGAAAAAATTATGTCGATTAGTCTATATTCTTGCTATCCCTAACAACATCTGAAATTTCTAAGTTTTTGATGATGACCAGTCGATCCTTTCTTTCCTTGAAAGTTCAAATGTATTTGAAGGGAAAATCATCAATGAATCTAACCAAGATCAAGGAGATTGAGATCCATAAAATTTTGATGTACAATGCATAATGAACCTAAAATCCAATAGAATTCCTAAGGGAATCATAGCATTAGAGAGGATCTTCGATTTTGATCCTCAAGCTCATGAAAAAATTTCTATAGATATAAAAGGAGGAAAGTATGAGTCATACAACTTAGAAGACTCGGACTCAAAAAAGAACATTTTTATTGGCAATACTTGTCCCAAAGAAAACAAGGAAAATTTTTTGGGAGTAATAAAAAGAGACATCGCAGCAATCGCCTGGGGGTATGAAGACTTGAACACTTTCAACGCTTCAATAATTACACACACCATCCCATTGAAACCTGTAGCAAAGTCATTCTAACAGAAGCAGTGTCTCACCAATGCTCTAATTGAACCTATAATTCTTAAAGAGGTATAGAAGTTACTATCAGTGAGAATAATTTTTTCAATAAGGCATTTAACTTGGGTTGCTAATCTTGTCCCTATCCATAAGAAGAGTAGAGAAATCAGATTATGTGTCAACTTTATAAATCTGAATAAAGCTTTAGAAAAGGACAACTACTCACTCCCTTCCCTCGATGAGGTGCTGCAAATAGTCAATGGATCACAAATGATGTCATTCCTAGATGGATATTCTGGATATAATCAGGTTTTGGTCAACCATGAAGATAGAACGAAAATTTTCTTTACTACCAAGTGGGGGACATTTACCTACAAGAGAATGTCATTTGGTCTCAGTAACATTGGGGCCACCTTTTATCACACAGTGGACATGGCATTAAAATAACTGGTATGTAAATGCATTATCATTTATATAGATGATCTCACTATGATTTCAAAGAACAAGGAAGACCACCCTACAAATTTTTCAAAGGTACTAGCTAAATATATATGTTATGGTTTATCACTCAGCCCAAAGAAGTGTGAATTTGAGGTTACAAAAGGGAAATGATTGGGTCACATAATATCAAAGAGAGGAATATCAATTGAACCTGATTGGGTGAAATCCATTCTGAAGTTGACTATGCCAGGCAGTAAAAAGGAAATGAGATCTTTCTTTGGGAAGATAAATTTTGTAATGAAATTTATAATCGAGTTTGTGGAGATCCTCAAACACCTGAATGAAATGATGAAGAAGGATGCAAAGATCGAATGGAGTAATGAGGCTAAGGCTACCTTCACACAAATCAAATAATCTATCACACAGGTGCATGTTCTAACTAGTCCTGATTATTCACTTCCTTTTTAATATTTATTCTTTCACATCTGATCATTCGTGTGTTGTTCTCTTGATACAACAAAAATGCGAGAGAGACGAATGACCTATAGATTTCATGAGCTCTCCATTCAAGAATGTTGAAGTCAGATATCCACCTTTGGAAAATCATGCCTTCGCATTGGTAAGAGTTGTTAAGAATTTTAGACACTATATTCTTCACAGTCAGGTCACTTCCATAGTTCTTGGCCCTGCAGTAAAGTCTCTTCCGATGCAAAGTGAATTTGAAGAAAGAAGAGGAAAATGGATAGAAATTTTGTAAGATTTTGACCTTGAAATTCATTGAATGGGGTTAGTTCAAGGACAAGGATTTTCTAAGGCCATGGCAGTCATGGATCCTAACATCACATGCCAACAGTACATAGTGCAATCATTCACAAGTGACCCATGGTATGCAAACCTAATTTTCTTATTATTAAATAATAAGTGTCTTGATGGAATGAATTCTACACAAAAAAGATAATTGAGACTAAAAAATTCTCACTACATGATCAAAGGAGGAGCCTTTTTTAGAAATAATTTTGAGGGTATGTATCTACGTTTTTTTGAGCAAGAATAGGAAAAGCATGTTATTGTTGAATTTCATGGTAGATATGGTATTGGATATGGTTCTATCGATGCCTTGGCACATCATACTTTAAGATCAGGCTTTTATTTGCCTCATGTGTTTCAAGATGTTCACCAACACATCAATAGATGTCACACATGTCAAACATCATCATCAAAAGAGCATAAGCTTGTGATTCCCTTGCAACCCTTGTACGAGGTGAGATCGTTTGCCCAATGGGCCTTAAATTTTGTCGGGGTAATTAATCAAAATTCTTCAACATGTCACAAGTTTATCTTGACTACAAAAAATTATTGTATGCATTGGACTGAGGCACAAGCTTGCAAGAACTTTACCACTAACTTCGTGAACAAATTCATCAACAAAAATATCATTACTAGGTTTGGAGTATTATTTTCCCTGGTATGTGATAATGACCCTACCTTCTCTTCTACTCAATTCATTTAGTGGGCATTTGAATTCGAAGTTGTTTAAAATTATTCCTCTAATTACTATCCACAGGCGAATGGGGTAGCAAAGTCGACAAATAAGAATTTGTTGGAAGTCATTAAGAAGTTACTAGAGAGTAATCCTAGGGATTGACACACATAATTGAAATTTTCCTTATGGGAAAATAGGACTAGGATCAAAGCCACCTTAGGGAACTCACCATTTAAATTAGTCTATGGCCAAGACCCAGTCATTCATATTAATATATAGATACCCGTTTTATGGTTTATGCAAGAATTATATTCCCAAGATGATAGGATAGAGGTTTGATTAGCTAATTGGCTCATCTTAGAACAAAGAGATTTTGTTCTATAGTAGTTCACTAAACATCAAGCTATTATCAAACTCTAGTTTAACAAAAGAGACAAAATCAAAGCTTTTAGAATATCAGACCTTGTACTATTGTGGGACAAAGCCAGAGAAAGGAAAGGTGATCAACAAAATTTTGACCGACTTTAGTTGGGTCCATATCAGATTGTCAAAAGCCTTGGTGAGAATTATTTTTGGTTTAGTACTTCCATTGCCAGTCAATGGATAGTTTCTTAAACACTATTTCAGCCTGTGAAGGCTTGATCTTCCCTCAGATTGTGTATATGTAATTAGTTTCTTTATCTTTTCTTTTTGCTTGTTTTTTTGTGCTTTGATTTTTCTTCGTGGTGTTGTTGTTTTCCTTTTTTTTGTTGTTGGAGACTTTCATTTTCTCTTCATTTCAAAATAATGGGTAATTTTTCAAGGCATACTAAGGGTATTATGACTGAGAAATTGATTTAGGTATTTTTAGACATGTATGTTGGGCTCTTTCATTTCAAAACTTATGCTTTTTTGATATTCCAATGAAAGTTAAAAAATCTAGTAACAAATATGTATATTGTAAGTAATCTCATAAGCCACAATTCAATCTGGCACAAACTAGATAGAATTGTCTAGCTTTATAAAGGACTATTTGTCTTAGGGTGACTGTATTCATGATTTAGGTAAAAAATATGAGTCCCAACACTGTCATGAGGGCCACCGTAGTTCTCAACCCACTTTTTAAATTATTATGTCTAAGTATTGAGATAAATATTATAAAATGCTTGCTCCAATTAAGCCAATAAGATAAAAGAAAGAAGTATTGAAGAATGGAATACTCAATATGATAAAGGTAATTCAAGTATCTCCATCGTGGCTATGGACACCTGGTTCATAGTGGAGCAATAATTTGAGAGAACTAGAGTTATCTCTATTGAGGCTATGGATGCTTGACTGGCAACGGAGCAATAACCAGGATATCATTACATGATAGCTAAAATGTCTTAACTCACGTACCTTGAATCTTAATAGAGTTGGTCAATGATAGGTAGGTTCTTTAAGGAAAGGATGCACCATACATACACACACTCAGATTCAAAAAAAAAAATTGTTAATTTACTTTGGAGATTCCAGCTCAACCTTGTTTGATGTGATTGATCATACTTGACTTAAAATATTCATAAACTTGAGGTTCTGGGTGACTGAATTCTTTAGTATCTTGAAAATGGGTAAATCATTTTCCCAGTCAAGTCACTAATTGTTATGCCTTGCGTTACCACGCTATTTTCTTTTCATCAAAATGGGTCCCCCTTTTTATTTTTGTTTGTCCTTGGTCTTCTTGTTTTTTTCTTTTCTTTGTTCTTTCAGGTTCAGGTTTTGAGAACAAAAATGCACTTTTTACGTTTTGTAGGTTTAGGTCTTTGTTCATCTCTTGGTCTTGGCCCCATCTTTTGCCTCGTCTTTTCTTTGTTTTTTAATTTCCAGTTCAAGTTATGTACTTCACTTACACTTGTATCTTTACTAAGTATAAGTTTTTGTGCATGTCCCAATCCCAACCCCTCTTTTTCCTTATGCATTTTGCTCGTGTCGAGTCAGGTTTTGGACTAGAACCAAAACCAATAAATTTTAAAAGTTCTTGTTCCTATATTTTGGAATGATCCCGACATCTAACTTTATTTTTGTTTCTTTATTCGCTTCGAGATTGGACTTTGGACCGTGACTTGTGCTTTGAACTATTTGAAGTTCTTAGTTCATCTCACAACCCGATCTTGATCCCCATTTTTTTTTTCTTCATCGGGTTTCAAGCCATGGACCATCAATTGAACTTTCTACTTTTTAAAGGTTCAGTCTCAGTCCAAGACTTGATCCCAACTTCCACTTACCTTTGTTTCTTCACCTCGTATTTATTATGTCTTCTCAAGTCCTGAGGCCTGACCAATGACCAATTAATTCCATATCCATTTGCACACATGAACAGGTTTTAATCCCACTGCTCGTCGATTTCACTCCATTCTTCTTTGAAGAGTTTGGCAAATTGAATGAGAACAACAACGATCCAAGGTTTGAAGGATTCATCGTGATTCATCAACGTGCTACCAGAATTCTTGGGTGCATTCAAAGGTAGGTGTTCTTGATTGTGTTTCTTTGTTCTTTCTTCCATTTTTATTGCTTTTGTCTCACATTTTTGTTCTTGTTTTCTTTTCATTTTTATTTTCTCATTTGGCTTCATTTCATCTCTCTGCATTTTCTTTTGCATCGTTTGGTGCTTTTTCCTTTGATCTTGAATCCTTGTTGGGTCTGTTCTGAATTGTTTCGATTTCTTGTGTCATTTTTTCTCTTGGTCATGGGATTTTCTATCTTTTTGTGCCCTAGTTGTCTATGGTATTGCTCTATGTTCAGGTTGAACTATTTTGAATTATCTAAATTCAAGTTTCAATCATTTGAAATCAAAAATTTCTTGACCCCACACATGGCTTGATCCCAAGGGCATGATTAAGATATTCTAATATTTTTCATCACCCAAAATTTCCCTTTCCCCACATGTATTTCATCATCAGGAATAAAACCAACACTTAGGCTTACCCATTGCTCGATTTTGGTTCCTCTACTTGTCCTATCCCTACATAACTATCGAGATTGGGAGTCAAATTTATACAATGAGTTTTATTTTTAATTATTGGCTAAGTGTTATTCCAAGTCAAAATTTTGACCCCCACATTACCATCGAGACCAGTAATTATTTTGATACCGAACCATTAACCCATCAATTTATACCTTGACTTAGGGACACCACCGATCCCATCTTGTGATGAATTATGGGGATGGGAACTTGGATTTAATTTGTTCCTAGTTTGCATAAGTTTAAGTCTTGGTTCATGATGGAGTTCTAACCCCGACCCTTGATATATTATTAGGATTAGAACTCAAGAAGCTACTAGCACTTTCCCATTTTGAATGGGTCTAGTCTTGAATGACAACCCAATCCCCACTTCCAATTCAATCTTGGGATTAGAACTCTACAAGATCCCCTTAATTGCTTTCATTGGTTAACTACCACTTCCTAATCGCAACCCAATGCTAACTCTCAATCACACTACAGGATTAGACCACGGATTGATACCAACTTTTTTTACCCCCATGTGTCTAGGTGCCTAGTCATGAGTCGATCCCGACAATCGAAAAAAATTAGTTGATGGTATAAAATGATAAAGTTTTTCGTTTTGTTCTGAACCTAAGGCCTAAACATTATGACTTAAAATATTGAATTGCAATCTAACTTGAATTAATGTGGATATCATATGAATGATTGTGTTTAAACTACTCCTCACATATATCTTTTCTCTTTTCTTAATAAAAAGAAATTTTAGGATAACTAACAAATGTCTGACTTTGAGGAGGATTTTCTTACTAAGGAAGTACACATTGAGGAGGTGCCTATTGAGGGGACATCTGGAGGAACATCAAAAAGAGAAAGAGTCAAGATATTAAAGCCACAATAAGTTCCTTACACGATGAAGTATAAGTACCAGGGGAACTCGGTTCCATTTAAATTTGACTCTGAAGTCATGAACATAACTGACACATTGGTGGGGCATATGGATTTAGACTAGTTCAACATGGGTACATTTTTAGAATATGTTTCCCCAAGAGAAAAGATAATTACAAAGTTAGGGCTAGCTCATGTAGCTATTTTTCTTATAGTTCTATAGTATCCTGAGTTTATTTTGACTTCTTCACAATCTAACAATCCTACTTAGAGACAATGTATTGATGCTCGGGGGAATGTTATCATTAATTTAACCCCAACCATGATCAGACATGTTTTTGGCCTCCCTCTTTACCCCAATCTTAAGATATTGACTGAGCCTAAGGTGCTTGAATTATGAGAAAAATATGTGGAAGGAAACAAAAAATTTATCAATAAACGGTGGTTGAAGAAAGAAAAGAAGTCAATGAAGAAAGTGCCACCTAATCCTAAGAGGTAAGAATTTTTGAAGGATATAGGAGATATTATCACACTACTAGACATAGAATTTGGCAAATCAAATTCTATTGTCTTTGAACACTAGATGTTTCTTTTTATCCAATTGATTCTAGATGGAAAGCAATGCTTCGACTAGTGGAAAATCATCTCAGATAACATTCATAACTAGATCCTCAAAGTTACACAAACCAAGACATTTTATATATATTCTTATGTCATCTACTATGGAGCAAGGATTAGAAGGTTTTCTGGATTGAACACTATAGGGTCAATGGACGATGGCCCAAATCAAAAGAAGGTTTGGGAGAATTATGACCAATTGGAGGTTAAGGAATCAGAGAAACATTTCAAAAGAGTCAATGATGCTTTTTTGTATGTTATTATAAATTAGCACATAGGTGACATTAGTTTTAGATTGTCGTGGTAAGCCGTAGAGTTCATTTGGGAATGCAAGTATTGGTTTATTATTCAATATCGCATGTCTACTTATTTTAAGTTATTTAGTTTTCATGGTCATTCCTTTAATTTTCCATGATTTTGCAGCAATAGGTGGGTTCTAATGGAGTTTTCTAGGTAGGTTGCAGAGGTAAATTTTGTGTTCTCCTTGCAACATAATATTTTTGCACATCCTTTTCCCTTGGAACTGGGATTCTATTCTTGTTCTTCTTCGGTAATGGCTAAATCAGCAACAAAGGAATTCCAAGATTTAAATTTGAAGCAACATACTTCCACGAAAAAAACATATCCCAAGAAGAAAATGTATGTACTCTACTCTACTCAGTTTCCTTGGTGTATTCCACTTCTTGAAGATTTTTCATCCAACATTCAAGACAAGTTTGAGGTAAGGAAAAGGTGTTATGATAGATTAAAAATTCCCCAAATGGGGGATGTTAATGTTAAAATTGATATTCCCGAGGGCACTACAACTGATGGGATCACACTTGATTCTTGGTATGATATGGACAAAGTGGCCACAAATATTTTTGAGCCCTTTAATTGGGTAGAAAAATAAGGGACTAAGATCAAAAAATTATCACGGGTAGTGGTAAACAAGAGCTTGAGATGGATTGAACTCCGTCTAAAATAGCCAAGGGTTGGGGTCTAAAAGAAAAGCGGTTCTTGCAATGAAAACACTTCTTCCATAGAAAATAAACAATATAAAAGGTTGACAAAAGGATTTGGAAAGGTGGAAGTAGCCATAGAGGATCATTCTCAATAAAATAAATAAAGTATCACATTACAGGAGATTGATGTTGCTTTACAAAAGACAAATTTTACATATGAGGATGCTGTCAATGGTGTTACTTTGCGTTTTTTTGCCACACCTCTAAAATTTGTTCACTTAGGTGAAGAGATTTCTGGAGATGATACTATTCCTCTACCTACTAAGGATAATGATCCTCCCATGCCATCAACTTCAAGAACTAAAACTATTGAAAAAGAAATAGCTCATGTAATGGATATAGTAGACATTTCTTTAGATTTTGAGAGAACTCCATCTCAGGAAGGAGAAGGACCTGAGTGGGAAGAGTATTTGAGGAAAATTGAAGAATAATTAGGAGAATAAGAAACCAAGTCTGAAGTTGGTAGTCTACATCATGCAGAAGTGGATTTAAATGATGTATTGACAATAAAGGAATAGGAAGAACTAATTGAAAGTGCTTAGAAGTTAGCTACTACACAAGCCACCCAAGAAGAAGAAGAACAAAGGAAGAAAATTGAAGAGCTAGCTCGGGAAAGGGAAGTGGTTGAATCCAAAAAGAGACAAGAAGAAGAAGCTCTCAAACGTGAATTAAAGGATACACAAGAAAACGTAGTAGAGGAAGAGCTTCAGGCTAAGGAGTTAGAATAGGAAAGGTTGAAAGACAAAGAGGAGGCTACTAGATGTGAAGAAGAAATGAGAAAGAAGAAATAAAGGCTGAAAATGTGAGAAAGGAAGAGGTACAATTAAAGAAGGAGCAAGAGGAGCTACAAAAGGTTGATTCTAAGAAAACCATTGGAATAAATTCTTCTATAACCCCATCCTCAACACCTCATAATGTTCAAAAAGTAGCCACCAAGCTAGTTGCATCCACTTGGTTAAAATTAAATTCAGAGAAGAGGTGGCGAGTAAAAACCCATAATGTAACATGGGATGAGATGAGAATAGAGATCAATAAATTAAAATCAAAGAAAAGGCCTCGTGCAGTACATTCAACCAAGTTTACTGTTGAAGGAGATCTGGTAGCAAAAGTTGCTACCCCAATTGCTAACAAGCATAAAAGAGAGTTACATCTTGAATATTGTCATATAAGTACTATAGACATCTAAATTTAATAACTTCCATATGATAAAAATCATCTACTCTATCCATCTATGTTATTAATAGTGATTAAATAAATTCTTTAATCATTATTTCATTTTTTGCCTAAGATTCCTAAAGTATGTAATTGAATAAATCAAATACTTTACCTTACACCTTTTCTTCTCTAAATTAAATAAATAAGACAATTTTTTTAATTTAGTCATTTGACCTATTTGGATTAAAACCAATTTTGAATCCCTATTTTTCTCTCTCCTCATCACATTCTCCATAATCCTCTTTTAATCCGGATTAAATTAATTAATTTGTGATTAGGATGTGCACCACTTAATCAAGATTAATATCACATCCTCCATAATCTCCCACTTTCCTCAAATCTCTCATTAATTATCATAATCATGTGTTTGCACAACCTTAATCAAAGTCATTAGCCACATTTGGCATACCTTTTGTGGTCAACCTTTCCACTTGCCTTTCTTGGCGTTGACTATCTTTCCCATGCGAATTTTTAATTCACATTTATTCACCCAAGGCTCCCCTCTTCCCCATGTGAAATTTTAATTCACTTTTATCTTTCCAAGGTCTACCCTATCCCCATGCAAGTTCTAGAAAAATTGAATTGTCACTTTACATGTGTCAAGGACTTCTAGAACCTTTGACTTGTCACATCACCCACATGTGACAAATCCCCAACTTTTTGGAAACCCTCTCTTATCCAATAGACTATCCTAAAAATGTGAATTTTTAACTCACATTTATTTCTCCAACCACTTCCCATTTTCCCATGGAGATATTTGAGGAATTATAAAATTCCTCAAATGTCTCTTTCATGCTCATTTGGGGACAAGAAGTTCTTTTTTGAAGAAATCTTCTCATCCCCCAAGGTACCTACACGGTACTTGTCTTTTATCCACATCATGTATTTCTCTTCCACCACATTTCCACATCATCCCACCATAGACCTTCATCTTGGCTTTGTTAGATCAATCTCAATTGTTGAATTCTCTAAAGAATTCAAATTGTCCTATAAATACCCCCTCATTTCTCTCAAAAAAAGGAGGAAGTTTTTTGCTATCAAAACTCTTGCAAAATCAACATTTGAGCTCTCATCCACCATAGAATTTAGCATCACACAATTACCATGTCTTCACCCATCTTGCATATCACTTTGCATATTTATCTTAGCTTGTCATCCAAAGAGCACACAAATCTTCAAAGATCAAAGGGCCAACCAAGGAAGAAGTAGCATCAAGGTATAACCAATCTTAATTTGTTTCATGTTTATCATTTTTTAGGCTAATCATTGAGGTGTCCTCTTTTGTGTTATTTTTTTTTATTGCATCACTAGTGTTTTAGCATATTACATTAGGACTTAACATTTTAGGAGATCACATTTCTAAAATGCTTGGTGGGACCCACAAACGGGTCTCTTTTACTTTACGTTTGTTGTTGTTGAAGCTATTTGCAGGTTTAGGTTGCAGAGGGGCAGATTTTCCGCATCGAGGGGCAGAATTTCCCTCTCGAGCATTGTAGAAGGGCGGACTTAACCTCCCAAGCATTGTAGAGGGGCGGATTTTCCTTTCTGTTCTGACGTTTCTAACTATTTTTCTGCAGAGGGGCAGATTTTCCCTCCTATTTCGATGTTTTTGACAGTTTTTTGCAAAGGGGCGGATTTTCCCTCCTGTTCCGATGTTTTTGATAGTTTTCTACAAAGGGGTAGATTTTCCCTCCTATTCTGACATTTCTAACTATTTTTCTAAAAGGGGCAAATTTTCCCTCTTGTTCCAACGTTTTTGACAGTTTTCTGCAGAGGGGTGGATTTTCCCTCTTGTTCCGACGTTTCTAACTATTTTTCTACAGAGGGGCAAATTTACCCTCTTGTTCTGACATTTCTAACTATTTTTTTGCAGAGGGGAGGATTTGCCCTCCTGTTTTGACGTTTCTAACTATTTTTTTGTAGAGGGGCGGATTTGCCCTCTTGTTTCGACATTTTTGACAATTCACTATAGAGGGGCGGATTTAACCTAAACATAATGTTCAGCAAGGTAAAAAAAATGCATTTTAGCTTCATTTTTGCCTCTATTTTTTGTTGTTTGGCGTTCTAACCCTCTAACCCTATTTGTTGGTGGGTGAAGTTAGATTTCTTGTTGATACTTTGCAGTATTTTTCTGAAATTCACAAATGGCAAAAGATAAAACAGCTAACATTTGTTTGCAAGGCCTTTATTAAATTTGAATTTTAAAGTTTTCCTTATTGTTGTATCTATGCACTTAGTATAATTAAGGGGAAGTAATAATTGTTGTTTGTTGTGTCTGTTTTTCTTTGTGTTACCCTAAGGGGACATTAGTTTGTTTTCACCTTCCCCTTGCACTTTGTGTAGACCGGGGGGGTATTTGGAAACTATTAGTTTCTTCTTTTTAGAGGGACCTTCTTGGGGATTTGATCACCCCAAGGGACGATCCCAACCATGCGTACCGGTGGCGTATACAAAGGGGGGGAGCCAAAGTTGTACCCCAATCCATTTGTGATGTAATTGGTGGAGATTCGAAGCTAGGGTGATACCTAGATAGACATGAACAGTTGGTCTGAGCCTTTTAGTATCTCACTAAGGTTCCCGACTCATGCTTGTGATAGAATGGTGTTCACAGTTGTGCCTCATGTACCGAGCGTATATCAAGGACTCCCTAGAAACTTTGTGCATCCTAGAGTAAGTCCTTTACTAGCCATACCCCTTAACACTAATCATAGGATTGTGCTTATTCAAAGTGTCTTTCTGTGAAAAAGCAGTAAATCTTGATAAGTCAGCCTCATTGAGTCATTTCAAGTCCTTGCCATAATCTCATCATCCAAACCAAGTCACTGTTTTCCTACAGAGGGGTGAACTTTCCCCCTTGTTTCGACATTCTCCATTGCAGAGGGGTGAAGTTGCCCCCCTATTCCAACATTTTCCACTGTAGAGGGGTGGATTTGTCCCCCTCTTTCAACATTTTTCACTATAGAAGTGTGGATATGCCCTCCTGATCCACTGTTTCACTCCAGAAGTGTGGATATGCCCTCCTAATCCACTTTTTGACTATAGAACAGTGGATATGCCCTCTTGAATGGACACTTTCATCCATTTGACCATTCCAAACCTCCATTTAATCACCTCGAGTCTCCATTTGACCATTTGATCATCCTAAAAACTCATTTGACCAATCCAAACATCCATTTGACCATTCCAAGCCTCCATTTAACCTTTCTAAATGTCCATTTATCACATTCTGATTGATCATTTCACAATTTGGGAAACCCATTCTACCATCTTACTATGTGACCTAAAAAATTGCACTTTCTGAAAAGATCACTTCAACAATGCATCTTTCATTTGAATTCATCATCATCTCTCATCACAAAATCCCTTAAACCTTGTTTCAGGAGTTATCTCCCAAATTGACCAAGGCGTTATGTTTGATTATTATCCTACATATCAATCATTGTCTTCAACCTAATCAATTTGCTTCTATCCTGAGGTGGATTTGTGTTGTAAGTCAACATCATTGGCCCAAATCAATCCCCTTCTATCTCAAGGCAAATTTGGTGTTGTGATAATTGATTTAGCCAGTTTAATCCGATCAAACAACATATTAAGTCACCCAGGGTGGTTTCAAATTTGGGTTTAGGACCCTTTCCATCAAATCCAATCCTCATCCAAATCATCAAATTGATACATCATAAATTGATCCAAAAAATCCAATCCTTATCCAAATCATCAAATTAATTGATACATCATCAATTAATCCATCGTCCAATCCAAAGAAATCTTATCCAATCATCCAATCAAATCAAATCCTTATCCAATCATCAAATTAATTGATACATCATCAATTAATCCATCATGCAATAAAAATAAATCTTATCCAATCATCCAATCAAATCAAATCCTTATCCAAATCATCAAATTAATTGAAACATCATCAATTAATCCATCATCAAATCCAAAGAAATCCTATCCAATCATCCAATCAAATCTAATCCTTATCCAATCATCAAATTAATTGATACATCATCAATTAATCCATCATCCAATCCAAAGTGATCTTATGCAATTGATCCAAACAATCCAATCCTTATCCAAATCATCAAATTAATTAATACATCATCAATTAATCCATCATCCAATAAAATCAAATCCTTATCCAATCATCAAATTAATTGATACATCATCAATTAATCCACCATTCAATCCAAAGTGATCTTATCCAATTGATCCAAATAATCCAATCCTTATTCAAATAATCAAATTGATACATCATCAATTGATCCAAATAATCTAGTACTTATCCAAATCATCAAATTGATCCATCATCAATTGATCCATCAACCAATCCTAATCCAAAACATCAAGTTGATACATCATCAATTGATTCATCAAATCCAATCCTTATTCACATCAAATTGATACATCATCAATTGGTCCATCATCCAATCTGAATCAATCAATCCAAGTCATCACCTAGATCATCCTTGGAAGTTGCATCTTATAATCACTTAGTTGTTTTGCATGTTCATGCCCATTCAAACCCACTCACAAACAAAAAAGAAAATGGCAGACCAACAAACCCAAGGTTCCCAACCAAATGCCCCTCAAGATCCTAATAACATTCCACATGATCCCCATAATGGCGTCTCATCTCAATCAAACACCGACATGCAAAATATCACACCACCCAGTGATGAAAACATGGTCAATCAACCTGAAGTCATCATTGATGAATATCTCAATAATCCTGCCAATGTCCAAATGATAGATTGTCTCCTAAATGAACCTGGGGATAAGATCCTCGTCTAGTTTTGATACATCACAATATTCCCCTCCCACATTTTTTGATCCACAAGCCTCAAAAAATGCTCCAGAGGGTTCCTATGTTCCTGAAGGTGCACCCGCTGAAAACTGGTACCACCCTAAATTTGGAAATGTTGCCATCCATCAAGTCCAAGAATATCTTCATCTTCTGACCACAACATCTACTATTCCACCACCCGATCCTAATGATCCCCATACCTATGGCATACTATCATACATCCCATCTTTTTTTCCACTTCCTCCCCCATATTCTAATATTGGGGGCACACCTACACTTACCAATGTGCTACCTCCTACATTTTGACAACCTCCAAATAATCCACACCAACCCACAACATACTGCTACCGCTCTAGCTTCATCTCAACCCTTGCATCCACAACACACTACCATTCTTGCACAACCATCACATCAGGTAGTGCATCCTACCTCACAACAACAACCATCGCATAACCCTTTCATGGTCGCCCCCCAACAACAACATATCTCATCTCACCCATCTCATCAACAACAACCACAACAATGACATCCACAACAACATGTGAATATCCCTACACAAACACACCATAACCCACTTACTAAGTACCTCTATCATCCCTCTAGCACATACATTGCTCCATCCCATCTCAACCAAACACATACCCAACCGCCACCCTGCACAAATACTTCACAACCATAACATTACCCCCACCAAAAAACATTGAATCCATCCCCATATGCTACACAACAACCCACCATTGTGCAACAATACAAATCCTATCTGCCTTACTTTCAACAACAACCAACTTATCCACAGGGATCAACTTACACTTCCTATTACCAACAACCATCATCACATCAACAAAAAGGCCCTACCTCTAAATATTACCAAAATTGTACACAACAACAGGACCCATCCCTCACTTCCTACTATCAACAACAAGTGGCTCCCACTCATCACAATCAATCATCCAACTATCAATCCACTTATAATCAGCCAACACACTCCTATCTAACTCAAACCATCTATGATCCAACAACGGTAGGTCCATCCTCATCATATCCGCAATTGTATCCATACAATCAATCCAATTTGACTCCCATGACTCTTGTCAATAAGGACTTGGAAGAAGTAAAAGCAGAATTAAAGAACCTACAAGCTGGAGCGGGTAAACAAACATTCAAGTTTGAGGACATATGTCCTTATCCTTTTGATCCCTCCATCTCCTTGATTCTTTTTCCCAAACATTTTTAGATACCAAAATTCGATAAATACAAAGGAACCAGGGACCTTATAGACCACCTTCAAGAATTTTATGCCCATTGCCAAGAGGTCATGCATAATGACAATTATCGTATCCAAATTTTCCCTAAAAGTCGACAAGGAGCTACCCTTAATTGGTTTATGAGCCTTGAAAAAGGATCTATCAAAACCTTTGCACAATTATTCAAATAGTTTTTCTCCCACTTCTCTTTCAATATAGAGAAATATATTGACACACTTGATCTCATGAAAGAAAAACAACATGAGGGAGAGACCTTTGTAAACTACTTGCAAAGATGGCATGCCTTAGCCAGCAGGATGAAATCCTCACCATCAGAAAAAGACATGGTCACATTCTTTATCAAAAATTCCCACCTAGATATGGCTCATAATTTCCAACTCCATTGTATCACCACCTTTATGGCACTTGTGGAAAAGGGCCCCATCTTGGAATGAGCCCTTGTTGTAAAAGGGCAATTCAAACATTTTAATTATGATAGAGAGAAGTCCTTTGGGGATAAACCTCGTTATTGGAATAGAAAAAAAAATGTTGTCAATGATGGTTTCACTGACACTAAACATGTTCAAGTAGCCACCACCATGCAAAGATACCCTCCTCAGCAACAACCGTCACTCCAAAATGCCATATACATCCCCCAAGGGGCACCACAAACACAATCCAACCAAAATAACCAAGGGGGAAACAAATAACAGTTCACTCAGCTAGGAGAACCCCTTAGCATGGTGTTTAACAATCTTCTTCAAGCTAATTATCCCATCACATATCCTATCATCAAACCTCTTGATATGTCTAAACCAAAACTAGCTTAGTTTAAAGACAAAAAATATTGTGAATTTCACAAGATTAAGGGACATACCTTAGATAAATGTCAAGGCCTAAAACCCTACATTCAAGGCCTCATCGATTGAGGTGAAATCCATGTAGATGCTAAAAAAACATCTTCATCCAATGCTCAACTCCAGATATATCAAAATGCTTTTCCTAACCACAATCAAGGTCCTATTACTTCCAACTCTAATCCTGGATCTAGCAACAATAACAATTAAGGTAACATCACCAATAATATCAGCTATAAAAAAAGTGTCATACAATTACCAAGGTGTGGTCTCATATGTAGATCAAGTAGAGCCACGTGTATCCATGATACATCTCAAAGGAAATGTTCCACAATTTTTTGTTACCACTCGATGAACTCGCATCACAGTCCCCACAGCTCCTCCATCTACTTGATGGTCATCCGTTTGTTCACAATATAACATCCTAGACCACCTAGGCAAGACTATAGCCCAAATATCCATCTTAAATCTGCTTAAGTCATCTCTAGTGCATAAAGAAATCTTGACTAAGGATTTTCAAAGCACACAAGTGCTTGATGATATTGACCCTACCCAATTTCAAGCATTGGTAGGCAATCTCTCATCAACCTATCAGTTAGCCTTTAACCAAAAAGACATGCCGCATCTTGACTCAAGCCACAACTAGCCCTCCATCTCGAGGTTGGTGTAAATTGTCAAAAATTAAAAAGGGTACTGGTAGCTAATGGTTTGGCCCTAAATCTTTTCACATTAAACTTCATGCAATAGGTTGGATACACCCAGGCTGATTTAAGAAGTCAAGTTATCACCATCAAGGCATACGATAATTTAGAGCAGGATTCTGAAGGAATTATTTGCCTCCCTATTCAAGTGGAGCCTATTGTATAGTACACTATGTTTCATGTTCAAGACCTTGAACTTCCATATAACATCCTTCTTGGCCATCCATGGATTCATTCTATGCAAGTTGTCCCATCCACCTATCATCAATGTTTAAATTTCCCATTTCAAGGAATGGAGGTTACCATACAAGTTGATCCCCAACCTTTTGAATATTGTCATGCCTTGGAAGCTTCCTTCCCACATTCACATTATTTCCCAGGAGTCAAAATGGGGGCATCCCCAACATCTGATTCTGACTCATACACCAATACACTAAACACCTCATCTCCACCATCATCCACACCTGCTTCCAATGTCACCAAGGTCCAAATCATAGACAAAGGATGTGGCGAATATGAAATGCATACCACACTTAATGTGGCAACCATGCCACCCTCCCCCCACATATATGGAGAACCAATTCTGCCAGTACCATAAGTGGAAGAAAAGACACTTACACTCACCTCCAAGAACATGGGTTCGACAACATTCAATGATCTAGGATCCCTTCAGGATCAAATGGAAGAAGATATCAGTCAATGGGTTTATCGAGAGGAACCTAAACCACCATGTCCCCTTATAAACTAATTTCAATAATTTTATCCACGTGCCTCCAAGTTTGTTTAAAAGTGTCATTACCAAGGCAGAGGCCTTGGTGCAAAAGAATAAGGAAAATGCCAGCCCATTGAAGCAACTACCATCCGAAAAAGAAATTTGGGCTTGGGTTATGATACTAAATAGAAGGGCCCTACAACATTCTCTATTAGTTCTAACAATTTTAGTGTTGATGATGATTCCCTAGAAGACATACCAGAGGAAGAGTCCATGATACACACGTACGATGATTTGAATCATGTTGACCTCCCTGCCATATTAAAATGTTTGTATGTTTGCACCATAACCTTATCCCTCAAACATCTTGAACTTATAGATCATGAACTATAAGGTAGCACACCTATTGGCACATTTCCCTCAGAGGATCCCTAACCGCAAAATTAAAAAGAAATAAAAGAAAAATAGGTCACCAAGTGAAAACCTCACTAAGGCACTTTTTGACTGGGAAAAAGTAAAAACAAAGAGTGTATCTGACAATGAAAACCTTAATATAGCACTAGAAGATGGGGACATTCATCTTCCCCTTTTGGGAACACAAATATCTGAGCAATCTTGTATTCTCATTGAAGAGACGCAAGAGGTAAATTTGGGAATAGCAAGAACTCCAAGGATCACCTATGTAGCCAAATCTTTATCAAAATAAGAATATCTCACCATTGTCCAAATTCTCTGAGAAGGGGTTATCAATTTTGCATGGGCTTATTCTGATATGCCTAGCCTAGATCCTAATCTTGTTGTACACCATTTGGATGTCTGTCTAGATGCCAAACTTGTCAAGCAGAAGCTCTAAAAGATGCACCCGCATATAGCATTATTAGTTAAAAAATAATTGGAAAAATTACTAGATGTTGGTTATATCAGACCCATTGATTATTCGGATTGGATTTCCAATATAGTACCTATTGCTAAACCTAATGGAGACATAAAAATTTGCATAGATTTCTGAGATCTTAACAAATCCTATCTAGAAGATGACTTCCCCCTGCTTAACATTGACATGTTGGTCGAAATTACTGCAAGACACAAGATGTTATCCCTTATGGATGACTTCTTGGGCTACAATCAGATCTGAATTGCCCTTGAAGATCAACACAAAATCGCCTTTACAACACCTTGGGGTACCTTTTGTTATAATGTCATGCCCTTTGCCCTAAAAAATGTGGGCACGACATATCAATGAGCAATGACTATTATATTCCATAACCTCAGACACATTATCATGGAAGATTATGTCAATGACTTTCTGGGAAAATCTGAAACTAGAGAAGAGCACCCTGCCATTCTGAAAAACATCTTTGAGTGCTCTGAGTAGTATAAGCTAAGGCTGAATCCGAAAAAGTGTGTGTTTGGTGTCACATCAGGGAAATTATTGGGCTTCATAGTTTCCCGAAGAGGCATCGAGGTTGACCGTACTAAAGTAAAAGCCACACTAGATATGCCTCCACCTAGAAACCTAAAATAATTAAGGAGCCTTCAAGGAAAGCTACAACCCATCCATCGGTTTATAGCCTAGCTTGTAGATAAAAGTCAACCATCCACTCACCTTCTGAAGATAGACACTAACTTCAAATGGAATCAATAATGTCAATTGGGTTTTGATATGTTCAAAGAATACTTGGCCCACCCATCAATCTTGATGCCACCTATCCCTAGAAAACCCCTCTTACTCTACATCTCTACCACTTCAGTTGTATTGGGGGCATTGTTGGTACAATATGACAAATCCTCAAAAGTGCAAGCAATCTACTACATTAGCTGAACACTTGTTGATTATGAACTTAATTATTCACCAATGGAGAAAGCATGTCTTGTTGTGGTCTTTAGTACACAAAAATTATTTCATTATATGCTTAGCGATCCGATAAAGTTGATATCAAAAGTCGACCCACTCAGGTACCTGTTATCTAAGATAGCCCTAACTAGCTGAATGGCTAAATGGATCATTCTTCTCATTGAATTTGATATAGAATATGTGGATAGAAAAACAATCAAAGGAAAAGTAATAGCTGATCAATTGGTAGAGGCCCCATTAGTAGATGCCTATCCCATAGAAACCGAAATTCCATATGAAGGAGTATTTGCAATATCAAAAGCTACAACATGGACACTATACTTTGACAGATCACACACTAATAATGGATCAAGGGTAGGATTATTTCTTATCATCCCCCAAGGCAATTACATACCAAAATCATTCAAATTGACTTTTCCCTGCACAAATAAAATCACTGAGTATAAAGCCCTTCTCATAGGCCTTAGAATTGCAGTCCAATGGCACATCACTCATTTGCAAGTTTTTGGTGACTCCTAGCTAGTTATAAAATAGGTCAATGATTAGTTTCTAAAAATATATGAAAATTTGTTTCCTTACAAATGAATGGTGGATGACTTCAAAAAATATTTCACCTCCATCCAATTTGAGCAAATTCTGAGACTCCAAAATAAGGTAGCAGATGCTATGGCTACCATTGGTTCTCTCCTCGACATGCCAAAAAATTGCATAGATTGTCAGTTCCTAGCCGAGCAACTCCTAATCCCAGTGTACGATATCCCTGAGAGTGACATGGTGCGTGATATTGTAGGTCTTGAATCCCCTTGGTACTACAAAATTTATACCTATATTCATGACAACACCCTCCCGCCTGATCTCACAAGAAACCAGTGTAAATCATTCATCCAATGCACTGCCCGCTACACCATCATCGGTGATACACTTTATCAATGTGGATATGATGGAACTCTCCTCCGTTGTTTAGACAAAACCAAAGTCCACACGACATTAACATAAGTGCATAGTGGTATTTATGGGACCCATTCTAATGGTATGGACCTAGCTAAAAGGATTCTCAAAGAAGGATATTACTAGCCTACAATGGAACATGATGCTTGTGAGTATGTCAAAAAGTGTCTTCCATGTCAAAAACATGTAGATTTGATTCACGCTCTGGCACAAGAGCTACAACCTATCACGACACCTTGGTCGTTTTCACAAAGGTGTTTCAACTTGATTGGCAAGATCTACCCTCCATTCTCTGATGGTCACACTTTTATCATCACAACTACTAAATACTTCACCAAGTGGGTGGAAGCCATACCACTCACTAAAATTACTGGTGTTCAGATCTCTAAGTTCATCCTCTACCATATCCTATGTAGGTATGGTATCCCCTCCGCCATCATCACCGACAATAGAAAGCCTTTTAAGAATAAGTGTATGAAGCTTCTTTGTGACACATATCATATCCAACATCACTGGTCCACCCCCTATTACCCCCAGGGTAATGGACAAACGGAAGCAACAAACCAAAAATTGATCAAAATCATTAAGAAAATGGTCAATAGCACTGGCCGAGATTGGCACCTCCATATCCATCCTACTCTTTGGGCCTACTGTACTTCCATCCGCACCCCCACCAGCGCTACTCCATAATATCTTGTCTATGGTTCTAAATCCATCTTGCCAATCGAATTTGAAATCCTTTCACTTTGAATATCACTCAAGAATCTCATTATTGACGAAGACACTTGAGTGGCATGCCTGGCACAATTGGAATTGCTGGATGAAAAATGGGTCAAGGCTTATAACCATCTGCAAGCCTATCAACACCGACTCAAAAGAAGATATAATAAGAAATTCCACCCTCACCAACTCAATAATGGTGATTTGGTCCTTAAAGAGAATCAGCGAAATCAGCAAGATCGAGAGAAAAAGGGTAAGTTTGAAGTAAATTGGTTGGGCCTTTATGTCATCACCACAAAGTATGGTTATGGTGCTTACAGGCTCTCTACCCCTAAAGGGGAACCCTCGGAAGAACCCATCAACATAATACATCTAAAGAAGTTCTATTCTTAGGTCAGCTGGGGTATCCATCCTGCTAAAGTCTAAAAATCAGAAAAAAAATAAAAATAAAAAGTCAAAAAAGTCAAAAAATACAAAAAATACAAAAAATCAAAAAAGTCAAAAAATACAAAAAAAATCCAAAAATCCAAAAAAAATAGCAAAAATAAATAATTCTTCCTATGGTGAAAACCACCTCTATGTGGTGCCTTGGATATGTACGATTGATGAAAACCTGGCAATAGGCACCTCTCCTATAGGGCTTAATCATTATCTACCTTGTTTCTTGGTTACTTGATGGCTTATCCAACGATTCCTCAATCCCATATCCTCCCATCCGCTTACATCACCTTTTTGCTTGGTTATTTGGTTGAGCATTGGACAACCATCACCCGCTATCTGATATCTTGAGCTTGTTATCCTAATCTGAGCTTGTGTCATCTCATTGTTATGGTTTTCTCCATCTAGGTATTATCACATCTTCTCTGGAACTACGACACCTCTGTGCTTGCACGTAGGCAAGGATAATCTTTGATCGGCCCCCGAGGTAGTTTTTCCTTCATCATCTATCCTCATGGTCCATTTTTTGATCTTGTTCATCCTCGGCCTTTTGTCCTATCCGAACTATGTTGCCCTTGTGCTTTCACATAGGCAAGGTTGATCTTTTGATCAGCCCCCAGGGCTTATGTTTGTCTTGGCCATCCATCAATTTCCATATTCCCCTTTCCGCTCTTTTACCATGGTCTTCTTCTGAACTACGAGGGCTCTATAGTTTCACATTGGCAAGGTTGATCTTTGATCAACCCGTGAACCCCTAGGCCTTTAGGTTGTGTCTCGTCCTCTCATTGTCTTGATGTCAAGTATGTCCCTATCATCATTGATTCTTCACAAACAAGATCTTCTCGTATCAAGAAATCTGACCAATGGCAATTATCTTGCATCATCTAGGTAACTTTAACTTAGTATCCAGCATCGGTCTTAATAAGATGCATCCTTCCTAATAGACCACATTAACCCCATCCATCCTTGGGATCTTATGGCGAAGGATGCTTGTAATTGATCATGATCTTTATGTACTTTTGGATTTTGTTTATTATTTGATCTCCCTTTCTTAACTAGTCAAGATCGCCATGATCCATCATATTATGGTGTGTTTTTCCTAGTCAACATTGGGGCATCACTTGACTATTTTACTGTTGTTGTCTATTGGGATGCTCCATGTAGTACCCACCAAGATTCCTATCAAATCCTGCGTAATGGGGGAATCCATTTGTGCTTGTGGTTATTCCAATACCTAGCCCGACCAAAGTCATCACGACTTTGGGGTATTGGGATAGACTTCTTGTTTGTTCTATTTTTTTTATGCATTAGACATTAATCCATCTTGGTTTACATACCCTAACGACCGATTTCTTATGCTATAGCAAAAATCAGTGCTCTAAGGATGGAAAATTGCATTCATTTTTCATTTCATCTCATTGCATATTCCCGTTTCATCCAATCTTACTCCTACATCTATGACTCCTGATTTTGGTTGTGCAAATGCTCATCATTCTTACTAACTTTCTTTCTCAGGATCCCTATAGTTCTTGATAGGTACAATGCCTCACACACCCTACGTTTACCACCTACCCATTGATACTTATGACTACATCACATTTAGTGTGCCAGTTCATCATTAATCCATTTGCATCAATTCATTAGGTTCATTTATCCATATGCATCAATTCATTAGGTTCATTTATCCATTTGCATCAAGTCATTTAGGTTCATCATCTATCCATTTGCATTAATCCATTTAGGTTCATCATTTATCCATTTGCATCAATTCATTAGGTTCATTTATCCATTTGCATCAATTCATTAGATTCATCCATCCATACATTTCCATATATTTTCATACCCATCTATGCATCATTATTAGGCCCATATTAATTACATCATATATACAATTGCATTTCATAAATCATTAACATCATTCATAATCACATTATCCACACACACACAAATAAATCATTAATATCATACATTGTCATAGCATCCATATCAACACAACTCATCATATACATGTGCATAACATACATCATCTATCATAAAAACACAAATATATAACCATCTGCATAAAATAAATCATCTGTCACAAAAATGTTTGGCATAATATCAATGGGAACCATCACATATAATCATGAAAAAATACAATGATCATCTCATATCCAAAATACAGTCACATCATAATCATATACATCCCATCCTCAAATAAGAAGCATATTCTCAGAATATGTGATACACCTCCATCTCATACCTATCAAAGCAACTATATCCTATCACCTGTCCTTTGTCTGCCCTAAGTTGCCCAAACCTGACCTCTGAGGAGACTCAGGCACTAGTCCTCTGTATGTCAGAGTCCCCTGAGACTCATGAGCCGGAGTCCCAAATCGCAAGGGAGTTGGTTTAAAACCACTATACCCGTTGGTCTGTGTCCCTAATGACTGGGACGATATCAACATTTGTGGTACCTGCCTAACATACCACATTGTGCATTGTGTTGGATCTGGCACTTCCTAGTCATATGCACATCTCCAATAGCCCGTCTCCTGCATATACTCATCCCTCTATCCAGCCTAGAACCTAGTGGCATTCCGCTCATACCTGTACCTATCGCGCTCTCGGTTGATGGCCTGTCGCTCCTGCTCCCATGCCTCCTGTGTCACTGTCAATAGTCGTACCTACTCTACAATCCTCTCCCTTTATGCCCATACAACCTATAGCTCTACCTACAAACCATGTACGACTAACTTTGTCCCATCACCCTACACTCTTTGGGCCTACCTCTCTACCTATCCCTCTCTGCATTCTCTACCCGGCCCACTGTTACATCTCTCTGAAATTGCAAAATTTGGACCTATCTCAGCACATCATCCCTCTCCCCCTATAGCACCTATAGCTGGCCCTACTCTCTCTCTCTGCATTTTCTCTAACCTAGCCTTTGCAACCTAAGCCCTCGCTCTCATCTCCTCTAAGGATGTCTCTATAGTAGATATCCTCTCCAAAAGGTCTACCCACTCTCCCTGCAGTCCTACCACCTGTCCTCTCAGTGTCTCCATCTCCCTCTCAGCTCACTGGAAACACTCCACTAAGACATGATCCACTCCCCCTACTAGCTTTGGCTAACCCCGCATCTGAGCCATTGTCATCGCTACATTTAATCTGTCTCGATCCCAAGTCACCTGAGCTAGCTCAACCTGTACTCTCTCCATCTATGCTCGTATCTCCTCTCTCTCCCTCTCTCTCATTTATATATCTATCATCAGAAAACCCACATAATGCTAAAACTCTATCAGGTCTGAATCCTCCACCCTCTGCACCTCTCCATCCGCCCTCCTCAACTCCTCCTCTAACACCCATATCCTCACCTAGACTCCTCTCAGTAACACCACTAGATCATCCACTAGAGCCAATAGTACTACTCCTAATGGCTCCACCACCTACACATCCATGTCCATTGCCTCCACCTCTACCTACTCCCGAATAGGCTCCACCTGACTAATCACTCGGATCCTCCACGGTTGTCCTCTCCTCCCCACCCTCATCAATCTTCTTGATTTTCCTCTAGCTTACCCCTCCACCTCTACCTCCTCCAATGCTCCCTCCTATGGATCTATAGCCCTCACCTCCTCCTGCTCGGCTCTCACCTGAACTCGCCCCCATCATACTCTCCCACCAATCCCCATCTGAGTGGCCCTCCCCTCCACCACCCCTAACATCTCCACCTTTGGTGCACTCCCTCCTACCTTCATCTCCTCCCCCCCATCACCTACCCCTCTTGCCTCCATCTCCTCCCCCACATCTCTCCTAGCCCTCCTCTAAGGTCACCTCCTCCTAATCCTCCTCCTCCTCTCTAGCTGATCCCTAGCACCACCCTCATCTGCCCCACCACTTTGATGTCATGCATCCTCTTGTCTCCCCTCCTCCTAGTCACCCTCTATCCCCCACTACAAGGCTCCCACGATCATCTCCTTTGGTGTGACCCTCTCCCACTGGTGGTAGTGAAACCACCAGGTGTATTGATCTTTAACTCCTACATCCTCTAGACCCAACCCACTCTCTATATAGGCCACCCCACCTGCCATCACCCACCCCTCCCTTGTTGCCCTCGCTGACAACCTCGCTCCCCATCGTACTTCTTTGGTAAGCCGATGAAACATAGTTGGCGCTGCTAGAATATCCTGCATGAGTCCAAACTACCTCATCACCCTGTCTGGATGATGCACCTCCACTATGTGTCCCTGACTCCCAACCAGGAAACATCTACATCTAAAGAAACCCTGATGTCTCTCCTCCTCAGCCCTCCATCCCCTAAATCGCCAATAAAAATACTGTTTCCATACTATGTCCTCCTCTCGTATCTCATCAAACTCTCTCCTCCACTAATCCATCTCTCCCTGTGTCTCACATCGTAGGACACAGCCCCTGGATACCCCAAACTTTGAAGCCACCGGCTCCCTATCATCCAACTCTCCTCTCCTCACCATTATGGCTCTCGTCACCAAGATATGCTCCCACCCCCACACCTGTAATAATGTCCTGTGTGTCACACTCTACATCCCATGATAGAAAATCACATGCATATCTTGATATAACTAGGCCAATACACATGATCCCCATGAAAATTATCTCTCCCGCAACTCGATAATATGTCGAATCACCTCCATATACTGTAAGCTGCAGAATCGCCTGCTCTGATCCAGTAGTAGTATCCTACTAATTAGACAGCACAAAAACAATGGTAATTTTGGCAACCCCAAAGCCATGCATCTATCTATGTCTATCTGCCCCCTCTATATCGGCAAATCATGTCGCTCGAATAGCACTAGGACAGTCTCATCAAACCGCGCTCCTCTCGACACCACCTCACTCACTAACTGACCTGCTATCATCAACCTCAAAATATGCCACACATCCTCTAATGTCAATGTCATCTCCCTTGTTAGATGATGGAAATTTGATGTCGCTGCACTCCATCTCTCTATCAGGGTTCTCAGCATCACCCGATGCACTCTCATCTCTAGAAATTGCACTAAGTGCAGTAACCTCGCCTGCTCCAGTGTTGCTAGGTCCACCCCACTCATGGCCTCTATCATCACTGCCAGTGCCTCTAGCCTCTACTCATGGGTCTGTAATCGACCAAAATCATACACTCATACTGTCCACCTTATCAAATTATTTATCCATCACTTTTCCAACTCTAAAACTTTCTTTCTCTCTCTCTCTCTCCACCCCTACTCTCTAACTCCCCCCTCCCGGGCTGGGGCAGATCCACCCCTGGCCGCAGGGCGCACCCACCCTAGCCGAGGTGGACACACCCTTGGCCACAAGGTGGACCTACCCCTAGCCACAGGGAAAACTCACCCTCGTCCAAGGTGGACCCGCCTCGAGTTGGGCCAACTCCGCCTGTCGACGGGCGGTGCCGCCACCTATGGACGCAGGGTAGTGCCCAGTCTGGCCATCGCTGGCCGCGGCAATGTTTTTCCGCCCAGCCCCTAGGATGGACCCTCCCCGAGGTGGGGTGGACCTGTCCCGCACCAGGGGTGGACCCTGGGGCAGATTTTCCCAACCCTAGGGGCGAACCCGCCCACTAGAGGGCATATTCTCCCTTCTGCGGGTGAATCGCTTGTTATCCCTTTCTCATTTACCTACCCTTATTTTCTTATTTTATCAACTATCCATTTTTCATCCCTCATCCACCCACAAAACCCATTTTTTCAAATTTTAATAAAACATTTCAAATCCATTAAAATCATGAAAATAATGCATATTCTCCCTTCTAACTGTTCATGAGAGGGCGTATTCTCCCTTCTGACTGTACACTCATCGGACCTCGTCCACCTAGTGGATGATGTCGGTGTCATTATCTTTCGGCATCTTTGCTCCTCATTTTCTTTCTCTTCTCTCCTATTCTCTCAACTGCTACAGTGCAAATGATGTGAGGTAATTTTTAAAATTACCTTATATTCTTTTTACCACCCTTTTTAAGGGGTATTTTTTACCCCTTATTTACCTTTTTTTCCTCCGATTAATCTCTTCCCTTCCCAGGGCCACCATTTGCACCCCGTTTATCCGATTGACTTCATTTAAAAAGAAAACTTCCCTAATTTTTTGCACTCTTTCCAACCATACCATTCATTTCTTCCTATCAAGAATTTTTTTTGGACACCTATTTCTCCCCCATCATCCTCTTGATGGGGCATACCCTTCACATTTATCCATTTTCCCTTTCATAGTCATTCCCTTGTAGGATTGGGGCATTTTCATCCTTTCCCTCGCTAATTGGATAGCTCAGGTCCTCCTCCCCATGTTGGGGCATCATCATTGGGTTACTTCCTCTATAGAGTCATTTGTATTTTATTTTCTTTGAAGCACGGTTATTCTAATGGTAATTCAAAGAGGGGAAAAATGTAGACGTATAAATTTGATCACTTTCATATGATCAAAATTGTCTACTCTATCCATCTATTTCATTAATAGTGATTAAATAATTTATTTAATCATTATTTCATTTTCTTCCTAAGGTTCCTAAAGTATGTAATTGAATAAATTAAATACTTTACCTTACACCTTTTCTTCTCTAAATTAAATAAATAAGACAATTTGTTTAATTTAGTCATTTGACCTATTTGGATTAAAACCAATTTTGAATCCCTTTTTTTCTCTCTCCTTGTCACATTCTTCATAATCCTCTTTTAATCCGGATTAAATTAAATAATCTATGATTAGGATGTGCACCACTTAATCAAGATTAATATCACATCCTCCATAATCTCCCACTTGCCTCTAATCTCTCATTAATTATCATAATCATGTGTTTCCACAACCTTAATCAAAGTCATTAGCCACATTTGGCATACCTTTTTTGGTCAACCTTTCTACTTGCCTTTCTTGGCCTTGACTCTCTTTCTCATGTGAATTTTTAATTCACTTTTATCTTTCCAAGGTCTACCCTATCCCCATGCAAGTTCTAGAAAAATTGAATTGTCACTTTACATGTGTCAAGGACCTCTAGAACCTTTGACTTGTCACATCACCCACATGTGACAAATCCCCATTTTTTTGGAAACCCTCTCTTATCCAATAGACTCTCCTAAGAATGTGAATTTTTAATTCACATTTATTTCTCCAACCACTTCCCCTTTTCCCATGGAGATTTTAGAGGTATTCTAAAATTCTTCAAATGTCTCTTTCATGCTCAATTGGGGACAAGAAGTTCCTTTTTGAAGAAATCTTCTCATCCCCCAAGGTACCTACAAGGTACTTGTCCTTCATCCACCTCATGTACTTCTCTTCCACCTCATTTCCACATCATCCCACCCTAGGCCATCTCACATTCCACATGTCAAGATGTGAGGGCTTGTGAGTCCTCAAATCACTATAGCCCTTCATATTGGTTTTGTTGGATCAATCTCAACCATTGAATTCTCTAGAGAATTCAAATTGTCTTATAAATACCCCCTCATTTCTCTCAAAACAATGAGGAATTCTTTTGCTATCAAAATGTTTCAAAATTACCATTTGAGCTCTCATCCACCATAGCATCTAGCATCTCACCATTACCACGTCTTCACCCATCTTGCATATCACTTTGCATATTTAGTTTATCTTGTCATCCAAAGAGAACACAAATCTTCAAAGATCAAAGGGCCAACCAAGGAGGAAGCAGCATGAAGGTATAACCAATCTTAATTTGAGGTGTCCTCTTTTTTGTTATTTCTTAGGCTAATCATTGAGGTGTCCTCTTTTTTGTTATTTCTTTTAATTACATCATTAGTTGTTTAGCATCTTACATTAGGACTTAACATTTTAGGAGATCAAAAGTACAATTAATCTGGGAAAGCATACCAAAAATCAACAAATAAATCTGACATATATTGTTGCTACCACCACTAATTCTAGATTGACTAAAGATAAGTAGGCCAAACATGAACTTAAGGAAAAAGTGGTAAAAATGAAAAAATTTCTAAAGGATTTAATTTCATCTACTCTTGAATAGCCTACACCTTTATAGGTCCCTATTTTGATAAGAAAAAAAGAGGTGGATAGTCTAAATGAAATGAAAAAGAGCGCTATATTGGTTGATAACTAGATTAATGTATTCAAACTAGATATAAATGAGAATCTAGAAAAGGGTTTCAAGTGCTATTTTGGGGGTCTTAAGTTGGTTAATGAGATGGAACAATCCATAAGGAAATGGTGGGAGGAAGAAGAAAAATGTAGGGAGTATTTGGGGAAGCTAAGGGTGAGTGCCAAAATCTTTGATGAAGAATTCATTCAGTCGCAATTTTTTGGGGATGAAGGACCTGATTTTTTTTCAAAATCTATCAATGTATCTATCTTCAAAACATAGAGTCCTCTTGAATAGAGAATTTCCATGCTAAAAATCATTCATGAAATATGGGAATAGGCAGACATCTTTGAGGAGATTATTTGAAAACTCATTGGTAAAGTTTTACCTCCTAAGAAGAGACTTGAATCATTAGGGGAAGTAAAAGATTATTTGGAAGAGACTTGATGAATTAGTGAAACAAGAAGATACTATTGATCTAATGCTCATGGATAGGCTACTTGATATCATAACAAAAATATGATGGGTGGTCATAGATATTTGTCACTTGAGAGACATTCTTGCTACAAGGCAGAAATTTGAAGAGTCGATGTTTAAAGCTAACTAGGTCGATGGAACTCATGATGATACCCTTTAGAAAGTTTTTTCTAATTATGATGAGTATCGCAGAACTTCTTATGAGGATGACAAGTGAAGAGGTTCTTTCAATTATCATTTTGATAGCAGTATTTTCAGGGTAGTTTTTGAGTAGGTGGATGACTACGAGTTAAGATGGGCAGGTCAGGAGTAACACATAGTGATCAACAAAGGAATAAATTGTGATTTTTAGTTTGGATTTTGATTGAAGAGACAGATGGTGCACGTTTTTAGCTCTAGAAAATTTAGTAGAGACAAATATTTGGAGTTAACTGGGCATCCTTAAAATTGTGGATCTGGGCCCCAAATTTTGGATCTTGATTTTTTATAGGAGGAATTAGTGTAAAATCTGGTCTATGTTTTAAAATTCTCTCCTCATTGTAAAAGGAGGGTAATTGAAGTCATATTAGCTACCTGAATAAGAGATTTTGACAGTTTACTAATTTTTTACAGATTTTTATGCAAAGATACTCAGAAATGCCTTTTTTATATAGTTTTACTGTCATTTATGTTATCTTCAAAAAAAAAATCAGTTTAATGATAATGTCAATGAACAATGGTTATTTTTATGTGAGTGAGATTTGTTGTGCATAAATTTATCTCATTTGATGAAAATCAATAGAATATTCTAAATCTGAAACCATTTTGTTGAATTATTTTTCGATGATGTTTATTTATGTTTTTTTGATCTATTAATTTTGGTAATGAGCTTATAGTATTTTGTTGTTTTAAAAGAATTTTTTAGAATAAGTGATGATGAATGGTTGTATGCTTTAAAATTTTCTCTATGAATTAATGCAATAGTATGGATTATTTTGTAGGTTGTCTTATTCCATGGTTTTAGTTGGTTAAAGAATGCTCATTACTAAGTTGCATGTCTGAATTTAAAGAAATATGTGTTCATATTTTACTATCCTAAACCCTGTTCTATCTTTTTCCATTTATTTACTTCATTTAGTGCTTATAAAAGAATTCATTTTTTCTTTGAGGGATTAAAAATGAACGTGTGTTTTTGTGTCTTGTAATATTTTTTGCAAAGTAATTTAATTTAAAAAGGTGTATGCGCTTCTCTCACACTTCACGATGATCTTGAGAATCAAAATTATTTTTGGTGACATTAAGTTGCATAAAATATTGCCTCCATATTTCAATTTGGGTACCTAACAATTGAATGAATCTTGTGAGTGTGAGTATGGCATATTGTAGGTTTTCTCCCTTTGTTTTACGACAAAGTTCGATCAAACTATGGGATATGCTTGCTCACTTTTGTCTATCTTAGAGGGCCTGCCTTGTGGGAAAAATTAATCACCCAAGGGAATAACCCAATCAGGAACACACTAAAGCCAAGCGACTTCCAACCGATATATAAGTGTGGATTCTCAAGAAAATTTCAAGAATCATGAGGATTATTCCAATTAGAAGGGTAGCAATGGTCTCTCACCGCATGGATGGTCCCTAATGAATGGAATGCCCGCATTAAAACTCTTGTCTAGCAAAGGCCAAAATTCTAAACTATTTGTTGGTGCAAAAGGTCATTTCCTTTGAATCCACCCCACATATACATCTGATTTTTTTGTAGAGATGAAAAGTATGCCATGGGATTTTCATGGGTACTGATGCTTGGTTGACCCAAGAAGCGAGTGCACTGTAAGGGGGAGCCTATGTGGTCAAGCATCTAATTATCCACACATAATATGCGTAGTTGGATTTATCCAAGTGGGCTCCCAACAAATATTTTCTCTTCATCTTAGGATTGTACATGTTCTTTGAATCGAAAACACATTTCTTTGATTGGAAACATTCAAAAAAACATCCACAAAATCTTCAAATTTCAAACCCTTTGGGAGTGGCAAATACCTTTGACCAAATCCAAGTTTTGTTGCTTTCCCTAGGGATTTTATCCTTAGAGGTCTCTAATCATTTGGATTTACATCATTATTTTCTCATACTAAAGTCAACCTACGAAATTATGCTCTTGAAACCTTGATTTTCACATAATGGACATTGTGGAATAAAAAGGAATTGAGAGATAGACATTCAGTTTGAAGAACATAGTCAAGAAAGTGTTTGTGGTAAAAAGAACCAAACCTAAGCAAGATAACAGACAATTGAACCCCACACATGTGCTTGGTATCTTTTGGTCATATATTTTCCCATGCAAACATTGTTCTTTTGGTTTGAACCACTTTTAGGGAAAAGCATGTTCTTCATTAACTTGGTCTTGTAAGTAGCCCCTCATAGGGTCATTTAGGATTAAAAATTAAACACTTCATCCATCCAAACAATTATCAAAATCCCATTTCACCAAAAAAAATTGGAACCTTGGAAAACATCACTTATGCTATACTTTTATGAAAAATAAACATTACCTTATTTGACTTAACACACTTAGTCAAATTATCAATCCTCTTGAGAAAATTTACCTCTAGGATAACACAACTTCCTAAGGTTTACAAGTTCAACATCACCTTGTTTGGCTTAACACACCTAGCCAAATTATCCTTTTGTGTACGAGTTTACTCTAGGATAACAAAAATTCCTAGGGTTTACAAGTTAATTATCACTTTGTTTGGCTTAACACGGTTAGTCAAATTATCTAATTCATTATCACTTTGTTTGACTTAACACACTTATTCAAAATATCCTCAATCAAAATAAAATCAAAACAAGTCCTAAAGTCTAACATTGATCCAAATTTCCTAATATTTTAAACACCCATATCATTCAACCCTTTCATCTTTCATCTCATCATTGGTCCTAAACCCCTCAGAGGTCAACAAGGTCAAAACACAAGAAAAACATGAAACATAAACTTAATTCATCCATCATGAGTAATCCAATACAACCAAACTATCCAAGCCTTACAAGGCCAATTGATTTTCAAAACATGCATTTGTACAAACCATACATGGGATCATTATCTCCTCTAGACCTCAATGGTACAACAAAAGTGAGCATTCCCAATCTAAATTTTGGAACACCTTTCCCTTTGGTAGATTTAAATTAAAGTCAAATCTTACAAATCTATCAACCAAACAATCAAGGCATGATCCTTCCCCCTTTACCAACCATCAATCAACCAAATCCGAGAAAAACCCCCTTCATAAGTCAAAGCATCATATCAAATCCTCCCATTTTTGCATCAATATCACAACAATAGATGGAAACCATCCAAAAAATCCCAACGGTCAACACAATCACCATCCCTCAAGTGTCTCAAGGACCAAGCATCTCAATCACACCATTGACCACTCAAACCCTGTAAATCAATGTGATTGTTCCGCTCATCACAATGGTCAACACCATTCCCAATCCACCACCACCACCACCAAAACACAACATGGAAAATTCATTCTCCATCGTGTTGCAAGCCACTCGACAAGTTGCCTACCAAAAGGCGCTCCAAAACCAACAAGCTACACAACTAGCTTCTCAGTAAGCGCAAGCACAATTATCCACCCAACAAGCTACACAATTTGCACAATTAACCCAACAAGCACAAGCTCAAGATCAAACCCAACACCAGGCTCGGTAGGAACAAGCACAATACCAGGCACAATTGCAATCAATCCATCAACAAGTCTTGCAATATTTTCAGGCACAACAACAATTAGCTCAGCAACAAGCCCAATAAAAAGCATTGTTGGCACAACAAAAACACAACCAACAACAAGCATTTTTGGCTCAAAAAAAAATAGGCATTACTCGCTCAACAAATCTTGCAATAGATTCCCACCACAATTTTTGAAAATGATGATCAAGATCCTTCAACCAATGATCATGTTGAAAATTTCTCTACATCACCTAATGAGCTAGAGGACATATCTCAAGAATTTATTCCAAAGCATGATCAACATATTTTACCAAGTTCTAGCAATGATCCTTTCCAAAATATATGGACATCCTTTGACCTCATGAAATTTGAGAAACTTCCTATTCCTAATGAAGATATCCAAGAACCCTTTATAAGAAATCGAGCCTTTGAAATTGACCCATATCAAGAACTTGATCCAAAGCATGTCGAAAGCAATTCCAAAATTATTCAATATCAAGAAGTTGTATCTCTGAGATACTACAATGATATAATGGACAATATTCTATCTATAAATGATGATCATATCCATATAGAACATACTCCTCCATCTACCCATGATATTATTTCTTGGGATGGACACGTAGATGATCCTCATTTAGAACAGGATTCCTTAACTCCTGACATTATTACACAAAAGGAGTAGGTTATTGATTCCTACAGTCAAACTCAGTTGCCAACATCAGGATCAGATATATTCCAAATTCAAACTAAGGACATCATGTATGAAGATATCCAACATTATCCACTCAAGGAAGTAGGTCAGACAAAATAGGATATTCCAGAGTCAGCAGAGCAATAAATTGAAATAACATCATCTGTAGTAGTCATTTATCAGAGAATGCTTGCTAAATAGGAACTCTCAAAATAGGGAGAATCAAAGAACAAAGATGCTACTACCACCATGTTGGGGGAAAATTCATCTCAAGAAAACGTCAAAATAGGGGCACGAAGGATCCTTATGATGAAACCAATGCCAATACTACAACCAGACACGTCATGAATCTTCTTCCACCCATCACCCCATCCACAAATTGGGACCAACATCAAAAGGAAGATTTGAATCAAACCATGAAGAACATTACCATCAAATATTTCCACAAAGGAAAAAGTATGCTTCTCAAGCAATGCACAAATTATATCAAGCAGTTGGTCCTAATTCCACGCATACTTCTATATCCACCAATCATTTCTCATCTTCCCAAGTTTGGAGAGTCAAAGGTTCCAAACTATCAACCAATCCATCTTTTATTCCTAAACACACTCCACCATCCATGCCTCCACACATGATATCCAATTCTCACATTGACCATGTATTGGAAATGACCCTTCATCATAAGGATTCAAAAGGCATTCTATCACGATGTACACACAAAGACAGAGTTAACTCCTATATCAACAAAGTAGATCATAATTCTCAAAATTTGCATTCAAGTGCATGTATCTTGGCAAAGAAACTTCTTCAATTAGGATATCGATGTAACATTATGATAGAAGTATCTACATCGACAGAACCAAGTGGTTCAACATGAGCTTAAAATATTATAGCAAAAATAAAAAAAATAAAAAAACATAAAAATCCAAAAAAATCATAGAGGATTAAAAAAAAATGGTAAAGAGAAAAATCATCCTCTATTGAAAACCACTTCAGTCGTGCTTTGCATAGGTACCATGATGAAAACCTGGAAAATAGGCGTCATGTGTAGACTAGAGCATCTGCATGCACTAGTTCAGTTGGAAGCATCTCATCACATCCATAATAAAGCCAACATTCCCTCCTTCTTATCCATAATAGATCTATTTATCCATGAACCATTTATCCAATCCATTTTAATCTATCTAAATCCATCTTCCAAATTATCTTGATCTTGACAAATTTTGGTGCACACTTTACACTTGCTTATGGTAAAAATCTTGACATGGATATTTTCATTGATCCGATCCTACTCAATGTTATCTAAGCCTTCAGGCATTATCCAAATGAGAATCCTCTATTCAAACACCTTATCTTATTGCAAGATAATCCTTGGAATCCTTTGCATGATTTCCATATCTATCTATCAATCCACCTATCCAAGAATCCATCCATGGCATTCCATACATTGCTAAACACTAGGGGCAGATATTTACATCTTGCTTTGAAAATAAATCTTGATCTATATCCTCCAACTTATGTGGCAAATGTGAAATCAAATTGGTCAAGAATTTGTGAGCACC
Organism: Sequoiadendron giganteum; assembly: GCA_007115665.2. Lineage (NCBI taxonomy): Eukaryota > Viridiplantae > Streptophyta > Pinopsida > Cupressales > Cupressaceae > Sequoiadendron > Sequoiadendron giganteum. The sequence goes on from CM021102.1 coordinate 304,832,136, forward strand.
AATCAAAATCACTAGCCCGTGGAATATTTTGACAAGAAGATGTTCCTTATCAAGCTTTATCTTTCATCAAAAATCAATCCAAACAATAAATATCAGTTGCATCTAATGTGTACTTCAATGTGACATCAAATCTTCAAAAAAAATTTGTTCCACATCTAGCTTCAAAATCCTGATCAATCAAAATCTAATCAATCCATCATCATCTTAGGATATCCTTCCCAATCCTTGTGTTTCTTAACACAATCCTTGCATTATTGTGTATCCTCAATAATGTTATCATCATGAATTCACCATCATCCTTGTGTTGCTTAAACACTATCCTTACATTTTTGTGTATCCTAAAAAATGTTATCATCATCAATCCATCAATTTGACCAATCAACCTTAGCTTGGTTTTCAACAAAATCCCAAAACAAAGCACTAATATCATCATATATCCATATCCAAATCATCAAAATCATGCGAAAAACCCAAAAACATCAAAAACATTAGAAAATATAATAAAATCCAAATCATATCAAAATCTCAAAAAAAAATCAAAAAGTGGCATCATCTTGTCAAACTACATCGTCTCTGAGCTTGAACGTAGGAAAGGTTGATCTCTGATCATCCCCTGAGACATTTTAGGTCAGTCCTTTAGGCATCCATCACAATTTGGAAATATATTTTCTCATCCATCTCATCGATAATCAAGTCCATTTTCATCCAAACTACGTCATCTTTGAGCTTAAATGTAGGCAAGGCCATCCTTGATCGGCCCCCGAGACACCAAATACCAAAAATATTCATAAAATCTAAAAATCAAAACAACCTCAAAACATTTCAAAATTTCAAAAATATCCAAATAGTTGAAAACCTAAATGGTGCACCCGTCTCATCTCGCTTTCACCTTAAATAATCATCATTCATAGTAAATCAATCATCGTCTTCATCCTTTGGTGAGTCAGTTAGAAGGAAGTCTAGCGGGTTCCAAAGTAAACACTCTAATCATTAGAAGTCTCGAGTCTAGGTCAGTAAGCAAGCAAGTTGATCAAGTCATATTATCAATAGCTTATCATCCAATCAATCTCATCAAAACCGTAATCACAACATTTCCTAGGATGCATCCTTCCCATGATGGACATTAGCATCAGGTATCACCTTAGTTTATCCTTTGCTAGTGGTACGAAGAACATTAGCTTATTTTTTTACTTTATCTAGTCTTTTTGACTTATCTTATTTTGCGCTCATTCCAAGGACCTCTCGATGATGCCTAAACAAAACAAGTTTAGAGAGAAAGGAATGGGGCAATGATCATTATCTTTTTGTTTTCTATGCTTGTTGGACGTTTTTGTAATATAACATGGCAGATACATTCTTTGTTAGGTCCATCCTAGCAAGGTTTGTGTATGTCAAGTGTGAACGAAAGCACTCATATCTGATTGTCGAGTCAAAGTCCATCACACTAGGTACAATGTCATCCTTGTTATTTATACCTTGATGCATCATACCTATGTGTGTTAAAGTAATTGGCCCTTTTCAAATCTCAACTCCTAGTAAGCAAATCATCATCATCGTCATTAATAATACGGCTCATTGGACCCTCTTAGCATCATTCCTTTCTTCTTATTCTTCTATCTTTACTGATATTTCTATCCAAAATTGGTGTGTTGTTTAAAAATATACATGAGGCTACCCATGGCCAATGATTGTCTATAAATCATCAAAATTATCTACATCAAAGAATTATCTTTCGTCCTCTTATCAATAGTACCAATCCTCTCGCATTTTATCACGATCTTGATCGGAAAATCAAATGTTTTCACTCGATCTCTCGAGGGGGAAATGTACCATCATAATCCTTATCACTGGGACAATAGTGGGGCATTCAGAATAATGAGAAATTTTTGAAATTTTGATCACAACAGATTATTTTTTGTACCAATGCAACAAGTACATTGCTTCAAAGAGGGAAAAAATGTAGACATGGAAAATATACCAACACACTTGATCCTAATTACTAACATTGTTTCATCCTGGATCACCTTTTCATCTTATCATCACATTTCATCCCTTAATTGAATAAATCATTATTTATCTGATTAAGTTATTTGTCCCTATTGATTGAATTAATCAATTAGATTTAATTAATCCCATCTCTATATTTAATTAAATAATCAACTTTATCTCTAGAGTCATCCTATTAAACTGAATAAATTAAACCTTATTTAATTTTGTCTAACATCATCCCCCTTTAGTTAAATAAATTAAAATCTTTATTTAATTAAAGTCTAAATCATTTTCCTCTCAATCTTAATTTAAATAAATCCTAAAATCTAAGTCAAAATTGTCAAATCACCTAATCTCTCATTAAATTGATCAAATCTTGATTAATTTAATCTCAATCACTAAAATCTTGTATATTTTGCAACTTGCACCAATAAATCAATTTAATTGATTTATTAATTAATCTATTTTCCCTCAATTTGGCATCAAAAGGGAATATTCTTCAAATTTGAAAAATTCCTCCAAAAGGGGATGGGTACTTCCAACAAGGAATTTGATGTCTCTTACATGTCCTTGGCCTTAAGCCAAGTGACAATAACTCCATTCTTCTCTCCCTCCAACATGTCATTTCACTAAATTTGAACTTTTAATCTAATATCATTTATTGGCACTTTGATCAAAATGTGCACAACCTTCACCCATTCACATCTTGACAAGTGGCACTTGGCCATTGGATGTTGAATTATCCCACATTTCCCAAATCTTGCTTATTATTCCAATTTGAAATATATAAATGAGACTCTTCCTCTCATTCATCATCCACAATTTGAGTAAACATATTATAATCAACTTCATCCTCAAGCATATATGATTTCATCCATTTTATCAAGTTTTTAGCTAGGTTATGGAGGTTTTCCATCATGGAGCTTGATTGAATTTAAGTGGATCACTCATCAATATTGCATCATTGGAGTTGGGAAAGGTCTAATTTCTACACATAATTGGCACCAACTCCCCCATGGGATCAAGTGTTTGATTTACATTGAATAAGATTTGATATTTTTTGTTTATGTTTGCTTGTGTTCTTCATCTCATTTAATGTTCTTTGCAATTTAAATGGATTTCATGGGGAATCTTTGTTCTTGCTTGCATATGGATCTAACAATGTGTTTGTTTCTTGTGTTTTTGAAGGTATAAGACTGGGGTTCACACCAATAGGTCCCTTGAACATTATAGTTACATAGGCCACTAAATGAGGACAGCATAGTTGAGAGCCAACTACAGAGATCTTGGAAGATACATGGTTTTAGATTATTTGTCTTTTTCAGGAGAAATAAAGTAGCAATATTATGTTTTAACGTTGTTGTGTTACATTGATTATCACAATCATGAGAGATCATTTAACATCACAGGAGACAAAATCCTCAAGGGGTGTATAAAGTTAACTTTATGAGGCACAAACATCACCCTACAGGGTGTACAAAAATTTAATATCATGAGGGATGAACTTCACCTCAGGGGTTGTACAAACTTTTAATATGACATTGGACAAAATATCAAGATACCACACCTTAGGGGGTGTTATAAATAAATCACCACTAAGGGTTTTTCTAGTAAATAGGTCACCCTATGTTGAAGGACACTACTCAATGCATGAGCAGTTACACCATAAGGAGTATCATACATGACACTATCATTAAGAGAGGATAAATCACAGGATGAAGGGCCACACCTAAGGGGGTGTCACACATAATACCACCACTAACGAGATGTAACATGATATGAAAAATCACACCTTATAACACCATAAAGAGGTCACAATTTAGTGATAATCTGTATGATATTGTGAACCTGGATTCAATTAACCTACACAAACACAATAAACAAGCATAATGTTAGATCAAATGCAAGAAATAAATCAAGGTTCCCCATGAAATTAGATTGCAACATTAAAATAGGAAAACAAGTAAAGCACAATATAAATGGAAGTAAGAAAATCCTATTCTAATGAACAAACTATCAATTTCATGGGGGGATTGGTGTTGATTGGTATGTCGAAATCAGCCCTTTCCCGATTATTGTTTGTAAGATTGATGATTGTGATGGTGATATTAGCTGGTTTTAATGGAATGTAAAATATTAGATCTCAATTTAAGAGAGTAACCTTGCATGAAATCTGTGAAATTTGTGGATGAAATAAAGTATAGTATACTGGCTTGAATTGTGGATGATAAAATGAGGAGAGAAGCCTCCAATTTATAGATTTTCAAACTGAAAAACAGAGTGAAATAGAGAAATGTGGGATCATTTAACATCCAATGGCCAAGTGCCACTTGTCAAGATGTGAATGGTTGATAGTTGTGCACATTTTGGCCAAACTGCCAATAAATGCAATTAGGTGGAATTTTGAATTTGAGAAATGACATGTGAGAGGGGAAAAGGAATGAAATAAATGTCACTTGGCTCAATGCACAAGGACATGTAAGAGGAATGAAATGCATTTTTTGATGTACAAGTCCACTTGGACTTTTTGAATTCAAATTTGAAGGAATATTCCTTTTTGATGCCATGTGAGGGAAAATAGATGAATTAATAAATCAAAGTAATTGATTTATTGTGCAAGTTTCATTCTCTAGAGAATGTGACATAAATTAGGATTAAGTTAATCAAGGTTTAATTAATCTAATGAGGGATTTAGGAGATGTGACAATTTAGACTTAAATTGATGAATTAATTTAAATCAGAATTGAGAGGAATTGATTTAATTAAATAAATGATTTTGATTTATTTAACTAAGTGGGATAATGTTAGATTAAATCAAATAAGGTTTAATATATTTAATTTAATAAGAGGATTTTAGAGGCTTTAATCAAATAAAATGATTTATTTAATTAAATAGAGTCAGAAGATTAATTAAATTAAATTGATTAATTTAATCAAAGAAGGAGAAAGTCTTAATCAGATAAACAATTATTTATTAAATTAAGAGACAGAATATGTTGAAAGGTTGAGAGTATGATTCAGGAAGAAATTTTGTTAATAAATAGGATCAAGTGTGTCAAACCAAACTTGCACATTTTCCATGTCTACATTTTGCCCCTCTTTGAAGCAATGTACTTGTTCCATTGATTCAAAGAATAAACTATTGTGATCAAAGTCAAAATTTTCTTGATTTTTCAGATGCCTCACTATTGCCCTAGCAAGAAGAATTACGCTAGTATATTGCTCCCCTCAAGAGATTGAGTGAAAATGCTAATTTCCAATCGATATCTCGATAACATGCAAGAGGAGTGGTTCTATTGATCAGAGGACAAAAGATAATTCTTTGATGTAGACAAACCTGATGATGTATAGACAGTCATCAACCATGGGTAGTCTCATGTATATATTGATGCGACACACCAATATTTGATAGAAATATTAGTAAAGATAGATGAATGAGAAGAATGGAAGGACGATCCACACAAGATGATGGTTGATGATATATTGCTTACCAGGAGCTGGGATTTTCAAAGGACCAATTACTTTATGTTTGATAACACGCATAGGTACAATGCATCAAGGTACAAAGGACTAGGATGGCATTGTATTTAGTGTGATGGAATTTGACTTGACAATCAGATAGGAGTATTCTTGTTCACACTTAGCATACATACTTCATTCAGGATTTGGTTCAAACATTCTAAACACCTTAGGCCAAAACATAGGAAAGCAAGCTTTCGTATGTGGTCAACAAGATATCCAAAACATCCTCTCCACAAACCAAACAAAGCATATGTCACTAAGTTATTTTACAAGTGTGTCCCACAAGCATAGTAGATAAAAGAGACAATGATCTTTTCCCCATTCCTTTCTCTCTAAACTTATTTTGTTTAGGTATCATCGAGAGGTCCTTGGAATGAGAGCAAAATAATATAAGCCAATAAAATGACCAAATAAAGCAAACAAACAAGCTAATGTTATTTGTACCGCTATCCAAGGCTAAACTACTATGAGGTACCTAATGCTTATGACCATCGTGGGAAGGATTCCTCTTAGGACATGTAGTGAATAGGGTTTTGGTGAGAGTGATTGGATGATAAGCAATTGATACTCCGAGTTGACCAACTTGCTTGCTTAGTGACTTAGACTTTTGAGACTCTAACGATTAGGGTTTTCACTTCTGAATGTGCTAAACTTTCCTCTAACTGACTCACCAAAAGGTGAAGGTTATGATTTATTTGAGTAGGAATGATGACTATCATGGGTGAAAGCGAAATGAGATGGATGCACCATTTGAGATTTTTTAGATATTTTGAGGTTGTTTTTGGTATTTTCAAGATGTTTTACATTTTTTTTTGGTATTTTCAAGATTTACAATGAAGAGACTAACTTAAAGACCTATCTTAGGGGTCTCGGGAGCTGATCCATAGATTAGCCTTGCCTACGTTATACATGCAGAGACCACGTAGTTCAACTGATGACAGACTTGACTCAATGATGAGATAGATGGGAAAACGAATTGCCATTTTATTGTGACAGATGCCTAAGGATTGACCTAAGATGTGAAAAAGAGATGGACAAATGGATTTCCCATGCGACGGATGCTTAAGGACTGACCTAAGATGTGAAAAAGAGATGGACAAACGGATTGCCCATGCGACAGACGCCTAAGGACTGACCTAAGATGTGAAAAATAGATGGACAAATGGATTTACCATGGGATGGACACCTATGGACTGACCTAAGATGTGAAAAAGAGATGGAAAAATGGATTTCCCATGTGACGGATGCCTAAGGACTGACCTAAGATGTGAACTAGATGGGAAAACGGATTGCCAATATGATAGACGCCTAAAGGACTGACCTAAATTTTTTGAGGGATGATCAAATATAAACCTTGCCTACGTTCAAGCTCAGAGACAATGTAGTTTGGACAAGGTGGAAGGCTGACAAGACTCAACGATGACATTTTTTTTACTATTTTCTGAGATTTTTCACATGTTTTGGATTTTGAATGATTTGGATGTTTTTGATATTTGATTTTTCTGATGTTTTTGAATTTTTTGATGGATTTTTTGAATGTTTTTACATTTTTAATGTTTAGCAAGATCACGAGAATATACATGAATCCGATCCGATGTAGGTATAGGAACATGCCCCCAACATGGTGCAATAGACTACTTTGGTGAAGGCAAGACAAACTGACCTTAGGAATATGCCAAGTAGTACTATGGTGGAATATGATATGGGCATCAGCTCAGGCTATGGTATGGATGTGAGCAGATGGGTGGATGGATGATTAATGAAATGTGATAGAATGGATGAGTGAGTCATGAAAATCCTAGTGGATGGGGAGTGCTTTATTTACACTTGGTGCATGTTTGCTAGGTTTTCACCAAGGTGCTTGTCCAAAGCGCCACTGAAGTGGTTTTCACTAGAGGACAATTTTTTTCATTACTGTTTTCAATCCTTTTTCTTTTAATTTTTTTCATTTTTTGATATTTTTGTTGTTGCTAGGTTTTCATCAAGGTCACCATTTTTTTCAAGACTTTTTTTTATTGCCTTTGTACTTTTTTGGTTCTATACCTTGCAAGTTCTTAGGCATAAAACTTTTTGAGGTGAGAGTCGTTTAGAGGCTCCTACAGAGGCTCGCCTTCCAGTTTTCCTAATTGATATGCTCCTGATTTATAGCTGGTTATGATGACGAAAGGTCATAGCTAGTTGGGCTTGAATTTTCCTTTGCTCTCTGTATCTAGCACATTATTTTGGTTCTCTTTCATCACAAGTTCGCCGACCTGGAAGGTGTGTTCCCTTATCTTCTTGTTGTAGCTTCATTTCAAGCAATTTTGGTAGACCTATAGATGATTTAGGGCGTCCATGCACTGTTCATCTAGTAACTCAAGCTCATTTAGTCTTGTAACCCTATATTCCACATCTTTGATGAGGTTTTGCAATGATATCCTTAGTGACGGGAGCTTGATCTCAATTGGGAGTATGGATTCTAATTTGTAGACCAGGGAGAAAGGGGTGGCACCCGTTGGCATGTGGATGCTTGTGTGGTAGGCCCATAAGGCGGGATTTAACTACAGATGCCAGTCACAACCAAAGCCATTGACTATTTTCTTAAGGATCTTCAGAATGGTTTTGTTGGTAACTTCTTCTTGGCCATTGCCTTGTGGGTAATATGGTGTGGAAAAGAGGTGTTGGATTTTGAACTTTTCACACAAGTCACGGACATCCTAATTCTTGAAGGGTGTCCCATTATTAAAGATAATGGATTGAGGGATGCCATATTGGAAAATAAGGTAGTTCAAGATGAACTTGGATATCTTCTTTCCAGTGATGTAGGTCATGGGAATTTCTTCGACCCATTTTGTGAAATATTTAGTGGTGGTGATAATGAACTTGTGGTCGTTGGATGAGGTGCATGAGATTTTACCAATGAGATCGAACCCCCATTGAAAAAGGGGCCAAGGTGTAACAATAGGATGTAATTCTTAAGCTGGTGCATGAATGAGATCTCCATGTTGTTGGCACTGTAGACACCTTCTGACAAAATCATGTTTCTCTCTTTCCATTGTCGGCTAGTTGTATCCGGTTCTTAGTAACTTCTTAGCCAAGGTCATACCACTCGAATTTGAACCGCAAGTGCCATTGTGTACTCAATCAAAGCAATCAGGATTTCCTTGGGTTTTAATCAACGTAACAGGGTTCCATCGATGCTTCTACGAAAGAGGGTTTCTCTTAGGATGGAAAATCGTAAGGACCTTTTCACAAAGATTCACTTGAAGTTCAGGGTAATGTCAGCTGGGAGGACTCCTAATCTCAGATAGGTGTTGATTTCATGGTACCGAAGATCACCGATACCAACGATTTCACATGCATATTCTGACTCTGGTACCTCAAAAGTGGTATGAGAAGCTGCTCTACCAGGAATTTGTGCCCTTAGACATTGTAAGGAATATCTAGCAAGGATCCAATTGTTGCCATTGCATCAATTTCTTTGTTGTTTTCCCTCAGTATTTTCTCAAAAGTGATATCAATAAAAGATTATTTGAGGCTTTCTACCACCTTCTTTCATGGTGTAAGCTTATCATTCTTAGTTTGGTATTCAGCGTTGACTTGGTTAATGATAAGTTGTGAATCTCCATAGAACTTTAATGCCACGATTCGCCATTGTGCCATAATTTTGAGATAGGATTAGAGCCTCATACTTTGTAGTGTTGTTTGTACATGGGAATGCCAATGTGTAATATCTTGGTATGCAATCCCCTTGTGGGGTGATAAAGAGGACATTGGCTCCCGATCCATGTTGTGTGTGGGAACCATCAAAGTATAGTTTCTAGTGATCAGCTATGCTGAGATTAAAGATGGACTCATCTAGAAATTCTGATATGAGTGGGTTCTCTACGTAGATGGGAGCTTTTTCCAGCTAGTTCGCAATAACTTGTCTTTTAATTTCCTTTCGCTCCACATACTTAATGTCATACTCTGACAGTATCATGACCCATTTATCCATTCTTCTCATGAGCATAAGTTTTGACAATAGATATTTTAAGGGATCTATCTTGGCGATGAGCTTGATTTTATGTGTCAGCATGTAGTGTCGTAATTTCTATGAAGCAAACACTACTGCTAGGAAAGCTTTCTCAATGAATGTGTAGTTTAACTCGTGGCCAACCATTGTCCTGGTGATGTATTAGATAGCTCTTTCTATTCAATTTTCATCATGTTGAGCTAGAAGAGCTCCCAGAGCTACTGTTGTTGCTGAGATATATAGGATCAATAGTTTTCTTACAATGGGTGGCATCAATAAGGGTTGTTTGATTAGATATTCTTTAATTTTTTTGAATGCCTATTCGCACTTGTCATCCCACTTGAATTCTACCCCCTTGTGGATTAGATGTGAAGACGCAATTTGTTTGTGTGCTAGTTGTGCTATGAACCTTCGGATGGACTGGAGTCTGCCTTGTAATCCTCTAAGTTGTTTTAGTGTTCTTGGTGCTCCCATATCGAGGATTTTTTTTACCTTTGTAGGATCCACTTCTACCCCTCTCATTGACACTATGTATCCTGATATTTTTCCGGATTGTACCCCAAAGACACATTTCTTTGTTTGTGCCTAACCTTGTATTTTTTTCAATCTGTCAAAGATATCGCTTAGGGTTCCTATGTGATTTTTCCTCTTCTTTGATTTAGCCAATATGTCATCCACATAATCTTCGACCATTTTTTGTATCATGTCATGGAATATTAGTGTCATGGCTCTCTAATATGTAGCCCTTGCATTCTTTAGCCCAAATGGCATCACATTCCAGTAGTAGGTGCCTCAAGGATATGTGAATGTTATCTTATGCTAGTCTTCTTTTGCAATCATTATTTGGTTATATCCCAAGAAGCCATCCATCAGGGATAGCATCTCATGTTTGGTCGTCATATCCACTATCGTATCAATGTTGGGTAGTGGAAATTCATCCTTAGGAAATGCTTTGTTGAGGTCTATGAATTTTGTGCAGATGCGGATGCTCCCATTTGGTTTTGAGACTGGTACAAGGTTGGATACCCCTTCTAGATAGTCAAGTGGGCATATGAAGCCAACATCCAAGAGTTTTTGTAACTACCTTGACAAGCAATGCTATCTGAGGATGATTTTTACTTAACTTTTGTCTAACCTGCTTAGCTCCAGGGTAAACAGCTAAATGATGAACCACCACTTCCGGATCCAGACGTTGCATGTCAGCATAGGTCCATGCAAATTTTACTTTCATTTATTTCAGAAATTCTGCCAACATTTTTTGTTCCTCTGTTAGGAGAGACACGACATAGAAAGTGATTTGTGGTGCTACCTCCGCTCTCAAGTTAACAGGATTACACTATTCTGTCAAGACTACTTATTTTTCTTGATGTAGAGAAGTAGGGAGGAGATTGAATCCTTCATCCTCTGGTGCCTCAAAGAGTTTTTCACCATTGGATGTATCATTTATTTTTACTATTTTTTGGTTAGAGAGTGCCACAATGTGGTTTCCACTCAATAACTCTGAGCTTATTCTCGATATTTTTCTTTTACGACTGAAGGACTCAATCATCTCCCCATAATTTGTTGTATCCATTAGTCCCATGAATTCTGAGAGAGCCTCATCATTTACGAATGAGTCTAGAATTGGCAGTCCTTGTTGGTCATGATCGATGAGTTGAGGGTATAGTAAGGTGATTTGGGGGGTTTGTTGGTTTGACTCAGTGGGTGAGGCACTAATAATTAGTAAGGAGGAAGCCTCAAAAAGAATGGGTAGGCTTGTTATGGTATCATCATTATCACTACTAGTGCAAACATCAGTGACGTCAAAGGTGAAGTTATCAAGCAAGATGTTTGTGCATATGGGTGGTCTAACGCTGGTTACCAGTACCTGAGGGAAGGACTTGACTGACCTACTGGGAGTACCTCTACCATGCATGGTTATACTCGGGGGAGTACATCCAAGGCCAAGGTTTCACATTCTTCTTTCTGCAATGATGGGCTCCAATCATCCATCACTGTTCCTTCCAAGGCTTTCGTTTCTATTGTAGCCCATGCCAAGCATTATTTGTAGCCCTCTGTTGGCTTCATTCATAGGTAAGGTGGCTATGGGTTCTGCATCACGGTATATTATGCTTGAAATATCCTCCTCACCAACACTTTCCCGACTTAGGTCTCCCCAATGGAGAAATCCAAAGGGGTCCATCCTAAGGGTGTGAACGAGTGTTTCAGTTGGTCGAGGTTGTCCATGTGACCTAGGAGATTGTGATAACTCTCCTAGAACAAATGCACTCTTCTTCATTTTTTAGTCATTGTATCCATTTTCCTGGATCATGTTTTTTATGTCAAATATGTCAGGGATGGCGGGTGTCTCTATCGCAGAAGTGGAGGTGAGGTTAGCTGGGTTGATGTATGCAGTGGATTGGCCTTCATCATTTTTTGGCACTTGGGGGATTTTATAAAACTTTTCTTCCAAGTTTTTGCAATAGGAAAATGGTTTGGGATCCACGTGTATAGTGACCTCCTCATTTTAGTGCAAGAACTTGATGCATTGGTGATATTTCAAGTCCACTTCTTTCATTCTGAGGATCCATGGACATTCTAAGAGGATGTTATATGGTAAGTCAAGGTCGAGGACCTGGCAGGTAGTCTCCATGGTTGTTGGTCCCACTTGGATTGGGATTTTAATAGTGCCCTGAGACACTCTTTCTTGATCATCATATACCCTTATTGTGATGCTCTTATTCTTGTTAATGGAATCCTCAGTGAATCCCAAGTTCTTTATAATTTTGAGACAGAAAATATAAAGGCTTGCACCTCGATCCACCAGGACTCTTTTAACTTTGTTTTTGTGGACCAACACTTGAAGGTGAAGTGTGCGGTTATGAGATGGTTGCGAGGGGAAGTATTGATCGGAGAATGTTATTATATTTGGGGTAATGATATTACCAACCATAGCTTGAAATTGATCTTTGTCAAGAGTGGTGGAGATGGTGGATGCCACTAATGCTTCATCAAGAATTTTCCTATGGGCAGTGGAAATTTTGAACAGCTCCATGATGGAGATCTGTGCAGGAGTTCTCTTTAGCTGGTTGATGACATTGTAGTCATAGGGAATGACTTTTTTATTTAAAGTGGGGGTATTAGATGGTGCCCCTACAATGGTGACCTTGCCACCAAGTTTGGTGACTCCACAGTCATTGTTGGCACCCTTGAAATTAATGAGCACGACTATTTCATCGACACATGCCACTATTTCTTTATATACTAGGTTAGCACTAGCATATTTTTGCTTGCCTTTGTCATTCCCCTGATTGTTTCCTTAATTTTTTACTTGATTGTGGTTTGGCATCGGATTTGTGTATATTTTTAGATCTTGATTACTAGTTGGTTGCTCGACATTGATGATCTTGTCCTCGATGAGGTCTTGGATGATATTCTTTAGACTCATGCAATTTTTGGTGGTATGTCCCTTGATCTTGTGAAAGTCACGAAGGATATTTTCATTATACCATGGTGGTTTGGTCATGGGTTCCACGTATTGCTCAAAGTTGGAGATTTTGATTAGATTTTCCTTGACCAACTTCTTCATTATGGACTTGATGGATTTCCCAAGGGTCGTGAACTTCCGCTTGGGAGGGTATTTGCCTCGAGGAGGTGGTCATCCTTGATTGTCCAAGTTATTGATTTGGTTGGTGGGAAGTGGTTGTTGCTGTGCTACTACTGTATTAGTTTTCACATTATTGTGATTGTGATTTTGTGGCTGGTGATGATTTTGCATGTTTGGTTTGGGAGCACTTATGACCACTTTAGCATCGACCACGCCATCATTTGTGACATTTTTGTTCCTCGACCATGTTCAAGGTTTATCATTATAATTGTTGTACAGGTGGTTATCATGTGGTGGAGTAAATTTTGAGGTGCCTCCTCGTGCAATAAGGGCCCTTTCAATGTTGAGCACCTTTGGGATCAGTTGATTGTATGATGTGATGCATTGCATTTTTAAGTAGAACGCCAAGTTTTCATCTAGATTAGATATGATCATGCAAACTTGTTGTTCTTCAGGCATGGTCCACTTTCTTTGATTGGACTTGGATCGCCATCTTTGCAATAAGGATGCGAATAGCTCTCCTTTTCTTTGTTTGAGCATTGATAGTTCTTCCAAACTAACGTCTGCACCCATGTTGAAACCATAATTTTTAAGGAATGCTTCCACAATTTTCTCGAATGTTTTAATACTCGTGGGTAGGCAAGAAAACCATTCCATGGCTGGACCAGTCAGACTTCAAGGGAAGAGTCACATTAGATATGTGTCATCGTATGCAACCTCCATGCAATGTACCTGAAATTCCCTGACTTGGTTTTCAGGGTTACCTGTACCATTATACTTGTCGAATTTGGGGATCTCGAATCCCTTTGGGAATGGTACCATTGTGAGACTTCTATCAAATGGATAAGGGCACAAGTTGCCTAGTGTTCTGGTTGTTTTTCCCCCTCAGAGGTCCAACACCTATTGTGAGAGCAGTTTGATTTGTGTTACAACATCGTTGCTTGGATCAAGAGGTGGAATGAATGTGTTTTGAGGTGTTTTGGGTGTTTGATTGGTGGGATGAGTACTAGTGGGATTTTTCTCCAAGATTTTTTGTGCATTCAAGGCCTGTTGATATGCCTGTATTTGCATCAACAATGCCTGTTGTTGATCTTGTTGTTGTTGTTCCAACAAAGCTTGTGGTTGGTCCATCTGTTATTGTTCCCATAGAGCCTGTTGTTGGTCTAGTTGTTGTTGGGATAACAAATCTTGTTGTTGGTCTAGTTGTTGTTGCGCCAATAAAGCTTGTTGTTGGTCGAGTTGTTATTGTGCCACCAAATCTTGTTGTTTAGCTTGTTGTTGTGCCTAAAAGTCTTGCAGGGCTTGTTGGTATTCTTGTCGATTGATTGCTTTCAATTGTGCTTGGTATTGTGCTTGTGCCTATTGCTAGGCTTGATCTTGGGCCTATGCTTGTTGGGTTGCTTGAGCGGCTTGTGCGGCTTGTTGGGTAGCTTGAGCGTCTTGCATAGCTTGTGCAGCTTGTTGGTTTTGCTTTAGTTCCCTTTGATGATTGGCTTTTTGGATAGTTTGGATTAGGGTGGAGAATGAATTCATCACGTTGGTTGTTGTTGGGATTGGTAGTGGATTGGGAATGATGCTAACCGTGGTGATAGGCAAAACGGTTGTGTTGGTGGTCAAGATTTGGGTTGTTGGAGGTGTGGTTGAGATGCTCAGTCCTTGAGAAGGTATGTTTTGAGAAAATTGAGAACCGACTGATGTACTAGTTGTGGTGGCCTTAATTGTTTTCACTTGTTGTTGTGATGTTACAAGAAAAAAGAGAGAATTCGATGTGCTGCTCGGATTGCCTGGATTTGAGAAACTATTGATGGGTAGGGGGGAAAACCCAATCCAAGAGGTGATGTGGATGTGAATGGAAGAGGAATAAATCATATGCTATCTTCGAAGTAAAATGGGTCGGTGACCCTTGTTGTCCCAAACAAACCACCTTCTCCTTGCGGTAGATAATTTTGTATGTTTGACTGATAGGTCAGTCTAGCATGAAATAAGCACAAATCAGTGGATTTATGGAAGGTGAATGGGACGTATGGGTGTGATGGATTCACTGGGACAGAGTTTTCCAGTGTGGTGTTGACACTTACCTCTTTGTTGTTCATAAGGTGATGTTGTAACTCTTGAAACATAGCACTTCCCTTGTTTACAGTAGGTGAGGTTGGTGTGATTGTTGATATGATTGGAGGCATTTCTTGAGTGATGTTTGGAGTTGACACTGAGGATGTGTTCATAAAATGCGTGTCCATACTAGCACCTACGTCAAGGTCAGAAGGAATTAGGATCCCTCCTTTCATTAACATGCGTAAGTATTTAAACATGGCATTGACAATTTTATGATTCTCCAAATTTTGGACCATTTCTAGCATTTTTTATTGTGTCATCCCCATGTCCTCATTTGTTATGTCATCTTCATAGTTTTCCTCTTGAGGATTTTGTGATGGTAGAGGAGAACTAATTGGGAGATTTCTTGATCCCGCAAGGTTTTTTTTGGTGGTTACTTGACCCAAGTCACTGGAAATTCATATTTCGTTGATGTTTTCCATGTTTCTCTTGTATTGTGATCTTGTTTGGACCATAAAAATAGGGATTGTTTGATCTTCATTTTTAGGCCCAAAAGAGAAGAACTAGGAAAAGCAAAGGACCGAAAGGGGTGGTGATGATGATGAGATAAATGGATGAAGTGAAAGAATGAAACCTTTGAGGAACCTTGTAGAGATTATGCTAAAATTTAGGGCTTGGATTGGTGGTTTGACTAGATGTACTAAGTCAAACAAGATTGTAGTGAGTTTGTAGACCCTAGGAAGTTGTGTTATCCTAGGAAAACTTGCACAAGGGAATAGATAGGCTAAGTGTGTTAAGCCAACCAAGGTGAACATGAACTAGTAAACCCCAGGAAGTTGCATTATCCTAGGGAAAATTTGTTCAAGATATTTGTCTAGTTGGCTAGGTGTGTTCAGCCAAGATAGAATGATGCCGATTTAGCCTTTAAGTTTAGCATGAATGATTTTTCTAAAGTTTTAAAAAATTTGTTGATGGGATGAGATTTGGTTGATGGAAAGATGGATGAGGGTGAAGATTTTCATCCTAGACCTTGACCTAGACATGACTCTTTTTTTACAAAACCTCGGTGTTGAAGAACATGCTACACTTCCTATATGAGGAAAGAAAAACTTTTTAAAAGCTCAGAACTTTGTTGATAGTAGAATGCATACAAATTTAGATTGTTTCTTGAATCCTTCTTATAGAAGTTGTACAGTAGTCTTTCTTTGACTTCAAGGAGCATTTCAAGACATTGTTCGTGGGCTTGTAGACTTATCCTTTTGAATCTTGGTTTTGATATTTTGACCTTTCGAGAAATCATTTGAGGCAACATATATGAGATCCAATTTGTCTTTTATCTTGCCTTAGTGAATTATTTTTACCAAAAGCACTTTCTTGATTATGTTTCAAACTGCATGTCTAATGTCCCACTTTCTTTTTCATCCCACAAGGTCCATTATGTGGAAATCAAGGAAATTAGGGAAAAAAATTCCTAGGTTTAACCTTAGTGAAAACAAATGATGATAAAATCCAAGTACTTAGAAACCTCTAAGGATATGATCCCTAAGGAAAACAAGAGTACTTAAATTAGTCAAGGATATTTGTTTCCTCCAAGGGGTTTGAAATTTTGAGCTCTTTGTGAATTTTTGTTTTTCAATTGTTTTGAGAACCAAGCAATGTATTTTTCATTTCCAAGCACATGTACAACCCTAGGATGAAGAGATAATACTTTGTTGGGTTCCCACTTGGATGAATCTAGCTGTGCATATTCTGTGTGGATGACTAGATGCTTGACTACACTGGCTCCCCTCCATGACACACACTTCTCACGTTAGCCGAGCATCAGTACCCATGAATGTCCCATGGCATAATTTTCTTCTCTACAACAAAACCGCATGTATAATGTGGGGTGGCTTCAAAGGACATGACCTTTTGCACCAACAAAATAGATAAGGATTTGGCCTTCTAAACAAGGGGTTTTAGTTCAGACTTTCCATTTGTGGAGGCTGACCCATGGGGCGAGAGACCATTGTTTCCCTTCTCATCAGAGCCAGCTGTATGATACTGGTTTTTTTTCCAGTACCCACTTTTATATCCTGACTAGAAATACACTTGGCTTTAGTGTGTTACCGGTTGGGTCATTCCCTTGGGTGAGTACTTATTCCCATAAGGTAGGCCCGCTAAGATAAACAAAAGTGATTAAAAATATTCTTAGTTCAATCAACCTTCATTTAGAAACAAAGGGAGAACACACGCAATAAGCCTACTCACACTCGGAAGATGTTTTGTTCAATTTTAAACCCAAAATGAAAGTGTGAAGGCAATCTTTTTAACAATTTAATATCACAAAAAGAATTTTGATTCTCAAGATCACCATGTAGCGTGAGAGAAGTGCATACACCTTTTAAATGATATTAAGTTGTGAAAAATATTGTAAGACATAGAATACACTTGTTCATTTTATACCTCAAAGCAGTGATGAGTTCATTTTAAAAATCACCAAAATGAGATGTGAAAGTTGCCTTGTTCAATTTTTTAGAATCCAATTGAAATTTAGTAAATATCTAAGGTTCTTTTTGACCAAAAGGATCAATTCAAATGATTAATTTTAAACTAGCATAAAAATGGAAAAATCTAGCTCAAATAAGCATTAAAAAATGCTTTTGTGAATCTTGGATTTCAATCTTGTTTTGCCTTGGCTTGATTCCAATATCAACCTATAAAATAAAATACAAAGTTAATAAAATAATCCACATAATTTCTCATAATTTAAACATAGGTTATTAAAAAATGCCATTTCTTAAAAGAAAAGTTATTTATCCCCCTTATAATGCTTAAAATTCTCTTATCCATTGCTTTTTCATACATTTGCAGCCTCTACTGCCCTACCACTAATGGTTAAGGTAGCCAGAATAGTGATGTGGTGATGGCCTTGCATAGTCAATTGACAAGTTTACCACAATACCACGAACAACAGGGTAGACAACCACGGTAACGCGGTGGCGGTTACGAGTTACCACGCTACAGCTGGCGGTTAGACAAGAGATCGTGGTCAAGTGGTGATGGCTTGCTCAGATAGTCAGGCGGGTTTACCACAATACTATGGATAGCAAGATAGAAAACTGTGGTGGCATGGTGGTGGTCAAGTGAGAGTCAAGTGGTTAACCGCAATTCCGCAGACACTTAAGCAAGAGGTCGCAGTGATGCGGTGGCGGTGGTGGGCAGTTACCGAGCTACCATTGGCAGTTAGGTGGCAGACCGCAATGATGCTTTGATGGTGAACAAGAAATTACCTCACTACCACTGATGGTTAGGATGGTGTCCGCGGTGATGCTGTGATAGTGATACAGACAATTAACCGCTCAATCGCGGGGAAGAAACAGTTAGGCTGCAATAATGTGGGAGACTAAGAGGGTGGAGACCACAAGAGTGCGGTTAGTAGGGAGGTAAGCCGCAATAACACAGTAGAGGGGGTGAGTGGAAACCACAAGACCATGGTTAGTGAGGAGAGGGTCCATGGTATGGTGGTGGATACTGCGGGGTGATCCCACAATAGTGGTTTACAATTTTTGGCCAAACTGGACACTGAAATTATTATTATTAACTAAATCTTCACATTCGGGCACCTATAGCGGCTAAACCATGAGGAATTTGAAGATGATGCGAACTATAGTCTCATCACATTTTTTCTATAGATTCTAAAAATATTTTTTTCAAAATTATTGGAATAATATTGCACTTCTTTTTTCATCTCCCATGAAAACTGGTTTTTTTCAAAAAACAACATTTTTAAAAAGTGATGCTCACCGTATACAACATAATTTTTTTTGTATGAAGGATAAAATTATATTTTTTTTGAATTTACATTTTTAACTATGATATCTAGCACTTTAATTTGGTCTCATAGATTTTTATTGAATATTTTTTGCTTAATAGAGTTTCGAAGTCAAACCAATTGCAATTCAGACATAGACGGACTATATACAACATAATTTTTTTTGTATGTAACGAAATTAATTTTTTTTTTGTTTAATGGATCAAGGACATCAATACCCAACACAAAAATATTTTTTAAAAAATTATTTTGATAATTTTCTATTTTTCCACATGTGCAAAACAGAGAGCTTGATTTTCAATGAAAAACCTATGTTTAATAAAACTAAAAAAACACATACATAATAAAACCAAAACATATTAAAATTATATTTGTGGGATAGATAATTTTTAGGACTACCATAATCATTTGAAATAAATTTTAAATAAATTCATTTGATCCCTGAAAAGGTAAATCAAAAGTGATTTTTTATCAGCATATTGATAGGTGTAAAGGAGACTCATTTATAGGTATGGTTTAAAAATAGCGAGGTTCTATCCAAGGGGGTTTGATCTAAGGTGGTTTGATCAAACCCTCTTCAATTGGAATCCTTAAAATGGAACTTTTAAAGGCTTAAATCATTATTTTTTCTAAAAATATGTGATTTCAGCAAAAATCACTTCCTCTCAGAAATTGTAAACCAGCTTTGTGGGATCACCCTGCGGTACCACAAGAAAGGAAGGTTGATGGCACGGTGAAGCGGTAAAAGGTGGTGGAGACAGTGAGTGTGGAGGAAAATTATGGTACAGTAACGTGGTAAAGGTAGGAGTAAAGGCCAAGAAAAATGCCTGACACTGCTATACCATGGGTGAATGGACTGAGAGGCACAATAGCATGGGAGATGGTTGGCCTGGCTGTGCGAAAAAATGCAAGGAAAAAGTATGGGAGAAGAAAAAATTTACAGCAAAGCCTGTTCAAATTGTGATTTGATTATTTAGATTACTTTCTTTCAGCATATATCAATAGTTAGGCATAAAAAGTTACGATTTGTAACAAAAAAATTTCTTTCTTAGACATTATAATATGCAGAAGTAAAAAACGCAATTGACTATCTTCTCATGTAATGATCTGTAAAATATTTTTAACCATGAATAACAATAGAAATGACTATTAATAAAATAGTAAGACACGTCGAATGAACTCAGACTTCTTGCAACAGAGATACAAGTGAAATTGTTAAAAGAAAATTCATTAAGCCCTCCTTATAGCGCCAGAATGTAAACTCGGATTCAATTAACCTACACAAACACAACAAACAAGCATAATTTTAGATCAAATGCAAGAAAGAAATCAAGGTTCCCCATGAAATTAGATTGCAACATTAAAATAGGAAAACAAGTGAAGCACAATATAAATGGAAGTAAGAAAATCCTATTCTAATGAACAAATTATCAATCCCATGGGGGAATTGGTGTTGATTGGTATGTCAAAATCAGCCCTTTCCCAATTCTTGTTTTTAAGCTTGATGACTGTGATGGTGATATTAGCTGGTTTGAATGGAATGAATAAGATTAGCTCTCAATTTAACAGAGTAACCTTGCATGAAATCTATGAAATTTGTGGATGAAATGAAGTATATTATACTTGCTTGAATTGTGGATGATAAAATGAGGAGAGAAGCCTCCAATTTATAGATTTTCAAACTAGAAAAGAGAGTGAAATAGAGCAATGTGGGATCATTCAACATCCAATGGCCAAGTGCCACTTGTCAAGATGTGAATGGTTGATGGTTGTGCACATTTTGGCCAAAGTGCAAATAAATGCAATTAGGTGTAATTTCAAATTTGAGAATTGACACGTGAGAGGAAAAAATGAATTAAATAAATGCCACTTTGCTCAATGCACAAGAACATGTAAGAGGAATGAAATTCCTTGTTGGATGTACAAGTCCACTTGGACTTTTTGAATTCAAATTTGAGGGAATATTCCCTTTTGATGCCATGTGAGAGAAAATAGATGAATTAATAAATCAAAGTAATTGATTTATTGTGCAAGTTGCATTCTCTAGAGAATGTGACATAAACTAATATTAAGTTAATCAAGGTTTAATTAATCTAATGAGGGATTTAGGAGATGTGACAATTTAGACTTAAATTGATGAATTAATTTGAATCAAAATTGAGAGGAATTGATTTAATTAAATAAATGATTTTGATTTATTTAACTAAGTGGGATAATGTTGGATTAAATCAAATAAGGTTTAATTTATTTAATTTAATAAGAGGACTTTAGAGGCTTTAATCAAATAAAATGATTTATTTAATTAAATAGAGCCAGAAGATTAATTAAATTAAATTGACAAATTTAATCAAAGAAGGAGAAAGACTTAATCAGATAAACAATTATTTATTAAATTAAGAGACATAATATGTTGAAAGACTAAGAGTATGATTCAAAAAGAAATGTTGTTAATAAACAAGATCAAGTGTGTCAAACCGAACTTGCACATTTTCCATGTCTACAGATATTACTACTAAAGAGGACATAATATCATGTACCTTAATAAATATCATGTGTAATATTACCACTAAAAGGGAAAAATTCTTATCCAACTATTGTAATATTATTCCCATTAAAATGTCAGTGTAATTGCTACAATAATATTCTAAGGAGATTGATTATTGAAGATGGGATCCTTTTCAGAAGGATGTACACACTATACAAGATCTATTATCCTTGTAACACAAGTGAGGGAAAAGAAAGACACAATGTTGCTTTGATTGAGGGAAAAGAAAGACACAATGTTGCCCCCATGCATGGAAATGAGAATCATATGATACTAAAAATGCCACATAGCAAGGAGAAACACTTAATTTAATATGTTTTATAGTTCTATACCAATGTCATACAATTCAATTAACCATTGCAATTTTTTTTAAATCACAACATTCATTCGTAGAATGGCCAATTGTTCTATGATATGCACAAAGGGATGAACTTTTAGTTTTTTTATTTTTTATCTTTTTATGTACACATAGGTGGTAAGGATATTAGTTCCAATTGTAAAAGTGTGCACAAGATATGTTCTATCTTAGACAAGGGTTGTGGAGTGAGAAGAAGGCCATTTCCAATTGTATTAGAAGGTGGCTACAAGTTTGATGTTGAAATAAATATTTTGTGTAGAGTTGGAGAACCTTGATAACCAATTCCTTTTATATCATCAAATGGTGTTTATTCCTAGAGAGTGTGTATTTCATATTCATTATTTATGTCACAACCCTATTTTTCAACAATCATAAAGCCTTGGTAATGATATTTCTCTAAACTAATGGGTGTATCACTCACTTTTTTAATAATATGGAGGATCATTTGTTGATATGGGCTCATCTTGGTTGGAATTAGCAAGAAATTTTGTGTGTAATTGTTTGGATCTATATTATAAGGCTCTCTAATTGTGGGAGGAGGAAAACATATCAAGTGACAGTATGGTGGGCCATGTTGATTGCTAACAAGGGTGAGTAGTTAATATTGGTGGTTAATAAAATAAATTTCTGGTTTCAATGTTGGGTATTATGTGGTTTAGGAATACTTCTATAATTGCTTCATCTTGCATCAAGATAACCTCATTGGGAAGATATTTATTATGAGATGAAGGGATGGAGGTTTCATATTTTGTAGGAGAAGCATTATCAAAAATATAACATGGAAAATCAATGAAAGATCTCAAAGAAGACATCATTTTCCCAAAGCTCTCATAAATTATGAAAGTATATTATTAACAAATTTATTCATTGAGATAAAGATTGCTACAACACAATGCACATAAAACTAGAAGCATATTGTGATAGAGTACCTAAAGAGGATACTACCATAATGATCTAAGAAAAAAGAGCCTGGTCATGTGCATTATATGCCCCAGACTAGTAACTTAGTTTTTAAACATTCAAAAGATGGATTTGTAGTGTAATGTCTGATTAGTCTATTCTATAAGTGTTAAAGTATAAAAACATGCAGTTTTTCAAAAATGCATGAAATTATAAAGATGCTACATGTAATACCATAGTACATACAAATTTTAGAATTTCCAAGAAATAAATGTGATTTAAAATACAATTTTTAGATTATGAAGTATAGAAATTTACTTCTTCTTTTTTATAAAAGGCTAGTGCCTATATTATATTATATAACTGAAATAGAAGATTACAAAAACTAGAATTATAGTACTAGCCAAATTTTGGAATAATAAAGACCAAATATTTTCATCTACAACATGTCTTGATTGTGCCAAAAATAGGCCCTTATGCTAGATTTTTATGACATTATCATGTAAATGTGCACCACAAAAAATAGATTTATACAATGATCAAAATGAAAGACCACCATTAGCATAATATTCACATCAGTCTTCCATGGAGCCAATATTAGCTCAGAGGTATCCATCCTTCCTTGGTCTTCACCCTCCTCCAAATAACCATTATTCATCGATTCTCCCATCATACAAGCGATATTTTTCTATTCATTGAGTGCTCGTTCATCACCCACAACATCATTGGTTAGAGAATCCTAAATTTTTCTTGCTAGTTCCATCGCTCTAGGGCCCTAACGAATATGGTGAGAAAGAAGAAAAGAGACTACAAAGTATTTCTCCTTACACTTATCAACCATTTTATGGCCAAGTATATTTTCACGGTCATTGAGAACCCTATACAAAGTCCAAGTATCATAATTATGCAAACCTTTTTTGATAGCACCATATACTTCTCTATATGCCAGCATTTTCCTAATATAGTTCTTAGAAAAGAGGCCACCGATGAGAGTCTTTCCTTTCTCCAATTTGTATGCTTGAGTGACTTGCAGGATCTCATCATCGCTAATGTAATTTAGTGAAACTAACTCATGTCTGACAATTGAAAGGAATTGAAAAGATTACACTAGGTCCATCACATTCAAAAGGAATATGGAGAGAACTTGTGTAGGAAAAATAAGTCTAGGTGAGTCTGGAAATAAAATCTCATTTCCAATAACTGATTTGATGCTATCCAACAAACTATCATAGGAAACATGAAAAAAAATTAGACAATTCAAATTCAGTTACTTCATTTGATAAAACAATCTAACCTCAAGGAGGTTAGGGGTAAAGCCCATTCCTATACCTCAGGTCAGTGGAGCAGGAACAAGTAAATATTATCGACCCTTGCATTTCCCACTACAAAGTGGTGGGATAAGTATAGAAATTTACTTATCCTAAGTTGATAAATCTAGAAAATAAAATCTTGTTATCCTTTTGACACAATAATTATGTATATTTTCTACTCTTTCACTATATGCATATACCAAAATAATCACTTTAAATGATTTCAAATTTTGATTTAATATTTTATATGACCTATTGTATATTTATCATTACAAGTATGAACTCGATCTACTTTGTAATGACTAAAATAAACCCTAGTTATGTTATGAATGAAAAATGCAATGGGATTTCACATTTTCAATACTTGTTATAACAACTATGTATGTACAAATGATGAATGAAATAAACCTAAGATATTAAGATATTACTCACATTCTAAAATAAAATGTTTTAGATTTTATAGGGTTTAGAGTTTCGTTATAGGTAGGTTCACCAAAAGAAATATTGGGAAAAGGGATCCAGATCATAAATCATACTTCTCCCAATGTGGGAAATTAAGGACTAAAAATGATCTCAAATCCACTTGACTACAAAACTGTATGGAAGAGTTGGAATGGTAAATTAGGGTTCTAATCCTTGTTATTGTGTGTGAATGTTTGAATTGATTTTTAATTGAATGAACTTGAAGATGCAATGTTATTCCTATTCTTTTCATGAAAATGTGAAAGATTGTTATGATTTTTGAGAAATGAATTATAGAAACATAGAAATGGAATTTAGAAAGATAAAAAGTAGACACATAGGAACCTAGTGTATAAACTTGGTTCTATATTTATTGGTCTAGGGAAAGATGCACCCTAGATTGGAGTCTTTCTTTTTAGGATTTTAAAACACAATCCTAAAGCCTCTGATCTATATCTCATTTTCTCCCAATGTTACTATCAAAAGTTCATCAATTAATGAGAAAATCCAAAATCTATATCTTGTCAACTTGTAGGGATTGAATGCATGAATAAGAAATATGTCTTCAGTCTTCCTCCACTTTTTCTCATATCTCAAAAGTAACACACATGAAAGAGGGGGAAGGGTTGTTCTATATAGGTTCTTTCCTAATTCAAACCTAATTTTGGTATTTCTACCTCCATGATTGCTATGATGACATGTAAATAGAGATTGCCCTTGGTCAGATAGAGGCTAAAGGATAAACAAGTAATGAATTTACTAATGTTGCAACTCACTATTCAGATTTTCATTCATTTATGGACAAAAATCATGTACTCATCACATTCAAGAATAATTTGATTATTTTATTGAAGTTCTACAATTGTTATTACTCACAAAAAAGATTATCATAAAACATGAATAAACTTACATAAAAAGATGATGTATAATAGATGTTACAATAATGTTAATAATTTTACTCTTTACTACTCTTGATTTCTCAGTAATAATTTAAATTTATTTCGAAAACATGCTAGGTGTACTTAGGATTTCAAATGATGAAAATGACTAGTATTTATGTTAAATTCTATAGTTTCATAAAAATAAAATATCGATAGCTAATAAATGACTAGGAATTTAAATAATAAAATACCAACATTGATATATCTACAAATGTGCCAAAAAGGGGTAGTCTAGGGTGTGGGGCACCTTAGTCTAGACCCATCCTTTTTGGGGCCTAAAGTATCAAGGTAAAATATTAAATATTTATTTTAATTTCTCATTGTTTGATTTTATGAATATTTTTATAAAACATTCAATTAAATGCATAATTGGGTCCAAGAACATAGGGGTAGAAAACCCTAGTGTGAAATTATCAAGGGTGAAAATTTTAGATGTTATATTTAGCCCCCACTTTAGTGAGAGTGAGAATAGGTCAAGAGGGTTTTAATTGTCAAAATATTAAAGAGATAGAAGACCATTAAATTTAGGGTATGCATTAACACCCTAATTCAAGATCCTATGGCAAGATAATATAAGTATAAATTAATGCACATATATAAGATGAAATGTAGCATGAAAAACAAAAAGAATACATGATGAATACACAATATGATGCAAAAATAAACATAAAAATGAAACATTATGGGAATACAATATAAACATAGATAAGAAAAATAATAATCATAAGACACATAACAACCACTAAACAAAAACATAATGTTAGTACTACAATGACTTGAGTCAATTTAAGGTAAAGAGACCTCAGTCTTAAATTTGTCTCAAATACTAAATATCAGTTTTGGTATGTATGTTATACAAGATGGTGCTCTCATAAGGGCTGGGAAAGTGTGTTATATTAAACCACTCATGAGCTCCATATATCTACTAGGTAGCAAGCTATGTTATACTAGGTGTCATTGTAATATGATGGATTTCACAAGGTTAGCAAGCTGCACTATGCTAGTTATTTTATGAAACACATGGTTCCACTACCAAGAAATTTGTGTAATGCTAGGTGGCCATACTAAAACATGCTCAAGTTCATGAATCAAAAGGTTACATTATGCCAACCCATAGAGTATTTTTCAAATCACACCTTAGGGATCGTATAGAATTTGACACCACTGTGGATCATTTAATGTAATAGGGGAAAAAATAACCTCAAGGGATGTATAATGTTTAACATCATTAGGGAGAAACATCACCTAAAGTGGTGTACAAAATTTTAATGTCATGAGTTTTGGTAGTTTGATTGTTATTAATGTCAAAATGGGAATCTCACTGATGTTAAAAGGAGAATTGAGTAATATAAGATGGGGATATTGTTGATCGATGTCAAAAGGGAATCATTGAATCAAGCATTGAAGTGTTATAAAAGTTCAGGATTTGGGCCTCTAGATTACCTTTCATCACTTTCTTAGAGAAGAAAGAGTTATTCGCTTTCAACTAAGTCTAAAAAGGCGTCAGACATCAGGCTTTGGTGTTAAGGCTTACACCTTAACAAAAAGTAATGAAAGGGTTGTGAAGGAGCCCCAAACCCCAACACCCAAAATGGATTTGGTGTTCATGATTTGGCTTTGAGATTTATGCCTTAATATTTTATCAAGTATGTAGTAAGAAGGAACGCCGAAGGTCGACACCTAAAAGTATTATGACTAGAAATTCTTGCAAAGGATAGTTTTGGGCATCATGGTTCGATAAGTTGGCTTAAAATTTAATACAAAGGCATGTAAGTGGAAAGGTGGAAGAGAGAACCCCAACTTCCAATAACTTCACACATGTTTTAGAGTTTCATGCTCTGGTTGTTTGAAGGTCAGTGTGTTGTTTAGTGAAATATGTGAAGGAGGTAGAAGGTAAAAGGTAAGGTCGACTACTGATCCTTAACAAATATAAATGGCATCAAACATTGTAGTTCAGTCTAGATCCTTAAGTTCTCCAATGCACTCCAAGTATGGGGTAAGGGGGATTAGTGACTCCCAACCCCTAATAGGAAAGAAATATAAGGTCAACAAAGAAAAACAATTATTTCCACCATTTTGTAGAAGGTATGCATTGACTAGGGTTAAACAAAATGGGTATGAAAATGAGCAACACGTGGCAAGAAAAGGTTGCTTGAATTTTTGATAAACATATTTGTTGTGAATCACTCGAGATCTATAACCATACTTAGAGAAAGTCAAATTGGATAGTTGTGTTTTAAATAAAGGTTGGTAGATGAGATACGCTAGATTAGGGAATGTACTTCAAGTTCAATAAAATACATTCAAAGACTAAAATTGTGTCAATGGGTAGGTGAATGGAATTATGGCATAAAAAATGATATAATTTTCCCAGCTATATTCTTGCAAAGGAGTGGAAGAAATAAATGATGTAATTAATGTGATGTCAGTTATGAACTTGGAACAAGACCGAGCAAGAAGGAATATGGAATTAACTCTATATCAAATCCTAAGATTATGATATGCCAAAAATAGAAAATACTTTGAATGAGGGTAGTGGTGCTTAGCTTAAGGAGAGATGTCTTATTAGTGAATAAAAGAGGTGTTAAGCTCATCAAAATAGGAGATCTTATGTGTGAATTATTTAGTATGCATATGTTGTGAGAGGTAGACCTATACTAGTATACAAGAAACGTCATCCAGGATATGCATTGAGTTGAAGAGGTGTGTGAGATACAACACAAAAGGGGAAAGAGAAGAGAAGAGTAGAAAAATGAATTCTTTAGCGGACAAGGATAAAGTATGAATAGTTTCATAATAGGTTGCAATATTGAAATGTATTCATTTTGAATTATTTGTAATCTAGAGTTGTAGCTCGATATTTTTTGTTGTAAATCTAAGTGATTGGTTACATCAGATATTTGATTTGGTGCTCAGTTATGGAGTTGGTGCTTCCTTAGAGTTTCTAATCTTAAAATAGGGGATTGGGGTATCCTTAGGTTTGGTTCCCTTAAAAATTGTAACCAGTGAGATTTTATTGTGAGGCTACATTAGGATAGTAGATCCCAATAGCTATTCTCACTGTGGTTTTTCCTATATTGGGTTCTCCATGTATATCTAGTGTTTGTGCATTTGTGTGTTTGCATGATCTCTACATTAAAAGCATGAAGTTTCCATAGTCCATGGTAGTAATGTAATATTATCTCTACATGTTTATTTTATCTTCTTCAAGAGGTGTTAAAACTTAAATTTAATTGATCTACTAATTTACCCCCCTCTCAATAGATATTTGTGTTCCAACAATTGGTATTAAAGTATGGTTCCTTTGGAGAAGCTTAATCAGCTTGGATAGATCTTGGATAGTGAGAAAAAATGTCTAGTCAAGAAGGTTCATCCTCAAACAAAGTACCTCTCTTTGATGGATCAAACTATAAATTTTGGAGAATTAGAATGGAAGCATAATTATCTTCATTAGGGTTTGATGTATGAATTTTAGTTGTTAGTGGATATATAGTCCTTGATATAGCTCCTATTGATCAAGATGGAAAGAGAGAATATGAGAATAATCCTAAGGTAAAGAATGCTATTATTTGTGGATTGTCAAACTCAGAATTTTTCAAAGTAGTACATTTTCAAAATACACGTGATGTATGGGAAAAGTTGAAAAACATTTATCAAGGTGATGATAAGGTAAAGCAAGAAAAGTTGATAAGTTTCAAAGTTGAGTTTTAAAGTCTCAAAATGATTGATGAAGAAAATATTGTAAACTACATTCTCAAAGTAGATGAAATAGGAATGTAATAAGAGAACTTGGAGAAGAGATGAAAGACTCGGTAATTATCAAAAATAATTTGAGATACTTTCCATCTAGGTATGACTCTAAAAATCTTGCAATAGAGGAAGCAAGAGATTTGGAAAAACTCACTGCTGATGAGTTGCAAGACACCTTCACTACCTATGAAATGAGAATGGGAGATGTAGAAGTGTCCATGAGAGAATATGCATTCAAAGTAGCGAAGAAATAAAAGATAGAAACCTCTACATCTAGATATAAGAAGATTGATGAAGAAGAAGAAAACATTTTCATAAGGTTAAGGAGAGGCTCTAGAAAATATAGTGTTACGTTACCCTTTAAATTCTTTAATTGTGGTAAGATAGGTTATTTTTCTACTAAGTTCCCTTATGGAGAAAAACATAATAGTGAACAAGTAGAGGATTGTAAAAATAAGAAACCCCACTTCCCTAAGAAGAAGAATTTTTAGAAGAAGAAGAGTTTGTATACGTAAGAAGAAAGTGATTCATCCAGTGATGTTAGTGATAGCTCAGATGATGTACATGATTATGCCTTTTGGTTGAGGGAAATGAGGCACATTTATGGAAAAAGAATTTGCAAACCAAGATAATGATAAAGTTGAAGCTTCTGATGAAGGAGAAAAAGGATAAGTTGATCTAGAGGGTGAACTCATATGTTCTTTAGATGAGATTGATAACTTGAGAAAGGAGAATAAAAAACTGAAGAAGCTTGCACAAAAAGATGTTGAAAATCTAACAATAAATCTTGAAGAATTTGACCAAATGGTGGTAAGCTTGAAGACACAAGTCAAAGAATCTAAGAGGATAGAATATGTAGTCAAATCTGAACTACAGTCTAAATCTAATGAATGTATGAAACTAGAAGTATAAATAGTCACCTTGAGGAAAGACCTTGAAAAGGCTAGAGAAAAAATAGAAAGAGGTTTGAAGCTGAAAGAAGGCTTAGAGATAATTGATGAGTTAATTAACTTGCAAAAGCCTTCAAAAGATAAATCTAGCTTGGGTTTTGAGAAAGTAAAGAGTCCTACCATCAGTGCATCTGCAAATTTGTATGACACCTTAAAAGTAGAATAGAAATATGAAAAAGAATGAGAAATCTTGCATTGAAGATTCTAAGAAGCCTACAATAGATAAGAAGGTTAATAAGTTAGTTCTTGAAGAGTTGAAGAAGAATCAGAATGCAAGAGGAGTTGATGTAGATGGTTTCACAAGGGTGAGAGATTTGAAGAAGCTAAAGGAAAGAAGACCTCCTCATCCTGCACAAATAAGTGCTATGACTAGGTATTATTCATATTTCTATGGGTATTTATATACTTGTAATTAGTGAATGTAAAGTTGTACCTATGACGAGAACAAACTTTGCAAGAAGAAATCTATTTTTTCCTTTGGTAGATATTAGTGTGATTTTCTATAACTATAATAATGTTGGTGACATAGCTAAGCAATGTAGAAAAGAAATTTTAAGACCAAAAGTAAAGAGTAAAAAAAAAGTATGCCTCCTAAATTAAACAAAGATTCAAAAGTCTCTAAAAAATATGGAATTCAAGGCAGAAAAGAAACCTAAGAAGGTTTTGAAAGAGAAAGAGAAAAACTCTGCACAATCTATGATTTCTCAAACTTCACTCCTTTCCAAGAAGTAGAATGTATGGGTAATAGATAGGGGTTACCTAAACATATGACTGGTTACAATAAAATTTATTTTAAACTTAGAAAATTTAATGAAATATTTGTGATTTTGGGAGATAAAACTATTATAAAGATCTATGGTAAAGGAACTCTAATGATTGATGGAAAATTTCCTACTTGTGATGTCCTTTATGTTGAATGATTGAAGCACAATATGCTAAGTTTTAGTCAAATGTGAGACAATGGATATAAAGTTTCATTTAATGCAAAAGGATGCAAGATTAGAAAATAAAAGAGATTAGTTACATAAATAAAAAGGACTGAAAACAACCTTTATAATCTCAATGAAGTAAATGGTCAAAGGTCAATGATAGGACAATTTTATGAGAGTTAGTTGTGGAATAAGAGAATGAGACATATAAATTTTGATCATTTGGTTAAAGTAAGTTTAAGAGGGATAGTAAGGCACATGCCTAAAATAACAAAACTAGCAAACACCACTTGCAAGGAATGTTAGATAGGCAAGAAAACAAGGGTTAGATTTCAAACAAAAGATTATGAAATTACAAAGCCTTTGGAATTGGTTCATGTTGATATTTGTGGATCCACAAGAACAAAATGTTTGAAAGGAGAAAGGTACTTCATGTTACTACTTGACGATTACTCAAGAATGACATGGGTGACCATTTTGAAGGATAAGTCACAAGAATTTGAAATATTCGATATTTTTAAAGCTATGGTTGAGAAGGATATTGGTAGATATATCAAATTCTTAAGATTGGATAGAGTTTTAGAATTAACATCAAATGAATACATTGAATATTGTGAGAAACATGGAATGAAAAGACAATATTTTACAACAAGGACTCCATAATAAAATGGAGTTATTGAATGAAAGAACAATACAATTAGGAGATATCCAAGATAATGCTAAATGATCCAAGTTACCCAATGTATACTAGAGAGAAGCAGTACATACAACAATATATACCTTAAATGGAGTTCAATTAACGGTAAACAGTGAAAATATCTCCTATGAATTGTGGTATGGCAAACAAACATATGTTAAGTACTTCAAAGTATTTGGTAGGAAATGCTACATTAGAAGAGAAGAAGACAATTTTGGGAGCTTTGATTCAAGATGTGATGAAAGGATATTCCTTTGATATTCCACCCAAAGTAAAGCCTATAAAAGTGACAATAGTAGGCTACACAAAATTGTAGAAAGTATCAATGTTAAGGTTAATGAAGATGTGAAATGTGTTAAAATCTAACAGAGATATCTATGAAGTAGAGTCATATTCTAAAGAAGAATTTTATGATGAAGAATATGATGAATGGGATGAGAAGGCAGCTGCAAAATATGTTCAGAAGGATCATTCTGCATAGTAGATTAATGACAATAACAATGAAAGAGTTCTAACAAGGAGAAGAGATGCAAATAAAAAAGAGTAAGTAAATTTTTCTCTCATATCTCAAATAGATCCCAAGAGCTATGTTGAATCCAAAAAGGATGAAAGATGGATAGAAGAAATGGAGGAAGAGCTTAGCCGAATTGAGAAGAAAAAAAGTTGGGAATTAGTTCCAAGACCCCCAAGCAAGAATGTGATAGCTACAAAATGGGTCTTCAGAAACAAGCTCAATGAGGATGGAGTTGTTGTAAGGAATATGGAAAGGTTTGTATGCAAAGGATATGGACAAGTTGAAAGTATAGACTTTGAGGAAACAGTTGCACTTGTTGCTAGATTGGAAGCTATAAGAATATTTCTATCTTTCTCTATTTATAAAAATTTCAAAGTCTATCAAATGGATGTTAAGTCTGCTTTCCTAAATGGAAACCTAGAAAAAATTTACATAGAACAACCTGAATGTTTTCAATTGGAAAAAGAAGATGATATTTTTTCAGATTGAATAAATATCTTTATGCTCTAAAACATGCACCTAAAGCATGGTATTCAAGATTAGACTGGCAGGTACAATAAAAAGGATTCAAAAAGGGATGTTCAAATAGTAATTTGTACTTCAAATTAGAAGGTGAGCATAAGATAATTGTTGTTGTGTATGTAGATGAAACTATTTATGATGGAAAAAATGAAAAAAAGTGCAAGTGATTTTCTATTCTAATGCAAAATAAATTTGAGATGTTAATTTTGGGAGAAATTTCTTTCTTCCTTGGTCTACAAATAGCACAAACTGATGATGGTATATTCATATCTCAAAAAAATTATGTTAAGGAAATGTTCAAGAAGTTTTGGATGGAAGAGAGAATACCAATTGGTACCCCCATGATAACTAAATGTAAATTGAGCAAGACAAATGAATCCCCTAATCTAGATCAAACTATGTATAGACCATTGATAGGTATTTTTCTATACCAAACTACATCAAGGCTATATATCATGCAATAAATGTGCATGGTTGCAAGATTTCAAGCTACTCCTAAAGAGTTGCATCAATGAAATGAAAATAATTTTCAGATATATCAGAAGAAAAATTTAGTATGGAATGTGGTATCCTAAGGGTGAATATTTCACCTTGACAACATATATAGATGTTGATTGGTCAAGAAGTTTGGATGATAGAAGAAGTACTAGTGATGGTGCATTCTTTCTTGGAAATAAATGTGTTTCATGGATGAGAAAGAAGCAATATTTGGTTACACTTTCAACAACTAAAGTGGAGCATGTGGAAGCAATGGAATTTTGTGATCAAGTGGTATTAATGAAGCAAACACTAAAATACATCAAGGTTGGGTACAAAGAACCTATCACAGTTGAATATGTCATGTTCTATACTGTTGTAGAATCTGCATGATTTATTTCTATCTCCACAATATTATGTAACAAAATGTCTTAGTTTACCACATTTAAAGAATGTAGCATAATTTCATCTTCTCCTAACTTTACCTCAACCTTTTTTCCCATAAAATTCCATCCTTTATCACTATAATTGTTTTTCTTTGTCATGTTTTGTATAAAATTAGCATTTTTCAAGTTTTTACATGATGGAATTTTATATGCATGATCATGTTTGTATAATGGTCCTTCTATTAATCCTTTAACATATATCATTTTTTGTTGGTATTTATGACTTGTGGTAGTAGAGTCCTTTCTTAACAGAAATAGATGTGATGGATAATCTTTGATGTCATGGTTGTCCCACTCTCCATAAACACTATAATATATTGAATTCATCTTTTTGGGTATCATCTAGAGGTCTACTTGTAATACATTTTCTTTCTTTTCACCTAATTCCTTGGGGCATTCATTTCTAATGTGACCTTCCCTTCCATAATAGGTGCACCATTATTGGGTCTAGGTGCATATACTTCTCTTTATTCCATGATGTCTTCTTTGAGTCTTAACTTCTCTACTCCTAGTTTAAGCTTTTATAATTCCATGTTTTCTCTTTCCTTATCTTGTTTGTGATAGAATTAGTTTTCAATCCGGTAATTCCAATGTAACTAATTTTGAATATGTATTGAAATGTTTTCCATCTAGTGTTATTCTAATTTCTAGTAGGACTCTAGAGATGAACAATTCAATCTTTCTTTTGTCACTTTAGGATTATTCTATTCATTTAGTAACTTATTTGATTCTTTTATAAAATTCATTTATTATTTCATCTTCATTTTGCATTAATTCTTAAATTTTACTAACCACTTATGTAGGTAAATCTAGGGTGGCAAAAATTTCTAGTAGTTATTGTTTTAATTTTTTGTAGTCTTCATTACAGTCATAGTAGTTTTTATGATACCATCTTAAAGTTTCTCCATGAAGTGTTCCAAAAAATTCAAATTGTTTTGTGTTATCTCTAATTATGTGTTGTCTTTTCCATAGAGACTCCAGGATAAAAACATGTTCTATCGATTTAGTTGTGTCTTTTCCAAACATGGGTAATTTTGTAGTGTTCATGGTTGGTTATTCTTCTGAAGCTATCTGTAATCCTATACCAAAATTTTATCTATCCAATATGTCTATGTTATTTTCTTCTCCTTTTTAGTCACCTATTATTTGTTTTCGTAGACCTATGTTGTTGTACTTCCTCCATATAAATCCTTCTTGCTTTTAATAGCATCAAGGGTGACTCTCAGTCTAGGATTTGAGTCTGTTTAAAGTTTCTCTCCATTATTAGAGACATTTTTTTGTCTATAAGTTTCGTTTGGTTCATTGATTGTGGTGTTTTGTTATAGGGTGTTAACTTCATATAATTCCCCTTATTTTTCTCTGCATCTTTGCCTCTTATCTTCAATACACTTCTAGCTACTATTTCATCTAGGTAATCATTATCAAATGTTATATTTCAAAGTTTTTTATAGTAGAGTTTCTAGTGGTAACCAATTTTTATTTATCTTTTGTTGGATATTTGTCCACTCATGATGCACAATTGGTGGATTATTCATAGGAGGTGTCATAATTATTGCTACCACTCATTCCATTTCTTTTTTGGAATTCCATAATATTCAACATCTCATTTTATGTTTTAATTTTTTGTATTTATTTGTCTATCCTAGAACCTAAGTATGGAATATCTTCTTTATCCTTTCCAACAACACCCATAATAATGTGCTCTTTTTATTATTTTCCACCAACACCCATAATGGCATGATCAACAACATCCTCAATGGTGTGTTCACCCCCTCTATTACTTTTTCTTTTGCAACCTTTAAGTATTTCTCTTTGTCCATCCATTTTGCCTCTTCCATTCTTCTACAGTATCTCTCATGTCTTTCTTGAATCTGTTTTAGCCTCCTTTATTTTGTGTTTATATCCATCCCTAAATTAATGATTTTAATTATCTCCTTATTTCCTTTGTTATTTCCTATTCCCATGGGTCTTTCTAGTCTAGACTCTAAAATATTCCTTATATATTCCATAGGTGGTTAAGGTTTTTGGAGCAATTACAGCTTTTCAAGGATCTTTTCAAATCCCTCCCCCCTTTCGATTTTTCATCTCTAAATTTCTTATCCCCCTCTTATAGAGGTAGTACCTAAGAGAAGTGTATATAAAAAATATTTGTTGGTTATCCTTCTTTCATGAGCAATTTATTTCACTTAGATTTTTAGCTCTATCCTCTCTAGGGTCCTAGCAATGGAACCAATGTTAGTAGAGGAAAAGGGGAAGTACAACCTAAAGGTCTATAACCTAGTAACCTTGAATTATTCAACCTATACCCTAGAGGCTATTTTGGTAGAAGTGAGTAAGTGTGATAAGGAACTTTATATAGTAATATCTTATACAATAATTAAGCACAAATAAGAGTCATCCATAACACATATATCCAATAATACTAGAACACCAAGTATTAATTAAGCAAAATAAAAGCACACATTCACATAAAGAACACCAGATATAGGTGGAAACCCAAAATGGGAAAAACCACGATGAGAGGAGTTGCTTGGAGATATTATCTAAATATAACCTAACAATATAATGAATAACTTACAAGCATGAAGCAGACACCAACCTACCAGAGACACCAATCCCCAATTGTATATGTAGGAACCAACCTATAAGAGACACCGATCCCCAATGCAAAGGTATGAGAACCAACTTAATAAGCAAGACACCAATCCTACCAGATTACAGAGATGATTTGTGAATCTAGAAGGCTAATAGAAAATCTTTCAATTAATTTGATGTACCTTCATATAACCTTCTACATATCATATTATATTGTGATAGTGGCATACAATTATTAGAATGCATCTCACATTATACATATAATTCTCCCACTCTCTCACACATTGAATAAATCCTAGTCATAACTATATACATTCTAGTACATTATCAACATTTCATGTTAGCCAAGAACCTCTTAAAACCATTTACAATTAGCCATGTTGGCCAAGGGTCAACCTAAATTGAAAATGATATGAAATGTGTAGAATTCGGTCCTAAATCAATTTTGTTGTTGCCAAAAATAAATGGTATTATGCACTTAATTTAGAGATATTCAACTAGTCATATTTCATCTTCACTTTCTTCCTTCAGTTGGCACACACTTCCCTTCACTAACGAAAACACTCAGATGTTATCCTCAATTAGTTAACCAACATATAACACACCTTGTTACTTGTAAATTTCTATCTTATAAAGTTGAACCTCTGAAACTTTAGAATTTTATATAACATGAGTAATATTCCTTTAGCTTCAAATAGTAGGTTATAAGAATATATTGAGACAAGAGGAAGAAATTATGGGTGAATTCTATATCAACACAATACCTAATCTTGAAAACAACATTGTCCTTTATCCTTCACCAACATGGCCTAATCTTCCTCATATCAATAATCAAAAACACCTACCATACCTCTAATTGATATTTTTTTTAGCTCACATAAAGGAAACTTGTGCTTTATAATTCATATATCAACCATTATGCATCAAGGAACTTGTTGATGGCAACCAAGATGAGCCCATGCAATCAAGTGATCCTCCATTCTATGAAAATAAAGTGAGTAATAAACCTATAAGTTTAGAAATATTTATGGGTAAGGATTCAAGATTCTTTCTAAACATGGATGTGATATAAAGAATGAGCATGGAATTAACACCTTCTATGAACAAATACCATTTGAAGATATAAAAGGAATAGGGTATCAAGGTCCTCAACCTTTACATTAAAAAAATTTCCATACTCTAAACCACATAAGCCTTATATACCCATTTGAAAGGGCATATTACCTACTCCAAATCCTTTGTCTAAAATCAAGCGTACCTTATGAACACTCTTACAATTTGAGTTCAACAAATAAATAAAAAAACTCAACAAAAAGAGTACAAATGCTTATTTTTCTACATATCATAAATTATTTGGTCATATTATTGATGGATGTTATAAATTAAAGAACAAATTAGATAACCTGGATCCTTGTAAGGATGATTATGATAAGATGATAGACTAAATGGATTTGTATTTTCTCCTTGCTACGAGATTGTTATAGTATCATCAAGTACTCATTACCATGTATGAGGCCACAAGATGTTTTATGCAATAATATTTTATCATTAAGGAGCAATGTGATACAATCCAAATAAGCTCTCCTTTACCCTTACACTTGGGGGGAAAGGGTAGTTAGCCTTGTATAAAGTGTATTGCTTTAAATAATGGATGATTTATTCCTTATTTATCTCCTTAAAATATTAGTGTAGCAAGTACACTAATATTTTAAGGGGGCATATTACCCTATATATTATAGTTATCAAATAAAATAACCCCTTATAGTTGTGATATCACACCTCCTCTAAAGGTGTGGCCTTGTTTATCACATTGTGTTGTCTTTAGTATTATAGTGTATAAAAATGTATCCCTTTATATTTTCACACTTGTTTAGGCCATCCTTGCTAGAATTGGGCTTCTTTATGCATTATTTGGTCCTATTTTGCATTCACAAGCCTTAATTAATGCATCTCTTCGAGGATAATCCCGACATATTCAAATAGCCAATCATAATTTAATTTTTTTTTATTGTATGGCCCTGATTTAGTGATCTGGAACTAATACACCACCTTGGGGGTATGGGTCCCACCTAAGTTTCAGGGCCTAGTCCTGAATTTAGCATAAAACTAAGCATTTCTTGCAATTTGTGTCCCAAGCTTAGCCTAATAGGACTCATATGCCCCAACTAGTGTATGAGTCCCACTTAGCTTGGACCTATTTTAAATTAAAATTCTTGATGGGATTTTATTCTCATATCTCTAATGTTAGCTTGTAGTTTTGTAAATTTAGGAAATTTGGCATAAATAAGTATAGATACAAGGTTATTTTATAGATACAAGGTTATTTTACATATTTTCTCCTCTAAAGTTAACAAGCAATATAGAAAGTTAATGAAAGCATTCTACCAATTCAAGAGTGATTATCAAGAATTTTTGGAGCTACATTCAAGATTCAAGCATCATGTTGAAGTCATCATGCATCATGTTTTCTTTGGCTAATATATATGATGTAGGTTTGTATAATTCAAGCAAGAATTCAAGTCAAGATCCATAATATATAATTAAGATTCAAGATCGAAATTCATGCTAGACATTACATACAATATTGTAACCTTTATTTCAATGGTTTGGTGAGTTGAAACATAGCTTATTTTTTCATTCATTATTCATTCATGTTATTTTATTTCATTTCAAGGTTTGATTACCAAAACGAGTTTTGACCAAGGAAAACCCCTATCCACTAACAAAACAAAAAAATTCTCTCTCTTTGATGTTTGATTTATAGATCTAGGTTAAAGATGCATTAAAGAGAAATATTGGAGAATTTTGTCAAAATTTTCAAAGTTGTCATCTACAATGCAAGATCATGAAAAGTCATCTATAGTGCAAAATTTAGTTTTTCAGACTCGAAGATTTGAAGGGAGGGAAGCTACAATAGAAAATTAGAGGATGTAACAATATAAATAGTATGCTCCACCTTTGAGGAATGGAGCTCAAGGGTAGGGTTCTTATTTCAAACTTTTTATACTCAAGGAAACCTTAGAGATCTCAATCTGAAGATAGAAAGAGGAAAAGAGATCTTACAATAAGGTATCCTAGGGTGTGATTGAAGACAATAAGAGGTTTCACCACCAAGCAAGGGCTTGGAAAGAAAATATACGTAAATGACATTAAAAACCTAATTAGATGACCTAGAGAATGAAACTAAAATACAAAATGACAAACTAAGAATGGACAAAGGTGCACCTGGAGGAAAGATGTGATCAAAAAAAGCTCCAAAACCTTGAAATCCTGACTCTCAATGCTCAATAGGACTCATACACTATTTGTGGCATATGGGTCCTAGGTGGGTCCTAAAGAGCTAAAAATTTGGAATTTGGAGTTGCAGACTAAGAGGAACAAAGCCTAGAAATAGTTCCTTGAAAACCAAACTCGGACTCATATGCCCAGACTGTCACGAAGTGTCTTGTTTTGTCATGAAGTGTCCCAGGAGTATAATCTTGAACTAAAACTTTGCAAGCCTCTGAAGATAGATTAAATTAGTAATTTCCCACTGGTTTCATGTAAATTGGATGAATATTCTCCCCTAGATCTGAGTTTCTATGAATTTTGACAACTTTTGTAACTTTGTCATTTTGGCACTTTTGAGGGCTTCAAATCCACTTTTTCTTCAACCTATAAACCTGCAATCACATAAAGAAAGAGAGAGAGAGAGATAAAGTGGTGTTTTTTAAAGAAATAGGGGTTTTCCTTAGTCAAGCCCCTTTTAGGTAATTAAACCAAACGATGAGATAATGAAATAAGGACATGAAACATGAAACATGGAACATGAACAATGATATCTTGAATGATGTCTTGTAAATCTGCAATCTAACATGAAGTGGCCGTGAATAATTTATATCTAGATCTTGAAATAACTGTAGAACAATTCTTAATCTTGGATCTTGAATGCTACATCACAACACTAGCTCAGCAACATGCTTGATGCTTGATAACCTTGACATGATAATGGATCTTAAATTTATGCAACAAATGATGAAGAATTTTTCCCTTGAATTCCCTTGAGTGGTCTTGTAATTATAAAATTTCTATTAGGAATGCTCTCTTGAAATTCTTAGGTGAAAATGAGTGAAATAACCATGT
The DNA here is from genome assembly GCA_007115665.2 of Sequoiadendron giganteum. Classification (NCBI taxonomy): domain Eukaryota; kingdom Viridiplantae; phylum Streptophyta; class Pinopsida; order Cupressales; family Cupressaceae; genus Sequoiadendron; species Sequoiadendron giganteum. The sequence goes on from CM021102.1 coordinate 304,872,611, forward strand.
ATGCATACTTGTTTATGCCAAATTTCACAAAATTACAACACTAAAAGCCAACATAAGATCTAGAAAGATAAAATCCTTCCAAAATTTGCATTGAAAATTGATTTTGAGCCACATGGGACTCATACACTAGAAGTGTCAGATGAATCCCATTGGGCTTAACTATGGGGTATATTTTTCAAAAATACTTAGATTCATGTGAAATTAAGATCGAGACCCTAAAACTTAGGTGGGACACATATGCCTAAGGTGGCATTTGAGTCCCAAATCACTAAATCTAGGCAACACAACCTAAAATTACATGAATTATTATTGGATGTTGGTTTATGTCGGGGTTATCCTCAAAAATATGCATTAATTAAGGCTTGTGGATGTAGAATAAGGCCAAATAAGGTATAAGGAATCCTATTTAATTATAAAAACCATAGATTAGTGTGAAATTGTGGTACAACACTTAACAACATCTTGAATAAGGTACAATTAAGTTCATTTATCTCACAAGGGCCCAAGACCTAATGTGAATGTGTTAAACAAATTATAACACTAAATCAAGGCAACATTATGCTCAATTTAACAAGGGCCTAAACAAGAAAGGAAAAGTAGAGGGGTACTTTTTCAATTGCCATAGAGGATATCAAAGGTTCAATTCAACCTTGATAATGGGACTAAATCACCACTTTTGGTATATGAGTCCCAATAACTAGATTTCAATTCTTTTCTATAGATCCCAATTTAGCAGTTCCAGAATCCAAATTCAGTCTGAAACCCTAAACTGGGACTAAATCACCCTTGCTGGCATATGAGTCTTGGTATGCATTAAAAGTCAAATTTTCTAGACTGCAGACATTGTTTCAAGCTTCTTCAGTCTTTAAGGTGCCCCTTATTCCTTTCTAAGTTCATTATTCTAATTTTTGATTTCATATCTTAGATTGCATAGTTAGGTTTACATATCATTGCATTTCTCTTTCCAAGCCTTTTCTTGATGGTGAGCTCCCTTTTTTTCTTTAACCACATCCCTAGGATACCTTATTGTAGATCTCTTTCCCTCATTTCCATCCCTAGATTGAGATCTCTAATATTTCCTTAAATGAAACTTATAGGAAATTGGTGGAGAAACCCTAATCCCCCTTTAGTTCTATCTCCCAAAATATGTAGAAAACAAAATCTCTTCATTTCATTTTGGTGAGCCTGTAATTTAGAACACCTTATTTTTTTTATTTGGACTGCATCATTGTCCTAGATCTAGCTTACAATAACTTTGCATTAGGTTTTGTATTAGTTAATTTGTATTTAGGGTTCTAAATCTTGTAGTAGTGAAAGTGCATATAGGTTGCATTTTTGCATCTTGCATCATTGAATGTCACTTAAAATATATAATTACAGATTGTCTAGACATCATACAAACCAAAAAACCTAAAATTCACTCAAAATTTACTGAATTTAGTGCAAGTACCTTAATTTGGGACTCATACACCCCTTTGGGCGATTTAGTCCTAGTGCAGGTGGTTTTACCTGATTTTTGGATATTTTGTGTTGATTTTTTGCAGCAGTTGAACCCTTCAAAAATCCTAACTAGGACTCATATGCCCCTATGGGCGATTTAGTCTCGTGTCAGACCTGAAACTACATTTTAAAGCATTGAAAACCTTGGTTTTATGTTTTTGTTTATTGTTGTTAGATTTTTGTTTTAGTTAACAAAGTTTTTGTTTCATTCATCTCATTGTATCTAGCTTAATTTCATTTGAATTAGAATTAGATAATATTATTTATCTTATGTTTAGTACATTCATTGATTGTCCCTTGCATGAGCTTTACAACTTGGTTTCCTATTGCTAATACTATAGTGAGATGAAGTTTGAGACTCATGTCATCCCATGATAGCACAATTGTTGTGGGTCTTGGGTTATCTAGTTGTTTCACTACTAGAGTTGACACTAGCTCACTAGGTATGGATCATACCCTTAACAACTCTTTGCCTCCATGTAGTGTGACAAGTTTTGAAACAATGGTTACTAGCATTTCACAAAAAAACATAATCCAAATCCATGAAAACTTAGCAAACCTACAAAATCAAGTGAGTAGTGAAAAAATTTCAACTACTTCTATCCCTACCATAGATAACATACACCACATGATTGAATGTGAAGAAGGAATAGAACTTGCGCATAACCTAGCTTAGATTTTTGGAAAACTCACTAGTTGTGCTCAACCTTCAAACAATGTCCAGAGTCAAGGAGGAACTCAAATTCCTCCTCCCACAACCATTGCCTCTATTCCTACCTATACCAACCCTTAAGTCACAAAAACAATACAACCTACTAGTAATGTCTCTCCTACCTTGGTTATTTCCGCTAGCAATCCTTGTACCTTTGTGGCATCGCACGTGATATCTACCACCACTTTGCGTCTCACAATAATTACATTCAATCCCCCCTAAAACACATATCACCTCCACCATATTCACCTTCATCTCAAAATACAACCAATGACGCCATCCTTAACCAACTTTTACAAAATATTTCATCCCTTCAAAAGAAAATTTCTACCATAAACCAAAATCAAAATGGCTAACCTACATACTATGTCAAATTCAATCCCTTATCTTTGGAGATATTGAGAACGCCGATACCACAATGTATAGAGATCCCTAAATTTTAGAAATACGAGGGGAAAGGAGATCCTTCTAACCATGTTTTTGCTTATATGATCTTATGTAGTGATTTTTTCCTTGAGGATAAGCTCTTAGCTAAGCCTTTCCCCAGGTATTTGAAATATATCACTTTATAATGGTTTTCCTCATTATGTAATAAATCAATTCATTCATTCAATTAAATTGTTGAGGCCTTTATAAACCATTTCCAAGTACACATGACTCCTAAGATGACCTTAGCCAATTTGATGAGTTGTAAGGAAAATAATGATGAAAAGGTTAATGATTTCATTTCTCGCTACCAATTTCTTTATTCCCAAATCAATGTAAAGATTCTTGACCCTCACCTTCAATATGTGTTCATTGAAAACTTACAAACTAATATACAAGATAATATTTGCATGATGAAGTTTCATTCCTTTGTAAACTTTTGTACTGCCCTTCATGATTATCAAAAATTGTTTACTATTCATGAAACAAAATCCACCTCTAATCGACATGAGAATTTTGAATCTACAAACTAAAACTATTATCAACCTTTTAGGAGACTAAATAAAGGTTTCCTTCAACTTAACCTTCTCAACCAACTCAACATGTTGATACCCAAGTGACTTCTATAAGGAAGATAACTCCTTTCACATTTGGGGATTCGGCTAGACAATTTACTCCCTTACTTGATACCCTCCACAACACAATGTTACAACTTTTTAAAAAAATGATAACCTCACCTCCCATTTAAACACCTGATCCTAATAAGCCTTAATCTATGAAATTTAAATCAAATTCTTATTTCCATTATCATCGACAAAATGGACATGATATAGAACATTGTAAGTGTCTTAAACATCTTGTCCGAGACCTCATTGATTTTGTTCGTCCTCAAATTGGAGGTGTTAATGATCAAGGAAATAATTTTGTTGCCCTTCTTAACCAAAACTTACAAATATTTACCAACCCTATGCCAAACCACAATATTTCATTTTCCAAAGCTATTGGAACTAAGAAGAATGATGTGATGAATGTTGACACATATGATGAAAACAAGGATACCATTGAACAAGGTCCTATGTATACTAATAAACAAAGTCCTATAGATAATATGGTGCTTTATTGATAAAAATTCTACCTCGTAAGGGACGAACTAAAAATCCTCTTGACATTGCTTTCTCATCTAAGGTTATCATTATAAATTCACCCGTTGGTCCTCTTTAGATAGTTAGCTAAATCAATGACAAGCCCACTAATAGGATATTAATTGATCTCATCTGTGGAGAGAATATGATCACTAAATAATTCTTACTTGTGCATGAGCTCTATCAAGAAACATATGATAAACCAAAATCACGGATAAAAACACATAATGGTTTCACTTGCCCTACGATGGGATCGATCATCCTTCCTTTAAATTTTGGACCAAAAATATTAGATGTCTCATTCTCTATCATCTCGACACCAAATCAATTCAGTGTGAAGCTTGGTTATCCATAGCTATGCTCCATGGAAGTTGTCCGATCAGTTGTGCATAAATGCTTAAAGTTTCCCTTTGATAATGAAATATTTACTGTGAACCATAGTGGCTTTAATCCTATGTCTTCCCATGGGAAATTTTCACTGAGTTTCTTTTGGCTCGAGCCTACGAAACCTATTAAACTTTGTGAGAAATTATTTTTTAAATCATTTCAAAAATTTAAGGAAAAATTCATAGCAAAACTATCCCTTAGAAATACACCTCAACCCATGACCGAGTCTCCTATCATTGACAAAACTATGATTGAACCTAAATAAATTCCACGCAACCAAGACCAACCTAAGATAAATCATTTGCCTATATCCTATAAAATAACAACAGATAACGAAAGAAATTCCATCATGCCTCCTAAGATTAAAAAAAGGTTTACAAAGCTAAATAGAAAGTGGTTGAACAACCTCCTATGGTTCCTTTTGTTCCTCCCCTTAGGGAAGAAAATAAATCTATGGTTGATAAACACGCTCCTACATAAACACAACTTGAAAATCATACTAGAAGAAATAGAAATGCTAGAGAGTGTAGGCGTAGACATCATGCTCTTGCTTGAAGATTAAATGAAGAAAACAACAAATAAAATCAACATCGAAACATGACTAAATCAATACACGGTGAGTATCCCTCTTCATTACAACAAAAATATCCTATATTGCAACTGCAAGAAGAGCTAGATCCTCTATATTCATTATCATTCAACCTCCCATTATGATTAACCTAGATGATGATTATGAGGAACTTGCTAAAATTTATGAAGAAGTGTATAATAAATTGAATAGATTTTTTTCATCTTCTATGAGCTTAAACGATAATTCTCTTAAGAAGAGTGTTGAGCTTGGTGATACCCCTAGTTCAGAACTTGGTATTGTCCCTTTAGCTATTTGTTCACCTTTCATATACGATGAACAAGATTGGGATGTGGAAGACCTGCTAATAGTTTAACTCACATGTGCCTTACTAGTTTCACCTTTACTTTTATTTTTCATGTTAGGACTCTAAATGAATGTGTGTAATGTGATCCACAATGTTGTTCTATTGATGTATCTTTCTCTTTCTGATATTCCACTATTTGTACCTACATTATTCTCTATTTCATAAATATTTTCCTTTACCTTTTCATTGTATTTTATTTTCCTTTTGGGGATGAAACAAGGTGTCAAGACATTTAGGTCTCTTCCATGTTGACCTGAAAGGATTTTTCTTTGATTTGGCTCTCTTTGTGTCATTTGTCTAGTTATATTAGTATTTGGGGAATGATGGAAATTCTGAGATCTCTAATAACATTGTAGCAAAGACATACTGACCCCGAATCCATGGATCCCTTATGTGATTTTTAGGATTTCATTTTGGGGGCAACCCCTTTTCATGATGTAGCTTTATTTGGAAACATATGACTTGGCATAGGGCTTTCATAATAATCTTTCATGTCCTCTTTATTTCTAGCATTTATCATTTTAGATACTTTAAAGTAATTGCTCACATCATGGTGTTTAGCGATTTCTTTAAAGTGGGGACATACATTGACATTATTCTTTTTATTTATCTCATGTTTCATTGTCTAGTCTTTTTACTTCATGCAATGCATCTTTCACTTTGTGGTGACATTGGGCCTAATGTCCCTCAAGAGATTATCTCTCTTAGCATATTATATTCCTCTTAGTGGCTTGATGTGACACAATGCATCCCCTAAGTTGTGAATCTTCTATTCTTCAATTGGTCCTCTCTTGGAGACATTACGCAAAATGCTCCTTAATTTCAGAACTTAAATGAACTAAGAAAAACTCCTTTGAATGTACCTTACACTATTTTACATTTAAAAAAAATATATATATGTCCATCTTGCATAACACACTTTTCTTGATCGTGGAGCCATCTTATCTATTCATGGGTATCAAGCATACAAAGCTTTGCTTGCCTCATAAATCTTGTTGTCATGTTGTGTGGCGCATTATCAAATTTATCATGAGGTATAGCTTTGGTATGGTTGTACATATGGGATTCAAACTTATGTGTCATTTTCCCATAGCCACTTTCTTGTTTGTGTGAGTACATACTAGTCGCATGCATATGTGTCTTGTTGGGGGCTCACCTAGTGGATAGCCTGAGGTTCCACTAGCCCTTGTGAGCATGTGTTTGGTTTGCATAGTGTACATCATGTTCCACTTGTAAAAAAATTTAGATAAATATCTTATATTTGATCCTAATTGTGCAGGATAAATGGTCTAAGCTTGATCCATCCCCTTTTTTTTTTTTCTCTTTGTCCTTTGTAGTGTATGTGTGTTCCTTGTTCTTTCTCCTTATATTATTTACATGTGTGTTATTTTTTTCCTATGTTGGTTCTCCATAGGATCTTCATCCCAAGGGCTTGATCATCCCTCTTTATTGTTTTCGTGCTATCTTATTAGCATTAGTATACTTGGACCCCTCTTAATGCAAGTTTGTCTAGACTTTACTGTGAGTTTGAAGAAATTTCCTCCTCTCACTAAAGTGGGGGCTAAATGTTGTGTAGAAAAATGTATCCCTTTACATTTTCACACTTGTTTGGGCCCTCCCTACTAAAATTGGGCTTCTTTATGCCTTATTTTGTCCTATTTTGCATCCACAAGCCTTAATTAATGCATAATTTTAAGGATAATCCCGACATACATTAAATAACCAATCCTAATTTAATTATTTTGGACTATATGGCCCATATTTAATGATTTTGGACTCATATGCCACCTTGGGCATATGGGTCCCCCCTAAGTTTTGAGTCCTGGTCTTTAATTTAGCATAAAACTAAGCATATATTGAAATTTGTTTCCCAAGCTTAGCATACTGGGACTCATACACCTCATCTAGCATATGAGTCTCACTTAAATTTAATGAGCTATTTTGAATTCAAATTCTTGGCAGGATTTTATTCTCCTAGATCTGATGTTAGCTTATAGTGTTGTAATTTTATTAAATTTGGCATAAACAAGTATAAATACAATGTTGTTTCACATATTTTCTCCTAGAAAGTTAACAAGCAATCTAGCGAGTTAATGAAATCATTCTAGCAATTCAAGAGCATTCAAGAGTGATTATCGAGAATTTTTGGAGCCACATGAAAAATTCAACCATCATGTCAAAGTCATCATACATCATGTTTTTTTTGAGATAACATTTGTGTTGTAGGTTCTTATGATTCAAGCAAGAATTCAAGTCAAGATCCATAACATACATTCAAGATTTGAGATCTACATTCATGCTAACCATTAAATACAAGATTTCAACCTTTATTCCAAGGGTTTGGTGAGTTGTAACATAATTTATTTGTTCATTCATCATTCCTTCATGTTATTTGATTTTATTTCAAGGTTGGATTACCAAAACATGATTTGACCAAGGAAAACCCATATCCACTAACAAAACAACATTTTCTCCTCTCTTTGATGCGAGATTTATAGATTTATGTTGAAAATCCATTTGTGAACCCCGATTTCATACTTGCACAAACAAGGCAAACAAACACAATATTAGATCATATGCAAGCAGAAAACAAGGATTCCCCATTAAATCCATTTACAAATACTTAAAATAGGAAAAATGAGAAATAAAACATGAAAAACAAGTGAAATCATAATTAAGTGAGAAAACTAGAGATCCCATGGGGGAGTTGGTGCCAATTGATGTGTCAAAATCAGACCTTTTCCAAATACTTTGTAAGCTTTTTTGATGATTTGATGAGTGATCCACCTTGACGAAGATTCAATCAAGCTTCATGATAAAAATCTGCATAACCTAGCTAAGAATGTGAAGAAATGGATGAAACTATATATGCTTGAGGAAGAAGTTGAGTAGAGTAAGTTTACTCAAATTGTGGATGATAGAATGAGAGGAAGAGTCTCTCATTTATAGATTTCCAAAATGGAAGAGAGAGTGGAAATGAGAAATGTGGGATCATTCAACATCCAATGGCCAAGTGCCACTTGTCAATATGTGAATGGTTGAGGAATGAGCACATTTTGGTTAATGTGCATGATAAATGCCATTGAATTCAAATTTGAATTTGAAATTTGAAATTTGGAGGGAGAGAAGAGTGGAGTTAATGTCACTTGGCTCAATGCACAAGGAAATGTAAGAGGCCTTCAATTCCTTGTTGGAAGTACCCATCCACTTGCATTTTTGAATTCAAATTTGAGGGAATATTCCCTTTTGATGCCATGTTGAGAGAAAATAGAGATTTAATAAATAAAAGTAATTGATTTATTGTGCAAGTTGCATTCTCTAGGAGATTTTAGTGATAGAGATTAACTTAATCAAGATTTTGATTAAATTAATGAAGAATTAGATGATTTGACAATTTGACTCAAATAGATGAATTAATTTAAATCAGAATAGAAAGGAAATGATTAATCAAATAAATGATTTGATTTATTTGATTGAAGAGAACAATGTTAGATTTAAATCCAATAAGGTTTAATTTATTCAATTTAATGAGAAGACTTTAGGGGTTAATTAAATAAAATTTACTATTTAATTAAACATAGATATAAGGTTAATTAAATTAATTTGATTAATTTAATCACTGGAAGAGAAAGACTTAATTAAATAAATAATGATTTAAGAGACAAAATATGATGAAATGTTGAGAGTATGATTTAGGAGGAAATGTCGTTAGTAATTAGGATCAAGTTTGTCAGATCGAAATGGTACATTTTCCATGTCTACACCATTGAAGAGAAAGATTGGAGAAAGTTTGTCAAAGTTGTCAAAGTTGTCATCTACATTGCAAGATCATGGAAAGCAATCTATAGAGAAAAATTTAGTGTTTCAAATGTGGAGATTTTATGGGAGAGAAGCTATAGGAGAAAATTAGGAGATATCGGAGTTTCAGATAAACCTTGATACTGGAACTAAATTGCCACTTGTGGCGTATGAGTCCCAATATACCAGATTTCAAGAATTTTTTGTAGATCCTAGTTTTTAGCAGTTTCAGATTTTAGATTCAGCCTGAAACCCAAAACTAGGACTAAATCACCCCTACTATAATATGAGTCTTAGTATGCATTAAAAGTTATATTTTTGGGAGTGCAAACCTTTTTTTAAACTTCTTCAGTCTTCTAGGTGCCCCTTTGTCCTTTCCTAGTTCATTATTATGATTTTTTATTCCATATCCTAGATTGCATAGTTAGGTTTACATATCATTGCATTTATTTATTTTCAAGCCTTGGATTGGTGGTGAACCAAATTTTCATCTTTAACACACCCCTAGTACACCTTATTTCACATCTCTTTCATTCATTTCCATCCCTATATTGAGATCTCTAAGGTTTCCTTAAATGAAATTTGAAATAAATTGGTGGAGGAACCCTAATCCTCCTTTAGTTGTATCTCCCAAAACATATAGAAAACCAATTTTCTTCATTTAAATTAGTAATATCATATGAATGTTCACTAAAGTGTGGGTTTCTTAATACATGTTATTTCCCCTTTGTGGTGCTATTATGCTTGATACCTATTATAAATATGACTTTTCATGGTATGTATGTCCCCTTTGTGATAGTAATACACTTGTTATTCCCTAAGGTGACCCTTCATTCCATGATTCATCTTCTCTTAGTGGTGGTACATAATGTGTGGTATCTCCATAAGTTGTGACCTCCTATGTGTTGAGTATAACCCTTTAATATATCATGATTTATTGACATCCACCCTTTGTGGTGGTGTTATTAAACTTTATACACCCCTTGATGTGATGTTCATCACTTGTGATGTTAAAATTTATAAACCCCCTTAGGTGATTGTATCCCTTATTAAATTAAGCAATCCCCATTTATGTTAAACTATATACATTGGTTCCATTGTTGGGACCCTAGAGAGGAAAGTGAAAAAAATCTAAGTAAAAGAAATTGACAATGAAAGAAGGATAGCCAACATTTGTCCCAGCAATAGAAACATTTATTTTACTTATATTTTCGCATTGTTCTCTCTAGGGTCCAACAATGGAACTAATATTAGTAGTGTAAAAGGGGAAGTACCTCTCAAAGTTTTGTACCCTAGTATCCCTAAAGTAGTCAACTTATACCCTAGAGGGTACTCTGGTAGAAGTGAGTAAGTGAGGTAAGGAATTTTATCTAGAAATAGATTATACAAGAATTAAGAATAAATAAGAGTCATCCATAAAAAATGTATCGATTAATATCAAAGAAACAAGTATTAATTAAGCAACATAGAAGCACACATTCACAAAAAGGAAACTAGATATGTGTGGAAACTAGAATGGGAAAAACCACGATGAGAAGAGCTACTTGGAGCTACTATCCAAATCTAACCTCACAAAATAGTGAATACCTTACAATGGTGCAGTGGACACCAACCTACTAGAGAATCCAATCCCTAATTTTATTTGTAGGAACCAGCCTACTGGAGACACCAATCTCCAACACAAAGATATGAGCACCAACTTAATAAGCAATACACTATTCCTACTAGATTACATAGATGATTTGTGAATCTACAAGACTTATAATATAGCTTGCAATTAATCTGATCTACCTTTATATACTCTTCTACAAATCATATGATATTCTAATAGTGGCACACAATGATTAGAATGTAACTCATATTATACATAGAATTCTTGTAGTCTCACACACATTAAATAAATCACAGTCATAAATCTATGCATTCCAATACATTATAATTATTTCATGTCAGCTAAGACACTTTTAACATAATTCCAAATTATCCATGTCGGCTAAGGGTGGACATAAATTAAAAATGATATGGAATGTGTAGGGGCAAGTCCTAAATCAATTTTTTTGTCACCAAAAATAGATGATATTATGCACTTCATTTAGAGGTCTTAAACTGGTTTTATTTCATCTTCACACACTTTGATCAATTTGCACACACTTCCCTTCACTAACGCAAACACCCAAATGTTATTCTCAATAATCTATCCAACATAGACCACACTCTGTTACTTGTGACTTTGTATCTCATGAAGCTCAACCTCTAAAACTTCATAATTTGATATAACATGAGTAACATTCCTTTAGGTTCAAACTGCAAGCTATGAGAATATCTTGAGACAAGAGGAAGCAATCAAGGATGAATTCTTAATCAACACAATACCTAATCTTGAAAAAAATATTGTCCTTTATCCTTCACCAACATGGCCTACTCATCCTTATCAATAATCAACAACACCTACCATACCTCCAATTGATGTGTTTTCTACCTCACATAAAGGAAGTGCTTTGCAATTCATATCTCGACCATTATGCATTAAGGCACTTACTGATGAAAACCAAGATGAGCCCATGCCATCAATTGGTCCTCCATCCTATGAAAATAAAGTGAGTAATACACCTGTCAGTTTAGAAAGATGTTATGGGCAAGGATTCAATATTCTTTCTAAACTAGGATGTGATATAAATAATGACCATGAAATTCACACCCTCTATGAACAAATACCATTTGAAGATACAAAAGGAATAGGGTATCAAGGTCCTCCACCTTTACATAAAACATTTATTCCATCCTCTAAACCACATAAACCTCATAGACCCATTCGGAAAGGCCTATTACCTACTCCAAATCCTTTGTCTAGAATCAAGTGTACCTTATGAACACTCTTATGATTTGAGTTCAAAAAATAAATAAAAACACTCATCAAAAAGAATATAAATACTTCCTTTTTTTCCATATTATAAATTATTTGGTTGTACTATTGATGGATGTTGTACTTTAAAGAACACATTAGATAACTTGGATCTTTGTAAGGATGGCTATGAGAAGATGATAGACTAAATGGATATGGCTTTTCTCCTTGCTACGAGGGAGTTGTAGTGTCATCAAGTACTCATTTCCATGCATGGGGGTGCAATCATATTTTATCACTACGGAGCAATGTGATACAATCCAAGAAATCTTGTCTTTACCCTTACACTTCGGGGAAAGCATAGTTAGCCTTGTATAAAGCATATTTATTTCAATAAGGAATCATTTATTCCTTCTTTATCTCCTTAAAATATTAGTGTAGAAAGTACACTAATATTTTAAGGGGGGAATATTACCATGTTTATTATAATTATCAAATAAAACAGCCCCTTTTTAGCTGTTATATTACACATCCTCTAAAGGTGTGGCCTTTTTTATCATGTGGTGTTTCCTTTATTAATAATATCATATGGATGTTCACTAAAGTGTGGGTATCTTAATAAATGTCATTTACTCTTTATGGTGCTATTAGGCTTGATACCTCCTAAAAATGTGACTTATCATGGCATGTACGTCCCCTTTGTGGTAGTATTATGCTTGGTACTCCCTAAGGTGTGACATTTCATTCCATGATTCATCCTCTTTCAGTTTTTGTGCCATGTGTGATAACTCCATAAGTTGTGACCTCCTATATGTTTAGTATAACCCTTTAACATATCATGATTTATTGGCATGCACCCTTTGTGGTGGTGTTATTTATAACACCCCCTTAGGTGTGGAATTTTTAATTTTCATCCCCCATGATATTAAATTTGTACACCCCTTGAGGTTATATTTATCCCTTATGATGTTCAAATTTGTACACCCTTTGAGGTGATTCTATCCCCTATCATATTAAACAATCCCCATTGATGTTAAACTTTATGCACTCTCGGAGGAATAATTTACAAAACAATCCATGGATTTGGTATAGTGAAACTTACTAATTCATGAACTTGAACATCTTTTAATATGGCCAACCTAGCATAACACAACTTTATTTCGAATAGAGTCATGCATTTTATGAGATACATAACATAATGTAGCATGTTATCCTTGTCGAACTTGTCATATTACATGGACACCTAACATAACACAACTTGCTAGACAATGGATCTATGTAGCTCATCAGTGACCTGGAATAATGCACCTTGTTAGTCCTCATAAGGTCATTCTCTTGTCCAACATCATATTTGAGAGATGGTATTTAGCATTTGAGACAAATTTAAGATTGAGGTCTCTTTGTCTTACTGACTCAAATAATTTTTATTACTAACCTTGTTTTTTATTTAGTGATTATTGTATGTTTTTATTTTTGCATTTATGTTATATTTTGTTTATGCATTGTATTATATTATGTGTAGTGACTTTATCATGCATAATTTGTGTTCTCATGTTGCATTTCACTTGACATGTGTTTTCATTTATCCTTATGTTGTCCTACTATGAGATCTTGAATTCTAGGGGTTGTGCATTCCCTAGATTCAGTGTCATCCTATCTCTTCAATATTTGGATAATTGAATCACTCTTAACATATTTGTATTTTAGTGTGATTTTAAGTGTAAGTTCATACTCTCACTAAATTAGGGGTTAAATGTAGCATCAAAAGTTGTCACCATTGACAATTTCACATTAGGTTTAGCTCCCCCTTATACATTTAGACATAATTATGCATTAATTTCCTATTTTATTTAAACATCCTCAAAAAATCAAATATGGGAGATAAAATTATGTATTTAATATTTTTCCCCTCACACTTTTTATCACAAAAAAGAATGAATCTAGTCTAGGGTGCACAACGCCCTACACCAACATTTTTTATCCAAATTTGAATATGTCAATGTTGGTATATTTTTATTTAAATTTCTAATTTCATTTTTTGGCTATCAACACATGATTTTATATAAATTAGAATAATTTCATATAAATATTATTCCTTTTATCATTTTAAATCCTAATAATAAGAAGCACAATTAATAAATCCATAGAGAAAATTAAGCATCATAAAAGCATTCAAGAGTAGTCAAGAGAATAATTATCAAGATTATTGCAATATTTCATCATTCAAGCATCATGTCATGTATTATGTAAGTCTTGTCCATGTTTGTATGCATTATTTTTATGTATACTAACACTTGTAGGTAATCAAATCAATTAAGTCAAGCAACAATTGATCCTTAAAGGTGATGAGTTTGAATTCAATCCATCAAGGAGATCAGATCTAACTAGTTAGTTGCAATAAGTTATCAATTCATTACCTTTTTATCATTAGCCTCTATCCAACAAAGGATAAGATATTTTTTTATCATAATTTTCCATTCTAGAGGTAGAAATATCAACATGTGTTTTCACATAGGCAAGCCCTTATATGGCACAACCCTTCCCCTCATTTTATGTGTGTAGGTTACAAATCTAAAGTAAGTTGCAGGAAGATTAAAGGTTATATGTTTATTCATGCATTACAACCCTACAAGTTGTCAAGTCCCAAAATCTATATTTCCTCATCAAGAGATTAAGCTTTAATAACAACTCCAAAACTACAAAAGCTACATAATGGTGACTCAGGCTTGTGAAATCCAATTTTAAACAGGAGGAGCCTAGATTGACCTTTTCAACCTCATATTTTCATATTAGGTTCATTTGTGTATACCCTTTGCATTTTTGGAAATCATTTTTGTCTATTTGCATTCAATTTATCAAAATTGATAAGAAATTATTACATTTTTATAGTTTTCATAGTTCGTTCATTGCATCATTCAAAAAAAAATCAATTTGCAATCATAAACCAACAATCCACATCACATATCATCATTCCATCTCCATCCCACAGGACTTGTAGTTAAGTGGATTTGAGATCATTTCTAATCATCCTCCAAAAATTAAGATAAGTGTGATGTAGGACCTAGATCCCTTTTCCCAATCAAACATAGAGTTCAATATGCAATATCTTGTTATTTTATGGCTTAAGTGACCTAATAAAATATGCAATGAAAATAATTATTGCAAGGCATAAAAGAAAAAGGGAAACTAGTGTCTATTTACATGACAATAATATAATTATTTAACATAGTTATGAATAATATTCTCACTATTCATTTAAATTAGTAAATAAATAAATTCAAGAATAGATGGTTAATTATACTTATATAATTTTAATTAGGGAATTTGGAGTGGTTTATATGCTCTCAAAATAATATTCTTAGAAATAATTATTTATTAAGTCTTATATACAAACGACTCCATTTGGTACGTGAAGTGACTATGTAGTTGTAAGGAATGAACCCTAAAAATATTGGATATACTAGATAAGTTAGATTTAAACCCATACTATTATAGTGGATTAAGGGAATATCACTTTGGAAATTCACTTAGGAGTTTAAGGAAAAAGAAAACTATGACTTTTGAGACACTTCTCAAACCTGTATTGATAAAATTCTAAACCAAGTTGAACTACGACAATTGAAACAAAGTAATTTGATTCAAACTTTAACACTCTATTGTGGGTATATTTTTTTAATTCATATTTTTGGGTTACTATGTATGCTCTAATAAGAAAATGACAAAGCACCTAATGCATTTTATAAATTAGTCCACAAAAAAGTGCCACATATACCCTTATGGGCTTATGGTAAGTAAAATAACTCAATCGCCATATTGACTGACTACATGGGTGAGCAGGAATGAGGTTTTTAATTTTATCCTACTTTGCAATGGGTATCTGGTTTGAAGTGAGCTAGATCTTTGCTAGGGGTCAGTCTTTCTATGGATGCGGTAGGGGAAAATGCAAGTGAAGAGTAGGGGGAGCGGTTTCCGAGGACTAGGGTTCGGGTAAGCGGGGGGACCCAAGCGATAAGGTGGACCCTGGAGGTAAGGTGTTCTATGACCCCTCTTCGAATGGTGGGGCTGGTGGGACCAGGTTTTTGGTAAACCAAGATGCAGATAAGGATTCGAGAGACCAGTCTCCAAAGGACTCAAAAAGAAGATGGGTCTCATTGTTTGGAACCAAGACTGCTGGTAATTCAATCTTCCCTTCTGTTAGCAATATATCGGTCCCTTCGACTGGGACATTTTCTATTCTTATTCATGATCTAGTGATTGATCATAGAGTTTCATTGATGGCTTCCTCGCTTGTGGGAAAATTTATGGGCCCAAGACCAAATATTGAACTGGTTAGGGATTTTGTTAGAAAGAATTGGAAAGCAAAAAGATAAATTGAGATTGCGGCCCTTCCCAAATATTTTTTCTCCTTTGCTTTCTCCTGTGAAAAGGATAAGCTCGCAATACTGTGTGGTGTTCTTTGGTTTATTGGCAAGTCATCCTTGGCTATTAAGAAGTGGTCCCAAAAAATGGATTTATCGGATACCTCTTTTGAAGAAGTGCATGTGTGGGTACGTTTATCGGGCTTACCTTTGGAATTTTTGAATGAGGATTTTTTTTTGGGAATTGCAAATTATTTTGGGGAACTTTTATCTATAGACACCATGACTTCGGCTAGAAAAAGGCTAGTTTTTTCAAGGATCTATGTGGGTATAACTTAGTCTACTGATTTTTTGTCCTCTATAGAATAAGTGTCTAAACTTGGAAAGTGGGTTGAGACAATAGATTTTGAGACTCTTCCCTTTGTGTGTTTTACCTGTAAAATATATGGGCATTGGGCGAGGAAATGCCCAAGCAATGTCTTTAAGCCTGAAGCCAAGTCGATTACCAAGGAGACCAAAATATGGAAGGCTAAAACTTTAGAGAAATCCCTAGAGGATTGGAATAGGGGTGATTTGAATAACTCTGGGTATGGTCAGGATAAGAGTGGGGAGTTCCAGAAGTCTAATATGGGGGATAATAATGTTAAGAATCCTTTGAAATGGAACACTTATGATAACATCAAAGTCCCAAAAGCATATGATAACGATCAAAACAAAGAATTAATGGACTCAAGCACTAGGGGGTCCTAGGAAGGGGATGAAATAAGAGATGAAAGGAGCATTGGAAAGCCTGATTAACACATGAATTTAGAAAAGAGGGTTCCAGACACCTTGGTTGAGAATTTAGAGGAAACATCTTGTTTTGGTCAAGGGGTAGGAATTAAAGCAATTTATGAGGAGGTTTTTGTGGTTGTTGGGGAGAAGACTCTTCCTTCTTCTACCCAAGATGGCTCTCAAATTTTACCGGAGGTTGTGAGATCCACATTTGGGAATTTTGAGGATACCTGTAAGGAGAGGAATGACTCGGGGAATTCTCTAGTCAATAAAGTTATAGTAGGAGATGATTTCATGGATGGGAAATAATTCATGGGACTTGAGGACTTGGACCTCGAAGGGGATAACTCATATACAAAATTTGAAAAGAAGAAGAGAAAAAAGGGAACAATACTGTGGGGGTTTCTACAAGAAACAGATCAAAAGTGGATTGTGGAAACCAGAGAAGTTTGGGTAGAAAATCAACAAAGTGGCATAGAGAGAAGGAATGCATCCAAAATATTGTTGATGGGGTTCAAATAACCATCCCGAATATTTTTTGAAGCAACACCCCATCAAAGAAATTAATCCCATTTCATGGAATATTTGCGGGTCAAACAGTTCCCATAAACAAGATATTTTGCACAATTTTGCTAGGGACCATAAGCCTGATATTTTAATTGTTTAGGAATCCAAGATGCCTAAGGATGGCGTGGAAAGGATTAATATTTTCAAGAATTATGGCATGCAAGGTAGGAGTTTGCAGGGGGCTTCTGGAGGCTTAGTGACTTTTTGGAGCCAAGATTATCTCCATGGTACTCCAATTTGGGAAGATGCTAACCATGTGGCAACTAGATTTAGGCATATTACATATGACTTCAGCTAGATCTTGTCTAATATATATGCTCCCAACAATAGATTTGTGAGACATAATTTTTGGAAAAGACTCGAGTCTTTTAGGCTATGCTTCCCTAACTAGAACTGGATCATTCTCGGAGACATTAACACCCTATTGCTTGTTTCAAAAAAAATTGGTGGGTCTCAAATACAGATGGATAGCAAATTGGATCTGATGGATTTTGTCAACTCTGAATGTTTGCACGATGTGGATCTTAAGTGAGCTACCTACACTTGGTCCAATAGGATGGTTGGGAATGATCTTATTCAAGTTCGTCTTGATAGGGCTTTAATTTTGAATAATTAGATGAAGGACTATTTTGGTTCTTTAACTTCTCTCTCTAGGATTGGCTCTGATCACTTCCCCATAAGTTTTATGGTTGACTCTGTGTTAGGTAAGAGAAAATTCGCTTTTAGATTTTAAATAATCTAGTTGTCTCATCCTCAAATCTTTAATTTCATTCAAGAATGGTGGAATATTAAGGTTAGTGGCATTGCCATGTTTCGGGTGGCCAAAAAGCTCAGTGAGGTTAAAACCAGGGTCAGAATTTGGAATAAGGAAGTTTTTGGGGACATTTTTTCTACAAATTTTATCATCCAGATGGAGTTAAAGGATATCCAAGATAGAATTCAGAAAGATGGTTATGTGGGAGACCTCCTCTCCAAAGAGAATTAAATTCTAACTAGCTATCATGATATTATCTCTAAGGATGAAGAATTTTGGAAACATAGATCAAGATCGGTGTGGCTTTCCTCAGGGGATAAGAACACCAAGTTCTTTCACATGACTACTATGAAACATAGGGTGTCTAACTGTATCACTCATATTTTGAAGAATGACACCAAATTTGATAAAGAGGATGAGATAAGGAGTGAGGCTAACCATATCTTTGCTAATCTATTATCTATTGAAGAGAGGCTAGATGTGAATGCTCAAAAAACTCTCATTGATGCTATTCCCAACATTTTGAATGAGAATAAAAATAAATCTTTTAATTCCATTCCTTCTTTGGAAGAGGTTAGAAAGGTTGTTTTTTCTCTTAAAGGAAACAAGGCCCCTAGACCTGATGGGTTTCTTATGTTCTTTTTCCAAGTTTTGTGGGAGATTGTGGTTGAAGATGTGGTTAATGTTGTTAAAGAGTTCTTTGGATCTAGGAAATTGTTGAAGGAGCTTAACTCTACTTTTTTTACTCTCAGCCATAAGTTCCCTGGTGCTGATGCTTTTGACTATTTCCACCTAATCAGCTTATGCAACTCCTTTTACAAAAATATTTCTAAAGTTGTTACTACTAGGCTTCTTGGTGTTCTCTCACTTTTGATCTATCCTTAGCGGAATAGTTTTGTCCCTGGCAGACAGATTTTGGATTCTATCATCACTTTTCATGAGAATATTCATTCTTTAGAGGTTTCCAAGAGCCAAGGTTTCTTACTAAAGTTGGATATGTCCAAGGCCTATGATAGAGTGGATTGGGAATTCTTGTTCAAGGTTTTAAGAGATTTTGGGTTTTCAGAGAGATTTCTGCAATTGATTTGGGAAATGATTTCCACCACCAACAGTGTGGTTATAAACAATGGGTCCACTTCCTATTATTCCAAAGTTTCTAGAGGTGTGAGATAAGAGATCATGTCTCTCCTATTCTCTTCACTCTGATGGTTGAAAGCCTAGGAAGGCTACTGCACAAAAAGGTGTTAGAAGGAAGTTTAAAAGGGTTAAAACCATCATCGGCTAATCTTGTTTTCTCTCATCAACAATTTGTTAATGACACTATTCTTATGCAAAGCTCAACAATTGGAGAAGCTAGAAATTTGAAATGCTCCCTTTTTCTTTATGAGGAAGCTTCTAGGCAAAATATTAATAGGATGAAGAGCTCCCTCTTCTTTTTTAATACTCCTGAACCTAGACAAAGAAAGATTGTTGATATTATCGGTTGTTTTGTTAACTCTCTTCCATCCATTTACCTGGGGCTTCCCTTTGGAACTAAACCACCTGAATATTTTTGGATTTCTCTTACGGATCAGTTCTATCATAATTTAGTTGGTTGAAAAGGGGCCCTTCTAAGTAAAGTTGGTAAAGTTATGTTGCTTAAGTCCTCTTTGTAGAAATTTCTTGTCTATGCTCTAAGTCTATTCAAGATCCCCTCCAAATTTTCTAAACTTATCGAAAATATTTAGAAACATTTTCTTTGGTCGGGGATTGAGGAGAAGAAGTGGGTCCTGTTGGTTGCTTGGGAGAATGTGTGAAAACCCAAAAAGTATGGGGGTCTTGGTCTGAGGAGCATTAGAGTTTTAAATAAAGCCCTCTTGGCGAAGCAGGTTTGGAGAACCTTTGTTGAAGACCGTGAATGGAATGCTATATGGTATAGTAAACATTTGCAGGGTTTTGTTTCTCTCAAAGATTTTCTTAGCTCTCAGACTCTCCCTCCTGGATCTACTCTTTGGAATCATGTCATTAAGGCTAGGGATCTTGCTAGGAAAGGTGCAATTTGGAAGCTTGGAGATGGTAAAAAAATCTTATTTTGGGAAGACAAGTGGATTGGGAATTAACCTCTTTGTAATCTCCCTTTCTTTAGGAATCATATGGAGGAGTGAAAAGCCAGATTTGGTACCTTCGTTGGGGACTATTGGAGGAATGATTAGTGGGTTTGTATCTTTACTATCAATCTAGACTTGTCCCCCCTACAGTCTCTCTTAAAATCTGTTATGTTGAGTCTGAGGGGTCAGGGGGATTCTTTGGTGTGGAAAATTTCTTCTTTTGGGATCTTTTCTATCTCATCGGTGGTGGCCTCTTGTCATCTTCTTTCCCCTCCTCGTGTGTGGGTGAAATTTTGGGTGCACAACCTCATACCCAAAGTCAATATTTTTGCATGGATCCTTCTTCAGAATTTTTTTTTACTAATAAAAAACTCTGTAAGCACGGTTTCTCTTTTCCTAATAGATGTTATCTTTGTTTTACGGAGGTTGAGACTATTTCACATCTCTTTCTCCTCTATCGTTTTTCCTATAAAATTTGGTGCAAGGTCTTGTAGTTGTGTAACCTCAGTTGGGTTTTCCCTGGCTCTATCTTAGACTTCTACTATCAGTGGAAGACTCTTCAAACAATCAAATGTTGAATTTTCTCTGGAGATATATCTTCCCACACCTTATGTGGGGTATTTGGAAAGAGCGTAACAATAGAATCTTTCAAGATTCTTCTCTCTCAAAGGAAATTGTCTTTGGTAAAATCATCAGAGCTATGAAAGAGAATCTAAATTTTCTTAACAGCAAACCTAAGGCTAAAGGAAAGGTCAAATGTCAAGATTATGAGCTCAAATTTGTTGAGACGTGGAAGATTAATGTTGTATTTATTATTCTCTTAGACTTACTAAGGGGCCTAGAGATGGTATCCATTGGAACCTCCCTCCTCTTGGTTGGGTTAATGTCAACTTTGATGGGGCAGCCAAAGGTAATCCTGGGCCTGCTAGGTGTGGGGGAGTGATAAGGGATGAGAATGGAATTTTTATTTCAGCGGTGGCACTCCCCTTGGGCACCTAGACCAACCACCTAGTTGAAGCCATAGGGGATTTCCAAGCCCTAAATCTTGTTTGTCAATTGAACTTGAAAATTGTGTGGCTAGAAGGGGACTCAAACAATATTATACAATGTATTAAGGGCCTCCAAAAGCCATCATGGACCATAAAGAGTTGGATTAATCTTTCCAAGGGGATTATTAGCTCTTTTGATAAATGCTTCATTTCCCATGATTACAGGGAAATTAACACAATGACAGATTACTTTGTCAATAAGGTGGTTCAGGCCAAGGGAAAAATGACCTAGCAGAGAAGTGACACATTGGAGGTTGATGCCACAACCTTATTCATGTATGACATAACTCGCAGGAAGGTTCAATTTACCCTATCAATTAATGATTATGGGTGTTGAGTGTCTTTTCATGCAGTCTTGGAACTTTTGTTTAATTATTTTTCATAGAGGGCCAGAGTACCATAAAATTAATTTCCACTACGCTATTTTGTGCTTCACATGATTTCTGAGCATTTTGGTTATCAGGTTATTTGGTTTTCAAGAGTCTTCTGAGCAAGTTCATAATTCTATCAACATGGGTGGTGAGTGTCATCGTGTGGAACCGATGGATTGTGAGGAGCTGAGGAGTAATGATAAGGTGTTGCAACTGCTGGAGAAGGGTGGGTTTACTAATTACATTAAAAAATTCAATGGTTGGAACCCGAAGATCAGTAGGTTTTTTTCAAAGGAATGGAACAATGGCAAGATATATTGTTTTAGGAGAAAGGTTGCTATTGATGAGAATATTATTGTTGAGGTCACGAGGCTTCCCATGGAGGGCCTCAAGTTCTACAAAGATAGGAAACTTTCTGACCAGGCTGTGAGAAAATTCCCGAAGACAAAAAAGGAAAAAGAGGACCTACGTAGAGCTACCAAAAGCAGTTATGACTCCATGAAGATCAAATTGCTCTAGCGGGAGGTGTTGAAGGTGATCATGGAATACATTACAATGGATGAGATATACACAAGGGTCTTTGGTTACCATTTTGTGCACCTGAATCACTTTCAGTATCAGGTTAGGGTTTCTTTCCCTTTCTATCTTTCCACCTCATTGAATGCTAGCCTTCAACACCATAGCTCAAATCCAATTAGATACCCCATTCTTCATGAGGGTTTTCTTGTTTTAATCTTTGAACATTTTAAATCCATGTCGTCTTTGTCCCATTAGACCCCTTCTCCCTACTCTATCTCTACAAAGGATGAATTGGGTGCTAGTTACGCAGGCAAGGATGAATGGGAGACCGATATGGAGGATGAGTAAGGTCATCCTTTGAAGGCAGTGGGGAAGGGTAGTAACAAAGGTGAGTCTGAGACCCATGCCCTTCCTAAACATAGTGCTATGATCTCTAATGGTGGAGCTAAATTTATTTTCTTAGGTTCTAATGAAACTAAACTGAAGGCAAAAGGAAAATATAGTGTTTCCCCCCAGGGGAAGGGCAAGAGGAAGGTTTCAAAGGACCCCTCCTATGAAACCAATTAGGATGATCCTCATTCAACCCCTTCGTTGGAGTACTCTAGCTACCCTACTACTGATAGAGAGGATAGGCCCCGATATCCCAGTGATCTCAAGGAGGATGACCATTACTTTAAATTCAAACGTGAGTTTCCTGCTGATATCCTTACTATTGCTCATAATGGGTTTGTGGACTTTTTCAGGTTGATGAGATGGGTGTTCTTTGAAATTAAGGAGATTAAATTGAATCAAAGGGTTATCAGCAGCAAGTTGGAAAAGATTGATATGACAGAAAGCACTAATAAAGATAGAGAAAATGCAACTAACTTATCGACCAAGGAAGAAAAGAGATATATGGTGGACTGCCTCAAGAAGATAGTTGAGGATTTGCAGCAATTTAAGAGAAATCATGATGGCAAGCTATCTTCTATGGAGGAAAAGCTTAAGAACATTAAAGATTCTATTCAAAAGGTGTTCGAAATGAGCCACAAAATTTTAAAATCCACTGTGAGTATTATGAATATGATGGTTGAAAATCTAGATAATTCTTATCAAGTAAGGACTACTGAGGATCTGGAAGCTGAGAAAGAACAAAGTCAAGTGGAGGGTGTTGGGCCAAGAAAAATAATTAAAGAGAACCTAAAAAGGAAGGCTGAAAAGACCCCTGTTAACATTCACAAGATTAAGAAAGTTGTTTTAAATATGAACAATATGGAGTAGGAGGTGACAAACATCTTAAGGAATCTAGCCTAGTGGCTGGAATTTTATGGGGTTTTTGCTATTTTTTTATTCTGTTGCCTTTGGGTTGGTTCTATGTTTCTTCTTTGTTGGCATATTTCCATTCTTTGATCTGAATTGTTTCTTTCTATATCTTTCTCTTCCTTGATGTTAAAGGGTTTCGAGACCCCTTCAAAACCTATTTTTTCTTTAATCAAAAACTACATGTCACAATACAAGTTTTTAGTCACTACATACACATAAAAAATCACTTAAGAGGTGTAGTTTAGGAACATATATCCCTTTAAATTTTCACACTTGTTTGGGCCCTCCCTGCTAAAATTGGGCTTCTTTATGCCTTATTTAGTCCTATTTTGCATCCATCAGCATTAATGCATCTTTCTAAGGATAACCCTGAAATATATATAATAACCGATGGTAATTCAGTGATTTTGGATTGTATGGCCTAGATTTAGTGATCTAGAGCTCATACACCACCTTGGGTGTATGGGTCCCACCTAAGTTTCGGGGCCTTAAATATGAATTTGGCATAAAACTAAGCATTTCTTGAAATATGTGTCCCGAGCTTAGCCTACCAAGAATCATGTGCCCTATTTAGCATATGATTCTTGCTTAGCTTAGACCTGTTTTAAATTAAAATTCTTGGTGAGAATTTATTCTCCTAGATCTAATGTCACCTTATAGTGTTTCAATTTCAAAAAAATTAGCATAAGCACGTATAAATACAAGGTTATTCTACATATTTTAACTTAGAAAGTTTACAAGTCATCTAACACTTTTTGAGATCAAGAATTTTATCATTCAAGAGAATTCAAGAGTGATTATAAATCATTTTGGAGCAATATTAAAGAATCAAGAATCATTTGAAAGTCATCACGCATCATGTTTGTTTTTTAGCTAAAATTTGTGATGTAGGGTTTTATGATTCAAGCAAGCATTCAAGTCGAGATCCATAACATACAAGCAAGAGTCAAGATCCACATTCATGCTAGTCATTACTTGCAAGATTGTAACCTTTTGTTTAAGGTTTTTGTGAGTTGCAACATTACATATTTGTTCATTCATCATTTCTCCATTCTATTTGATTTGATTTCATTATTTGATTAGCAAAATGGGGTTTGACCAAGGCAAACCCCTATCCACTAACAAAATAACATTTTTTACCTCTCTCTGATGTGTTTTTTGCATATCTAGGTGATTTATGTTGGATATCGATTGAAGAGAAAGTTTGGAGAAAGTTTTCAAGTTGTCAAATTTCATCTACATTACAATATCACCGAAAAAGTCACCTACAGGTTACAATTCAGTGTTTTAGACTTAGAGATTTGGTAGGAGAGAAGCTACACGAAAGCACTGGAGGATACCAAAGTTTAAAATCAACTCTAATATTGGGACTAAATTTCCACTTGTGGTGTATGACTCCTAGTATACCATATTTTAGACATTTCCAACAAATCTTGAGTTACCAATTTCAAATTCTAGTTTTTGTTAGAATCGTAAATTAGGACTAAATCACCCTTGTAGACATATGAGACCCAATGATCATTAATAATTGATATTTTTGGGATTTTAGAGCCTCATTCAAGCCTCTTCAGTTTCTAGGTACACCTTTGTACTTTCTCAATTTACTATTTTGATTTGAGTTCATTTCTAAGTCATTTACTTAAGTCTTTCATATCATTTACATTTCTTGTCTTTCCAAGCACTTGCATGCTAGAGAAACCCCTTTTAGTCTTTAATCATACCCTAGGACACCTTATTGCAAATCTCTTTACCTCATTCCATCCTCAGATTGAGATTTATACGGTTTCCTTGAGAGAAACTTGAAGGAAATAGGTGGAAAGGTCCTAAACCCTAGTTCCATTTCCCAAAATGTGGAACCCTATTTTCCTAGGTTCAAGAAGATTACAACTACCTAAAACAAATCAACTAAAAAATAGACCAAAAACATAGGTAAAAGTTAATATTTAGCCCAAAATAAAGTTTTTTGAACTAGGCTAATAATAATAAAAACTAGGGGCCCAACAAGGAACACCTAATGAAGAACTTGCACACAAATTAGAAGATTGATTACACATGTTATTTGAATCATTCTTGGTAAAATTATATGACCACATCAATAAATATAGATCAAGAGTTCAAGGCATAATTTACTTCTAGAAGGATTATTAAAACACTATCATGAACTACAAAAGCATCATTTATCTCACATCAATAAACATAGAACAAGATAATAAAGCAAGAAATATAATCATTAGAGATAAAAGAATATTGGAACAAAAGGAAACATATAGAGCCATAATTTTTATTTTTTGTATAGAGTGTCAATAATATTTTTTACAATCTATTAAATTATATGATATTTTATTAGAATTCAATTATATAGTTTGAAGACAATTTGAATTATCTCGTGTTTTGTTATGAGACATTTCACCCAAAGTGAAAAGAAAGTTACGAAAGCATTAAAAGGAGATAGAAAATAAATGATAATGTGATCCTTTGATTAAAATGGATATTAATGAAGAATATTTATATAAAAACTCTTTTAAAAGGGAGGAATAATTATATTTATTAAATATTAATTAAAGGCAACCTTTATGAAAGGGTGTGATTGTTTAGAAACCGCCTCTTAAATCTTATATAAAGCATTTAATTTGAGTCCTAGAAATGGGCATGAGGAATATTAAAGGAAGAAAAAGGTGGTTAGTGAGCTATGGGTAGGCACATGGGAGTGTTCAGCTCAAGGTACAAGGTGTGGACACTTAAAATTGTCCCGAGTGTGTGAGAACATTTTCTAAGTAATTTTATCATCTAACCCTAATTCCATCTAAAACATAATATTCATCTTCTTCTTCACATGTTTATAATAATTAAATAATTTTTAGTATTTAATTATACTAATTTCTTCTTTTTCATAACTTCTCTAATTAAATAATTATTATTTAATCATTTAATTCCTAACTAACACTATCTTTGAGTAAATAAATATATTTTAATTTATTTAATCCCACATAACTAATGTCTCTAAATAATTAATTGACCTATTAAAATTAATTAATTATTCATGATTTTGAAAATAAATGAGTTTTCATTTTTTTATTTAACTCTTACAAATTGCCACTAATATTGTTGATTTGCTTCCACTCATTAATTTTGCTTCCACTCCCACTAATTTCTCCAATCACTTGGCACTAATTTCGAATGTGAGAATGAGAAAATTTCCCATAAAATTTATCTCTGAACCACTAAAAATGAAGAATGGAAAGAGGATTCCCTAATAGGCTCCTAGGGTTTTTCACCTAGAAGCTTGGTTGAATAAATGAGCTCTCTTTCACACCTTTCCATTTTACAGTTCATTCAAAGATGTTTGGGGTTTGAATTGATGTGTGTGGAATTCCCTAAATACTAGAAATGGAAGTTAACTAGTAATGTAAAACCTAAGAAATGTAACTATGTTGGAAAACACACTAAGATAAGAAAATGACCTAAGAAATGTAAACAAACTGTAATAGAAATGAAGGGAAAGGAAGATATGAAATTGGAGGCTAAAGAGGGATGGCATGAAGTTCTGGAAACTTGAAGAATCTGATGCAGAGGTCCACTGGGAAATTTACACCATTTTGGGCAACCTAGTCCTTTTTCTGTGAAAATATGTCAAAGCTCGTTTCTACCAAAAGAGTATTCGGACCCACATAAAACCCTAAAATGCATGTATGGTGGGATTATATAACCACTAATGGTGACCTAGTCCCTTTCAAGCTTTTGAGAAGTCTGAAACTAGAATCTAGAGGTCTCAGTCTGCACTTTCTGCTTCTCCAAGTGTTTGGATCTAAAACATTGATTTTTGGTCTATAGGTGTCTTTTTGTGTAGATTCTTAACCTAGCCAACAATGAGGTCTCTCCAACAAGTCTTCACTACACTCTTGAATGATCTCCAAGCTTCCAAGATAACCTAAATATACAAACACACAAAGAAGGAAGAATAAATGTTGATTGTTAGAGTATAGGGGTTTGCCTTGGTCAAACCCCTTTGTAGATAATTAAATCAAATGAAGAGACAAGATAATAAAACATAAAATATGAAATGATGGATTCAATACCTTTCCATGATGAGTGATCTTGTGTTGTTGCATCAATTAACCCTTGAATTCCTTAGAGAGATGTCTTGATGACTTAGTATGCAAAAACCCTAACTTTCTTGAGAAGAAGGGGAGATGAGTGCTTGAGAAGATTGAGTTAGTGAATGGGATGGAGAAAAATGAGACTTAGAAGGTGCAAAATGAGAGGGAAAACCCTTATTTATAGAATTTGTGCCCTGATTTCCTTGAAATAACACCATACAAGCTGACCTTATGGTTTTAGAGACAAAATCCCAAAAGAATATTAAGTTAAATTTGAAATTTCAGCCGCATGGGACTAGGTCGCCCAAGGTGGCGACCTAGTCCACCTAGAAAATTTTCATTGGCTTTCGGGGATTAAACTGTGATTATTAATGTTTTTCGGGATTATCTCACAAAACACTCTAAAGTAAGGCATGTATGTGCATTAAGGGGTCATTATAGCATACAAAAGGGTTGATTTTGGTGATGACAAGCCTAGGAAAGTGTAAAAATTATTTACAACACCTTATAGTTCACTTCGGCACAAGTCTTAGAAAGGGGTAAAAAAGAGGTTGAAAAGGGTCTAAAATCCATAGGCAAAGGTCCAAATGAGTGAGAAGTGTCAAATACTACACTTTTTGGTGACACATTTAGCCCCCACTTTAGTGAGAGGATGAACTTGCTTCAAACTCACATTGAAGTCACCCTCTCACTAATGTAGCCCAATGGAGATGATGAAGAATGAGAAAGAAGGAGGTGGTAAAGCACCCAAGGATTCTATATTCTAATTCAAGAAGACATCAATGAAAATTGACACATTCAAGGGTGAATTAATTATAGAAAAATGAGATACATGATCATTCAATGACAAGAACTGAAAGGAAAGAGAGAGGGAAAGGTGAAAAGATGCGCTCACTCTGGGACCACAAAACATCAGGTTATCTATGGTGTCAGTTTTCCCAAAAGGTGAGAAACATACACACGGTTGGTATGTACTCACATACACATAGGTGGCTATGGATAAATTTGTCCCACTGGTTGGGCTTCCCACTTAACCATACCACAGGTATACCTCATGATAACTTTGATAAGGTGCCACAAAAGAAAATGTTTTAATATGATGTAAGGAATGTTCAAAGGGATTTTTCTTATTTCGTGTGATGTCTCATCTTAAGTAACATCATGTGTAATGTCTCCAAGAGAGGAAAAGCTAAAATGGACTCATCTTGTATCCAAGAGAGGAAGAACTCATCTTGTATGCAAAAGAGGAAAAATGCAAATTTCTCATCCTGAGCAACATTGTAGCTAATGTTTCCAAGATAGGGGATCACAAGACAAAGAAAATTGCACAATGAAATGTGAGTGGTGATGTATGCCCCCACTTTAAAGGAATTGTGAAATACCATACTGTGAGAAACTATGTTAAAGTAGAGAATAAGAGGAGGAAGAAGACATGAGAGCTTGTTCGAAAAGCCCTATGTCAAGTCATATGTTTTTGAGTTCAGCTATGTCATGAAGAGGGGTGTATTTCACATGCAAGTCAACTTAATAAATGTCATCCACACCTCAAGCTTGCTCAATAATATGTTCATAAAAGGTTAATGACTAGTCAGAATAGGCAACGATAAGAAACATACGATGGAAAAGGCTAACTAACCCCTTGCCCCCACTTAGTGTAGGAAAAGAGTGTGCCGAAAGGATTGATGAAATGTAAGGTTGAGTGAAAATCGATATCAATTAAAGGAATGAGGTGCTCCCACATAAGGGAGAGCACCAAAATCCTTAAGATGTTGAATTTTTCAACTGAAGGCTTTAAACCCATTAGTGTGATGACCATGAACTCAGTGGTAGGAAAAAAAGAAATGTTTGTTGGGACATTTCTTTCGAGTTTTCGGAGGAAGAGAGATCAAGTGATCTTGGAGGAGTCTCAAAAAGGTGCCCTCTTGATCGCGGGTAGAAGGTGCTCCTTTGGTGTGTAACAAAGAAGTGTCTTGCTTAGTTTAGGATGGCATACTTATGCAAGGCACTATAGATTTTGAAATTTTGTACACTCCTTTAGAGGAGTGTGTAAAACCTAAATCAATAGTGGGTTGTGAGATGGAATTTCCATTAAGAAAAGAGTCCTTTGTGGGTTTCAAAGGATCACTTTCTAAGGTTGGGGTAGAAGGGTGATGGGGAATGGTGTTGATGTTGGATGAAGGCTTGATGATTTCGATGAAAGGAAAAAATCCAAGACCATGATTGGTAGTTGGTGTGGTAGGCTCGAGAGGGTTGTGAATACCTTTTTCATTAGCACCACATCATTTTTCACTATAGCCAAGTTGTTTCATGAGCTCATAACCTTTTCCATAGAGATTTTTCAATGCTTTTGGACTGGGTGAGGGTTCATGGTTGGTTTCGTTGTCTAAAGTAGATGAGATGGATGCTTTCAAAGGATCTACCGAGTCTTGTGTTCAAAAGACTACGTTTCCCTTTTTAGATTCTTTGTTGGTGATCATGGATTCTCCTAGTAAAGGAGGTGTGAAGTTTAGGAAACCCCAATCATCGGCTAAGGGCATTGGTTGTATGGGTTCCACTCATTCAGTGGGTGTTAAAGTGGTGAAGGGTTTGGATTTTTTTTTCTCAAGTTTCAAGACATTGAGTAACTTAGGATGGGAATCAAGTCGGTACACTTTTTTGTTGTAGATGTACTTCATCTTGCGATAAAGAGTGGAAGGCACTTCATTCATTGCATGAATCCATGGCCTGCCTAAAATGAGGTTAGATGAAACATCATTGGGCATAACATGGATCATTTTGTCTAATGTGTCTATTCCAACTATAAGAGGCAAAGTGACCATAAGAAGTATCTTTTGTCCTTTACTATCAAATCCACTGAGAGAGGCTTGAATAAGGTCGCATACAAATATTTTAGTAAGAGTATTCCTTAGTTGGTCAACAAGGTTATACTCCCTAAGGAATGAATTTAGGTGAGGGGCAGTAGGTAAGATGGGAGGGGAGGAAGGTAAGGAAGTGGAGATTGATGTTTCGGATCACAGATTATTACAAGTGTAATGTGTATGAGAAACGGTATCGTAACTCGGTTGCTGCAACACATTATTCTAAGGCGAGTAGAGGGTAAATTCAAGTTTAGGTGAGGGTGAGGGTGGGTAAAGGACAAGTTGAGGTTTAATAATATTAGCATCCCCTTGGGAAGGAGAGTCAATGTTATATGTGTCTTGCATCATGATATCCGCCCTAGGAGGAGAGAGTTTAGGAGAAATACAACCCTCATGTTCTTGAAATTCAAGGCTTGGTTCTTCTAAAATAGCTTCATCACAATTAGGGAAATGATCAATGATGGGAGAGGGAAAAGTTGGATGATTGAGATAGAGGTTTGTTTGATTATATTATCACTCTAAGGTCTCTTTCTCTTGTTCCATACTATCTAACCTAGTATGAGATCTTGGAAGAGGTTCATCACATGCTTCATCACAAGGGAGAGAGGCATCAAGAGAAGGACCACTATGGTTTTCAAATAGATTGTCCCAAAGGGTTGGAGCATGATGGAATGGAGGGTCAAGAGTCTCCTGACTTGTAATAGGTGTATCTTCTAACACCAACCTACCCTCTTTGCATCGAGGTAGGATATGAGAAGAACAAGTATGAGGGTCATGGGTATAGAGACTAGGTAAGGGGATGATGTTTTCATTTTCTTGTTGTTTAATGTTTTGCAAAGGGGGAGGAGGAGGAGGAAGAGAATCAAGACCATCATGATCTTCAATGGTTGTGTCTTCTTTCACTAAGATATTTGCATCACCAATGGGAGAGATATCAGGAGAAGAACAATTATGATTATCATGATTATCAATGTTTGTAGCATCGTCGATCAAATCTTTAGTGGATGAACTAGAAGAGATGAATTCATCAAGGGATTCATCTAGCATGTCTAATTCATCACTACTAAAGGGAATTTTATCTCGAAGTTTGTGAGTGGGTGTATGTGATGTTGAGTTGTCATTTTCTAAAGATTATGATGTAAATGATCTAGGAACTAATGCAACAAATGAAAATAGCTTAATGGTGTCATTTTCTAAAGATTATGATGTAAATGTTCTAGGAACTAATGCAACAAATGAAAATAGCTTAATGGTATAATTTCTAAAGATTATGATGTAAATGATCTAGGAACTAATGCAACAAATGAAAATAGCTTAAAATGTAAAAAAAATATGTAAACTTAAAATTCAATGTAAAGGCATAGAATGCAATACAATTTTCAGATTTCAAACAATGTTACTGATTATATTATGCAACATTCTAAAAATGAAATGTAGTAAATCAAAAATTGAAAATGTACAATGCATGAAATGAGTTAATTTATGCGAGATTTAATGAAATGCATGCTATAGAAACACAACCAATTGATATAGATAATTAATGGCCCAAAAAAAAGCATAAAAATAGGGTTTCTAGCTTTGTAAAGGGTAGTTTAAAAAGCCTAAAGGGACTAGGTCGCCCAAGGTGGTGACTTAGTCTTCCTGGTGATATTTTTTAGATTTTTCAAATGTGTTGGATTGATTAAGGTGGTTTCTATTTTGGGCGGGTACATGGAGTTGGGTAGCAATTATGTGGACACCCCCTAAATAAATATTTGAAAAAACATAACGCGAGTGCATTATAACGCGCTCGCGTTATGGCTCATTATGCCGAGCCTAGGGTTGGGCAACTACAAACCAATAACGTGAGTGTGTTATAATGCGTTCGTGTTATTGAATGTTAAAAGAAAAAAAAAAAATGCAAATCTCTCATTCCGATTTTGACTGGATTTTTTTGCAACCGCGGCCAAAACCACCACAATTTTGCGCTCGCGTTCTAGGAGGAGAATTTCAACAAATTTCTTCACCAACAATCCTTATTTCTTCGCAACAATGGTGCCACGATGATGAGGAGTTGTGAGAGGTAAGGATTCTATGGTTTTTGTTTTGAATTAGTTAGTTTTAGGTTGAATTTGTTAGTTTTAGGTTGAGTTTGATAACTATTTGTTTGAATTTTTAGGAGATGCAAATCAACCTGAAAACCCTCAAAATCCTCAACAAGAAGACCAACCAAATCTGCAAGATCAAAATCAATCACAACATCAACTTCCTCCACCAATGACTCAACCCCCTCCTAGCACTCAACAAAATTTAATGAGTGAAATTGAGAACAACAAAAAGAGAATTGATGATTTGACCAGTAGGTTGAGTGATCCAAATGGTTCAACTGTAGAAAGAATGACCCTGGAAAATTCATTAAAAGATATGTTAAAAAATGTAGATTCAATTAGCAAACAAATAACTAGATGGAAAGATAGGAGGCAGGCGGCTATGGATTATTATGCAAATAAGCTATCATACAAGGATGTAAAAGATTTAAAAATTACAAAAAGTGATTTGTGCTCATTATTCACTGACCCATGCACAAATGAATATCTTACCCTCAATGCAAAGAGGTTTCCTATCCATTGGTGCCACCACCAACAGATTAGGGACCAATTTTATGATAGGTGGTACATGGTCTTCGATTACCCACCGTGCAAAAATTGCTAGGTCCCGCAATATTTCCTTAGGAAACTATACAGTGAGTTCATATTGAACAAAATCCCAAAGGGAGAGGTGTGGGGTCAGCTCAGGATAGACCTGGTGCACATCTGGATCCTACGCGGCAAGGTAGATGAGCTCTCGCTAGGCCACCTCATGAGCATGTTGTTATGCCTTCCGTCGTGAAGGAAAATGTTGGTGTAGAGACATTGCCGGTAATCAACACTTTGACCCAGAGTGTCATCCATCATACTAGGCCTATTCTACAGTGCCATCTAGGGGAGTCTTCGAGTGGTGGCCTTCGAATACATGTGGGTCAATCTTGTCAGGCTACTTGTTCATATGACCCCACCAACACTCAGGAGACTGATACGCAGGATCCATCTGCAACTATGGAGATGGAGAGGGCAGCTAACATTTTGCATGAGGCATATGGCATTGATAGTCAGGTAAAATTTATTGCATGTGTTCATTGAATTTAATTTATTAAATTTTGATTTTGAAATGCAAGATTAACTAAAAATGTTTTATGATTTTAATAAAATTGCAGGGTCACAGTGTTGAGACTGGATACACCGGTCCCCCCACCAACCTATTTCTGCAATACACCTATCACTAGGGTATGCAACTAGTAAATAATTATAAATTTATTACATGTTAATAGCATTGTTTTATGAATGGTAATTTAATATGTGATTTTGGATGTTGAACAAACTAATATTGGAGGATTTGATGGAACACTTCCCAGTGGCGATGGATCTACTCAAACCTTCACGTAGGTAATAGAATAAAGAGCTTAACTAATGAATCAAGTACTTAATAGATTTGTTTAGTTTATATGCACATCATGATTACGTTGAATATTTTGTTGTTTTATTTTCAGTTGTTGCGAGATGATACACCTCTGAATGTGACGAGGGCAATGGATATTGGTGTGACATCTTCTATACAATCCTCGATGGCTCTGACAGAAGAGGTATGAGGAAAATTAGTAAATTTGCATTTACATTTGTTGTTATAGATGTTAGTTAGTGAAAAATCAAACCATTATTTATTCACATAGTTTAATTTGTATTTGTATGGTTTATACAAGGATTGAGCATGCCTGATCATGGGTGTGAGGATATTTCCCTCATGGAGAGAGATTGTGAGATGGCTGTAAGTGATTATTTTGTCAAATATATCATTTTTTATAATGTAATTTCTATATATTGATGTCTTTACTTCTTATTGTAACAGTTAAAAATTTACCATGAACTAAACCCTAGGAGGAGTAGTAGGAGCACTCCACAAGCGCAGCAAAAATGAGTGACAGACCTATCGCCATCTGAGTGAAAAGGAAAGGGATAGATTTTATTTCTAGGGCATGGATAGCAATGACTTTTGATTCTAGAGTCCTTTGTTGTATGCCTACATGGCAGTTTTGTACATATTTTTTATTGGACATATTTGACATTGTATGCCTATATGGCATTCTCGTAAGCCTATATGGCTATTTTGTACATATATTTCATACTTATATCGACATATATTGATGTATTCCTACATGGCTATTTGGTTAATACAAATATCTTTTATCGATGCCTATCCATATTTGCATTCTAAATTGATGGTTCAATAGTTATGAGTTACATGTATTCAAGGTAATTTCTATGTTAATACAAATATCTTTTATCGATGCTTATACTTATGTGATTGATGTATGTTTGTGTATGGGATCATAGTAATTTCTATTTCATGATTCTATTGTGTCTTTAAGGTTTATTTATTAAAGGGTGCATGAAACAAGTTTTGAATCCTTAAAAATCATTGAATTTCTTAGGTTTTTCTATTTGTCGAGTTTGGGCTCTGAGCCCGAGTCCAAGTCAAAAATTGGCTTGTCAAGTCTGAGGCAAGTCCAAGTCTTGTAACACTAGTGTGAACACATCGAGGAATAATGTATATTTCGATGAAGAGATAACCCATCCTTGTTTCCAAACAAACCATGGTATAGATATGGGTGGTCGAGATTAAACATCACTCTTCTAGATAGTTTGAACCATAATCTTTAATGGCTGAAACAACACCTTCATTATGTGTGTTCTTGATCCTTCTCAAGAAATGGTGGAACATTTTGTAGATCAAATATTGCAACCCTAAGTCCATAAGAAGGTTACTTGTCCTGATTTCCATAAATGTCCTTAAGATGTTCATCCTTCTTGAGTAATGCCAACTACTATCATCATTTGCCATGCTTCTAATGGAAATTCAATTTGTTGCAATACCCAAAGGCTAGCAGGTTCATTCGCTCTAATACCACTCTAATGACTCAACTTCCGGATCAATAGATTTTTTATTTATTTCTTATTGGATTGACAAAGTTTGTCATCCAATATTATTAAGATAGATAACGGAGTCCCGAAATTATATATGAAATAAATTATGAATATGAAATCTAATTCAAATATTAATTTGATAATGGAAATTTGATAAATAAATATAATAGTTGTTTCTAATTAATCAATTAAAATCATGTGCTAGCTTTGAATATAAATCTGCCTATCATTGATATATAGGCCTTGAGAATTGGGATGCCTTTCCTGATCGATACTTTGTACTCATGCATCTAACTTTGAGTCCTTTCCGGATTATATGCTTGAAACCTATACTACCATATTATAAAAAAATTCTCATATAGACCAATCCCACACTAAGTAATTCAATAATAAAAATAAGCCCACAAATTGATTTCCCTGATCTTCCCTTCTTATTCTCTTTTATACTCAAAAACTACACAACTGAATCCTGATAGCAATATCACAATTTGACACATTGTAGAGAATACCTCCTACTTATCAATTGATGAGCTAAAGGGGCTCTATAATGAATGTTTCATAAGGCCTAAAACTTGTTGAAGGTTTTTCAAATGGGATTGCAAGCTAAGTGGGCTTAACCTTGGGGAAAAAACTTTATGGTTAAGCGCTTGAGCTGGAGTAGTACTAGGATGGGTGACCTCCTGGGAAGGCCTAGTGCCTCACCTCTATGAGCATCACCTACATGCAATGAGTGCTAAGTGGGCCATTCATTATCATGAGAGATGGGTTCTTGTGAACTCAGCCCTCTTTCAATCCATGTCAGTCTTGGGACCGTATAGGAAGTTGGAGATAGTACGAAGTACGAGATCAACAAGTTTTTATAAGAAATATAAAAAATAGAGAGCAATGTGAATAATTCTTATCTTATCTTCTCTGAAAGTTCATCAAAAACCTTCATTCGAGCCTCTCAAGGCTTTACATAGTGCTTTACACCCTTCTCTAACTGACCCAAACCCTCAACTACCTAAAAATCAACTTTTAAAACAAGTAACCGTTGCATTTCAAATTTGTTGATTTAAGCAACTTACAAATTTTGCAACTTTAGACTCCTCCAACCTAAGGGATCAATCCGGTGGAACATAGCTCGGAGCGATTCCACATGTTTCGTTGTGAAAGAGGACAATGCCTAGCATAAACATACCTATTTGGATGTGTTGGAATAGTCCGCTTGGTCACACAAGTTGCAAAATGAAAGTTGCACCACTTTAAAACTTTGCACTGCTTGCATTTGATACTTTTTCCATCAAGTGAAAATCTGCCACCATGAGAAAACTACTCTGAGATAGCCAAAACTGAGAGAGGTTTTTGTAGAGGGGCTCAACAGGATCCTATAGAATTAGACAATAATTTTCTAAGCATCATGATATCCAAGTAATAGCATGTTTAAGTTTACAGCCATTTTGCACTTTGGACCCTTAAGGGATCAATCCGATGGAACGTAGCTCAGAGCGATTCCACGTGTTTCAGTGCAAAACAAGACCATGCCTACCATAAAAATACCTATTTGGATGCCTTGGAATAGTTAGTTTGGTCATAGGATTTGCAAAGCGAAAGTTGCACCTCTTTGCAATTTTGCACAGCTTGAATTTGACACTTTTTCCATCAAGTGAAAATACGCTGCCATGAGAAAACCACTCCAAGACAGCCAAAATCGAGAGAGGTTTTTATAGAGGGGCCTAACTCCTTCTTGTAGGATCAAACGAGAAGTTTCTAAGTTTAACGGTATCCAAGTAATAGCATGTTGAAGTTTTCAGCCATTTTGCACTTTGGACCCTTTAGGGATCGATCCAATGGAACATAGCTCGAAGCGATTCCACATGTTTCAGTGTGAAACCAGACCTTTCCTAGCATAAGAATACCTATTTGGACATGTTGGAATAGTTATTTTGGTCATATGAATTGTAGAGCGAAAGTTGCACCACTTTGCAACTTTGCACAACTTGAATTTGACACTTTTTCCATCAAGTGAAAATCCACCGCCACAAGAAAACCACTCCAAGACAGCCAAAACCAAGAGAGTTTTTTCTAGAGGGGAACAACTCCTTCTTGTAGGATTAGATGAGAAGTTTCTAAGTGTAACGGTATCCAAGTAATAGCATGCTGAAGTTTGCAACCATTTTGCACTTTGGACCCTTCAGGGATCAATTTGGTGGAACGTAGCTCAAAGCGATTCCACTTGTTTTGGTGCAAAAGAGGATGATGCCTAGTGTAAACATACCTATTTCGACATTTTGTAACAGTCCGCTTGGTCACACAAGTTGCAAAATGAAAGTTACACCACTTTTCAACTTTGTACTGCTTGCATTTGATGCTTTTTCCATCAAGTGAAAATCTACCACCATGGGAAAACCACTATGAGATAGCCAAAACCGAGAGAGGTTTTTGTAGAGAGGCTCAATGTGATCCTATAGGATCAAATGAGAAGTTTCTAAGTATCACGATATCCAAGTAATAGCATGCTAAAGTTTGTAGCCATTTTGCACTTTGGACCCTTAAGGGATCGATCCGGTGGAACGTAGCTCAGAGTGATTCCACGTGTTTCGTTTCGAAACAAGACCATTCCTAGCATAAACATACCTATTCAGATGCATTGGAACAGTTATTTTGGTCATACATGTTGCAAAGAAAAATTTGCACCACTTTGCAACTTTGCACAGCTTGAATTTGACACTTTTTTCATCAAGTGAAAATTTGCTGCCACAAGAAAACCACTCCAAAACAGCCAAAATCAAGAGAGGTTTTTCTAGAGGGACCCATCACCTTATTGTAGGATTAGAAGAGAATTTTCTAAGTCTAATGGTATCCAATTAATAGCATGTTGAAGTTTGCAACCATTTTGCACTTTGGACCCTTTAGGGATCAATCCGGTGGAACGTAGCTCGAAGCGATTCCACATTGTATGGTGCAAAACAAGACCATTCCTAGCATAAAAATACCTATTCGAACATGTTGGAATAGTTAGTTTGGTCATACGAGTTGCAGAGTGAAAGTTGCACCACTTTGTAACTTTGCATAGCTTGAATTTGACACTTTTTCCAACAAGTGAAAATCCACCGCCACGAGAAAACCACTCCAAGACAGCCAAAACCAAGAGAGGTTTTTCCAGAGGGGCCCAACGCCTTCCTATAGGATCATACAAGAAGTTTCTAAGTGTAATGGTATCCAAGTAATAGGATGCTGAAGTTTACAGCCATTTTGCACTTTGGACCCTTCGGGGATTGATCTGGTGGAACGTAGCTCAGAGCGATTCCACGTGTTTTGGTGTGAAATGGGACCATGCCTAGTGTAAACATACCTATTTGGACATGTTGGAACAGTCCACTTGGTCACACGAGTTGTAGAATGAAAGTTACACCACTTTGCAACTTTGCACTGCTTGCATTTGATGCTTTTTCCATCAAGTGAAAATCCGCCACCATGGGAAAACCACTCTGAGATAGCCAAAATTGAGAGATTTTTTTGTAGAGGACCTCAATGCAATCCTATAGGATCAGACGAGAATTTTATAAGCATCGTGATATCCGAGTAATAGCATGCTAAAGTTTGCAGCCATTTTGCACTTTGGACCCTTAAGGGATCGATCTGGTGGAACATAGCTCGAAGCAATTCAACATGTTTCGGTGTGAAAGAGGACCATGCCTAGCATAAACATACCTATCTGTACATGTTGGAACAGTCCGCTTTGTCACACTAGTTGCAGAAAAAAAGTTGCAATTTTTTTACATGACCTTTATATGACCTTTTTCACATTGTTTACATTTCAAAATTCAAAGTTTGCAAATTTTCTTATTCAATGCATTTATATAACAAGGTGCTACTACACCAAACATGACCTCAAACCTTAAAATATTTGAGTATATCTCATTATGTAATTAAATCTTATTACAATGCCTTAGGCACTTCGTTCTCACAGATCTTTTACAATGTCACTCATACATTCGAGATTCTCTTTAAATGTCTACATCATAGGTGCTCATTATGAGGTTAACTTCAAATGAGTAACTTGAGATTCCCTCGCTAAGCTTCACACACTCTTTTATAATGGCTTGAAATCAAAACTGAGATTTTTCAAGATCATCAAAATAAGGATGTTGCATTGCTTTTTTGGCTGAGATTCTCTTTGATGGCTCTTAAATCAACATTTTCTGCAAGGAGAGACCAATCAATTTTTAGTAGATTACTTATAGATACACAAAGTAAAAGAAGAAAAAGAAAGAGCATCCAAAATGGCAATGAAATAAAAATAGATGGAAGGCACTTACAGATGTTGCATGCAGGCATCAAAATAAGGATGTTTAATTGCTTTTATGGCTGACATTCTCTTGGATGGATCATATATCTACATATTTTGCAAGGGGACACCAATCACTATAAAAGAATATGATAGCATTGGCATCAAAGAAATTAATGTGCATACAAGTATAAATTAATAAGAACCAATGTGCATGTACTTACAAATTAATCCAACGAACCATCTAGTTCTACTCTACTCTTTATTGTGTCAAGTATTGCCTCATGGTCAGACTCTTGGACCTTCCATAGCATCTTGTTCAAAGTTCTACCCCCATATCTGGTCAAATGAACATTGGATGCCATGACAAGGTTCGATTAATGAAGAATCTTACGATGCATGTCAAAGTCCTGAAATAGCCAATGTTTAACACTTGAATGTGGGTACCTTCTAAGCCATGTTCTAGTAACCACAACTGAGCCTATAGGGTATTCGACGTTTTCTCTATCTATAAATGGGGCCTCCAATTTTTTTTGGTCTCAACACAATGACACAAGTAATATTATGTTCCCTCTTCATTGTCTTCATCTATAATAACTACATAAACATGCCCTGCATTGATATGTGCAAAAAATCTCTTAAAATTTGTCAACATTACGAATACAATACAAAGTAAGATAACGATATGGAATTTCAACAACTAAGAAAGTAGATATATCACCTGGTTGAACTAGATCTGATACATGGTCAAAGTTGGCCGATGATTCCATCTATGTCAGTTCCAATGTCGTCGGAGGGCGATATGTGTGAAGTGGGATAAAATAACTTTTGAACCATTTGTCAACCCACTCCCCTGACTCACAATCATTCCAGGATTGCTTTGTACATGAAGAACAATAGCATGCCATCTTTTGTGTATCGATACTTCATGAACCTAAATTTGAGCTAAGGAAAGAGTGTACCTCACTCAATCCTATCACTGTATAACATTCTTCATATGGTGCAATGTTAGTATCATCCATCAACCAAAAAAATCTATTAA
Organism: Sequoiadendron giganteum; assembly: GCA_007115665.2. Classification (NCBI taxonomy): domain Eukaryota; kingdom Viridiplantae; phylum Streptophyta; class Pinopsida; order Cupressales; family Cupressaceae; genus Sequoiadendron; species Sequoiadendron giganteum. The sequence continues at coordinate 304,913,398 of CM021102.1, forward strand.
CTAAAGACGTACCTTCATTACCTGGACCCATCAAAGCATTACACCACTTAATGATTGATTTTGTATCTGACAACTTTGCACTGTCTTTATACTTTAAATCTTCTCGTGCTAATGCTCTTTTCACGCATGATCCTCCACCATCATGCTCCCCCTTTCCATGTCTAGCCTCACAAAAGTTCCACATATGTTGAACACCTGTAATGACATGCATCCTGCACAACCAGTAGAACATGTGCGAGTTCTTGAACTGTGTTGCATAGTTATCAGACCATATTATATGCTGATCATATTCTATGCCCCTTTGAGCCAAACCATTATAGAACATCTGGAAGCAACCTTGCACGAACTCTAGAGAATGTGTGTGATCATTAGTAATGTAAAAGTGGCACTCCCTCAATACCTTCCTTTGCTCATTTGTACTATTAGATGCATGAATGAATGTTATGTGCACAAATATCAAAACTTGTGTGGAGTTGTACTACTGTGACTGCACCTCATGTTGTGGTTGTAGAGTGTAGTTCTCTGCAAAGTCAACCATGGATACTATGCTTCCAACTGGAAAGGTGTCCTTGCATAGCTTGAGTTGCGTTTCCAACCATCAGGCTCTATGGGTATGCATTGCATACTCAGACAGTATAATGTCATGAAATATGGTCATAAATTGGTATAATGGAATCTTCTCATTAACCAAATCACACCTTTTTCCTTGAGACCCATCTTTTGTAGCATACGCCACTATTTTATACTTCCCAAACTCTACTAGTTTTTGTCCCACCTCATCTATGCTTTCCATATGTTGACATACTCGCATACGTTGGAAGCCACCGCAATGCTCACATGAACCATCCAAGCATGTTTTCTTATAGAATATTTGGCCATCCTCTATTTCACATAATTTTTTTGATAAGAACTCTCTTGAATATTTTGGTGGGGCTTCTATGCCACAATCTTGCAAAACATTGTTAGTATGCAAATCTAAACATATAGAATGATAAACATCGTAATGGTTAGAAAATTTAATATGTAGTCTACAACAACAAGTAGCGCGTGTGTGATTTATCTTGACATAAAAAGGTTTAATCAATTAAAAAAATCTTTGAGAAATACTAATTTGAGGATAATCATTTTCAAATTTTTGAAAAAAATTGGGTTTGAGTCATATCCAAAAAATGCTTTGGATGTGGCTCACGATTTCGACTACCGATTCTCCTTCTTACCACATCCCTTTGATTCGGAGATGGCCTTGTATTATTCTTCCAATACTCTTCAATTAGTGTTCTCAAGGCTTTGAAAACCTCTTTATCTTTTCATGACAGTCTCCCCGAGAATTCCCATAATTCATTTGTAACATTGCCCTCAATTCTTTGCCGCCTTTGAATGGCTCTTGATAAAAAAAATTCTACTAATTCCCGTTTTTTCACTAGTCTTCTTAATTAGGTGAGCTCTCTTTGTTTGACAACTTACCAAAGCCGATGTATTGACACGTCGGGTGACATTACTATCCCTTGAGCATGAGGTCTTACCCACACTCTCATAAACATCCATTAGATTCTTCACAATAGTGTCTTCACTTGATTCATTCGATGTTCTCAACCCAAGAGACTTCATGATGTTCCTATACTTTACACCCTGCATCATTTCAACAAATAGTTGACATCTTGTAGTCTCATTTATCCTTTCAAAGAATCACTCCCATATCTTATCAGCATATCTTCTACAAGTGCATGTTGAAATCTTACCTTCCATGTGCTGCAAAATCTCATCATCGTTATTAATCAAATACTTTGGCTTTCTACGCAAAATTCTTGGTGGTATTCTCCTAGGTACGTACATACATCTCAACATTAGGAATTTCATCAATATTTAATTGAGGTGGGCTAGATTCCATACCTTCGATCGAGGGTGGAGAGGAAGACATACCTTGAGGTTCACATGGAAATGATGGCATACCTTCTTCGTCAATTTCGAGTGATGATGTACTCTCAACTTGAGATGTGTTGGATGGTGTCCAACAATATTCACTTGTGGTACATGGTGTCCCTCCATATTCACTTGTAGTAGATGGTGTCTATCCATATTCACTTGTTCTAGATGGTGTCCCTCCATATTCACTTGTCCTTAAAGGTTTCCCTTCATATTCACTTGTCGTAGAGGGTATGTCTCCAACTACGGTATCTGAATCTATCTTACGATGATGATTTCACATTCATGCTTGTTGTGCTACCAATTCTCGTTCTCTTTTTGATGGTTGAGGTTCCTCTACAATTGGGTTGTTTTCATTATTCGTTTCCAATTTCTTCTTTTCACGATATGCCACCACCCGAACTCTCTCCTTTTCTTTCAAGGTTTCGTTCTCTTCGTCTATTAGTTTCCTCTTTGTCTTTTTCTTCAGCATGGCAGGTAATTTTATCTGTACCATGGTAATGAGACAAATATTAGTTCCTAAAAAATGTATCCATTCAATTTAATTGAAAAATATATGTCATTGAAGGCTTCATTTAATTAATACTTACAATCATCGTGTACAAAAGTTAACCTAGCATGTAGACAAATGTGTACAAACTATGGAAGCACTAGGCTGGCCAGAGCACATTTCTAACTAAAAGTAAATATCCATGATGGTGATTATGAAAACTAATGAGTGAATGGAATTGTGAGTGTTTGATAAGTTTTTGGTGTAGGAGAACCTTGACAACCTATGCTTCCATTTTGAAATTTGATTCAATTTTGGGTATCTTCATGTTGTAAGAGGGTCATTAAAGACATTTTCCATGTACCGTTTATATGAGCTTTCAAAGGTGGTTGTTTGTTAGTTATAGGAATTGGGGGGAGTTGGTTGTCATTGAAAAAGGTTTAAACAACCTTCATTGGCCCGAAGGGGGGATTTTTGTTCATTTTGAAATCCATTTTTTTGATAAAAAAATGCTCTTTTGTAGAAATTCACTGGTTTTTTGCACTTTCGTGCACTTGTACGCATCTATAAAACCTCCCCTTGATAGAAAACTAATATAATATTATATGAACATGTCTTAAGTCTCTAATGCATCAATTCTGAGGGCTTAACATTATGTTTGAAGGGAGCAATTGACAATTTTTTGAAACTGGTCATTTCAAGCCAGTCAAGGGTTTGAGTAGGATTTAATTATGAAATGACCATCCCACCAACTGTTATGACTTTTTTCTTGGTAGGATGGCATGTACATTATTATATTAAGGTCTTTTATTCTTGAACATGCCTTGGAATGAAACTAATGACAATAGGATGTGGTTCTTAGCTCAAACAAGCACTTTTCCATGAGAATTTCAGGAACCAAGGAGTGATTTTGAAAAAGTGTTGAAGGAGTGGTCTATGTAATGAACTTTTGACCTTTTTTAGGGTATTTTGAATATTTTTGATACTTTGGAATGGTCTGGGAAGGCTCAGGTATAGGAGTTTCTATAAAACCTCCCTCTTTGCATTGAAAAATGGGAGTTTTTGTATTGGAAGCCTAGTTGAGTGGGTAAGGTCCTAAGACCTAGAAATTATCATGTTTTGAGACCTAATTAAAGATTTTTTTTTGGGTTTGGAAGTCTGGTGTGAAGATCTAAGGGTAGTTCCTTTGTAAAATTGGCCTACTTGGAGGCCTAAAATAGTGAAAAGGTTAGTTTTCTTAAAGTTGCCCCAAAGGAGTCATGATATGGGTTAAGGTATGTCTTGCAACTCTAAAATTGGTGCTACAATAATTCTTTTATTTTCCTGGTGTTTTGGAGTTAAGGGCCCAAAACTAGTTTTGCACAATAACTAGATTCCAAGGGTGAAATGTGGGAAATAATGTTTATGTTTGTTGTCCAGCTTGGAGGAGTGTTGGGATTGGTCCACTACACCTTTTTAATCTTCTTAGATGGCTCTTGAAGGAAATTTGACATCTTCAATGGTTTTGTGTCCTCTAACTCTGCATCAAAAATGAGTATCACAGTTTGAAGTGTGTGCATGGTTTGGGAGATACATGTGACAGTTTGCAGATGCTTGGCTACTAGTAATGTGTACAGTGAACAAAGGAACTAAGTTTGTGTGTAAGGGAATACTTCTGAAAGGTTTCATTTTTGTTGTACTAACTCAAACAAATATTTATTAAGCAAATAATGGTTTGGTTGTGCCTTAAGAATCATAGTTTGTGTTTGTAAACAATGGTGCCATTATGGAAGATTTAAAACAACTTGTGAATGACATAATCATTGGTTGATTTTTTGAGGAACCTAGTTGATTTTAATCAGTTATTTTCAATATTTTCAAGGTGTTTAGAAGGTCCTTAAGGAATTGGGAACTCTTAATGCTAATTTGAGTATACGAATCAAATTTTTTGTGAAGGGAAATATAGTTGAATAAGTGTGTTAAGAAAGGTGTTGATTTCTTCCTTTGTACTGCATCAGTTTGTGCAGAGGTATTGGAAGGTTTTTGGACCCTTCAGAGGAATGGGAGAGGCTTGGAGTTGTCTTAAAGGATGAATTTTTGTGAATGGTTCTGAATTTCTATAATTGGCAAGTGTAAAATGGTAATTGGAAAGTGTATATAATTGTTTATATAATGGTGATTTAAAATGTGCATTGACAACCTAAGGTTATAATGACAAACGAAAATGAAAGCAAGCCATAATAGAATGAAAGAAAGTGTGTAAAGACTTCACATACCTTAAAAACCAGACTTTCAAATGGAGGAGTTCAACCCAATTATGTAGCCTTAGCTTCTTCTTTCTTCAAACTCCACAACAATTTGACTTGTTCAAAATCTTGTTCCCTTCCACACTTCAATTGTATATCAGTTTTCAATGGAATTCAAACTTCAATTGATATTATATGTCTTTCAACTTGGAAACTCTTCTATTTCATGCAAAGGTGGTAAAAAGATCATGGAAAAGGTGATGGAATGTGAAAAATATGCTTGCACACTTCACAACATCATCAAAAAGATATTTTTTATCAGAGCACGCATAGAACCAAGGGAATATGGAGACTGTGGGCCTTCAAATCATGGGTATATAGAGTATTTTACCATTTTAGTGGAGTAAAAAATGCGCTCATGTTATAACGCGCACGCGTTATAACATGAGTGTGTTATGTGAAATTTGGTTTTCTTAGTATATTTTTGAGAGTGGGAGAAAGAGAGAGTGGGAGGGAGAGAGGGGGAGATAGAGAGGGAGGGAGAAGGGGAGAGTCGGAGAAAGAGATAGTGGGAGGGAGAGAGGGAGAGAGTGGGATATAGAGTGGGAGGGAGAGAGTGGGACAGTGGAGATAGAGAGGAGGGAGAGGGAGGCTGGGTAGAAACGAAAGTGGCAAGAGATAGAGAGGGAGGGAGAGATGGTGAGAGTGGGAGAAGGGGAGAAGCAAAGAGTGGGAGATAGAGAGGGAGGGAGAGATGGCGAGAGTGGGAGAAAGATAGAGTGGGAGAGAGTGGGGGAGAGTGGGAGAAAGAGAGAGTGGGAGGGAGAGAGGGGGAGAGTGGGAGAAAGAGAGGGGAGAAGGGGAGAAGCAAAGAGTGGGACACCAGAGAGGGGAGAGGGAGATAGAGGAGGGAGGCAGAGGGGTGAGAGGGAGAAAGATATAGTGGGAGAGAGGGGAGAGTGGGAGAATGAGAGAGGGGGAGGGAGAGAGGGGGAGAGTGGGAGATAGAGAGGGAGGGAGAGAGGGGGGGAGTGGGAGAAAGAGAGAGTGGGAGAAGGGGAGAAGTGGAGAGTGGGAGACCAAGAGAGTGGGAGAGAGTGGGAGAGAGAGAGGGAGGGAGAGAGGGTGAGAGTGGGAGAAAGATAGAGTGGGAGAGAGTGGGGGAGAGTGGGAGAAGGGGAGAGTGGTAGAAAGAGAGAGTAGGAGGGAGAGAGGGGGAGAGTGGTTGGTAGAGAGAGAGGGAGAGAGGGGGGAGAGTGGGAGAAACCCTAAACCCTAAACCCTAAACCCTCAAACCTCAAACCTCAACCCTCAAACCCCAATCCCTCAACCCTTAAACCCTAATCCCTCAACCCTTAAACCCTCAACCCTCAAACTCTAATCCCTCAACCCTTCAACCTTAATCCATCTAACCCTATAACCTCTTAATCCCTCAACCCTCAACCATCAACCCTAATCCCTCAACCCCTATAACCTCTTAATCCCTCGACCCTTAAAACCTAATCCCTCAACCCTTATACCCTCTTAATCCCTCAACCCCTATACCCTCTTAATCCCTCAACCCCTATACCCTCTTAATCCCTCAACCCTCAGTCCTCAACCCTTAAACCCTAATCCCTCAACCCATATACCCTCTTAATCCTTGAAACCTCAACCCTTAAACCCTAATCCCTCAACCCCTATACCCTCTTAATCGATCAACCCTCAACCCTTAAACCCTAATCCCTCAACCCCTATACCCTCTTAATCCCTCAACCCTCAACCCTCAACCCGTAAACCCTGATCCCTCAACCCCTATACCCTCTTAATTCCTTAACCCTTAAACCCTAATCCCTCAACCCTTAAACCCTAATCCCTCAACCCCTATACCCTCTTAATCCCTCAACCCTCAACCCTCAACCCTTAAGCCCTAATCCCTCAACCCCTATACCCTCTTAATCCCTCAACCCTCAACCCTCAACCCTTAAACCCTAATCCCTCAACCCACTATCACCCCTCAGCAGTCTCAGCCCTTAAACCTAATCCCTCGATCCCATGCCCTCTTAATCCTCAACCCTCAACCCTCAGCCTTAAGCCCTAATCCTCAACCCTATACCCCTCATGAGTGAGTCCCAACCCCTCAACCCTCAACCCTCAACCCTCAACCCTTACACCCTAATCCATCAACCCCTATACCCTCTTAATCCCTCAACCCTCAACCCTTAAACCCTAATCCCTCAACACCTATACTCTCTCAATCGGTCAACCCTCAACTCTCAACCCTTAAACCCTAATCCCTCAAACCCTATACTTTCTTAATCCATCAACCCTCAAACCCTAATCCCTCAACCCTCAACCCTTAAACCCTAATCCTGCAATCCCTATACCCTCTTAATCCTTGAACCCTCAACCCTCAACCCTTAAACCTTAATCCCTCAAC